>PVKB01000362.1:0-539858 GCA_004027205.1 Ctenodactylus gundi
CCAATGGGAAACGGCGGGGGGAGGGCCTTGCGAGTTAGGAAAAAGGTCCCCCCGACCATGCTTGCCGGTCTTTTCTCCACTTGCACGTGGGAAGGACACCCTTTTGCAAAAGGAAATTAAAGCCTCATACCCTGTCGTCCATGCCTCCCAAGTCCATCCTTTGTTTGGACAGGAAGATTGCTATGCGCCGTTTCTAACATACCTACCAAGTTTTATCTGCTCATTTCTCTGGAGTCTGATCTATTGGTCGTATTTCCCCTTTGCTTTTAGCTCTTTCTTCTGAAGGCTCTTTAACTCCTTCTCGTTCTTGCTCCCTGCCGGGGTTCTCGGTTGGGCTCCTATGGCTTACAGACCTGGCTCCTCCCTCCCTTTGGGTTTCTCGCAACCTTCTTTATCCTTCTTCTAGTAGGCCCCTGCCTGGCCTGATGCCGCCAAAGTTTTCTCCAATACCAGATCAGCTCCATAAGCAACCACATGGTAAACCGGCTCTTCCTGGGCTCCCTACTCCTACCAGCTCCTGGCAACCACCTCTAACAACACCTGTTGGTGGCCCATCAGACTTTCCTCAAAGCCCCTGGTGTCTCAAACCCCACATGACAACTCTCCTGTTCAGCGGGAAGTAGCTGGAGGATATCGTAGCCCCCGTCACTATCATATTAAAGAGGTGGGAATGTTGGGTCTGCCATCAGGGACCGTACAAGGGAAGAAAAGCTACTAACAGGCCCAGCAGTAGACCGTCCCAGTAACACCCAGGACCACCAAAGTAACTGTTTTCTCCCTTTTACTACATGATTCAGGCCCACCCGCCGCCTGGAGCTCCTGAGATAACAACCACCCCTTCTCTCTTACAATGCAAAAACTCTTCAAGGCCACTCTCACACTGAAACCTTTCAAGGCCAGTGCCCTCAGAGATAGAAAAGAATCCCTTGCCCCAGGCACTGTGCTGTGCTCTCTAGCACAGTCCGGAAGCTTGTGCTGCCCATTAATGCATTCTCTTGGACTGAGATATTCTCCCATGAATCATTACATTCCAAACTCGAGATCTGACGGTGACTGCGACAGAAATTGGTACCAAAAGAGCAAGGTCTTTGCTGTGACATTGTCTGACCATGTAGTTCAGAAGCCTCTGGAACTGGCTTGTGGGAGGAGTTTGGAATGGTTTGAGAATACTGGCTAGAGAAGTTGTGAAGTGCTCTGAGCTGAACTTGATGGGAGATTCTGGTCAGAGCTCAGAAGACCAGAGGGCTGATAGAAGTGTGGATTGGAAAGACCAGGCTCAAAAATTTTCCGATGGGAAGGAGAAGTGTATTGGCAAGTGGTATGAAAACCGTGCATGCTATGCCCTGGCAAAAGTGTGGGACATTTTGCCCTTGACTAGAGACTTTGCCTGAAACTGAGATTAAAGGACTACTTAATCTGGTGGAGGAAATCTCCAGGCATCCCGATGTCTAGGTGATTACTAGGCTGCTATTTGAGGCTTTTAGCCAATCTTATGGTGAAAGACAGGAAAAAAAATGGTAGAAAAAAATGATATAAAAAGTTTGCTGTTCAGACCAAAATGGCCTGCCAAGGTAGGCCAAGGAGCACGGGGAAGTTAAAGAGATTAACATTAAAAAGAAGCCAATTACTTACACAGAACTATAGAAAAAATGCCTTCAGGGGATCTCAAAAGTCAAAAGATCCCACCCTTTACCTATTCAAAATGGAAATACAAAAGACTTTGCTCTGAGAAGTGTACCCCAGGGCAAAGGAAAAAAATGTTCTCCAGAGACCAGTGGCAGGATTCTACCTTGTCAAGGACCATGAAGTCCTGGTTTTAAGCATTTTGCTTAAGGAGATAGACAAGTCTGGGGGGCCAAGGGTGAAGGCTGTGGCTTGAATCCCAAAAGCCTCATGTACCTATGGATACAGTGTACTGTGGGGAAGTGGGGCCTGGCTGGAAGTGGAGGATGCTTGCGGCTTGACCTGGAGTGGTGTGTGCTGGTTCTGCCCCTGCCCTTCCTCCTGGAATCGGCTCTATTCTGCCATGCTGTGAGAATCCTTCTTTTGTGCCGGCTCTGCCATGTATTTCTACTACCACCAGCTACCCATAAATGAACCAAGACCTTCTGAAAGTGTGAGTCAAAACAAATCTCTCCTCCCTACGTTGTGGATGTCGTCAGGTATTCTGTTGCAGCAATGAGAAACTAACTTAGGCAAGGACTGATTGGATTCGTGGATTAGTTCATTTTTAATTTTCTGTGTAAGACGCAGGGCTTGGCCAGGAGGGGCAGAACACTAAATGCATGGCCTGGAGGGATAGATATATCCTTCCCCCTGGCTCCTTCTGTGTCCTTCAGTTTACTTTCTAGCCAAGATGGGATGAGCAGCTGGCTCTCAATCAGACCCCCTGCCATGCCAGCAAGGCCAGTGATGAGAAAGTAAAACAGCACATTAGAAAGATCATTCACCAAGACCAAATGGGATTTAGTCCTGGGATGCAAGAAAGTTTCAAGCTACCCAAGCCTGTAATGTGATACACACATTAACAGAAAACCTGTGGTCATTTCAATTGCTGCAGAAAGAGCATTGGAAAAAATCCAGTAGCCTCTCACCACAAATCTTTCAGCAAAGCAGGCCTGCAGGGAGTATGCCTCTACATATGAAGGACCATATATTTAAAAATTCACAGATAACACTGTACTGATTGGTGAAAAACTGAAAGTATTGCCTCAGAGATGAGGAACAAGACAAGGCTCGCGCTGAATGGACCAGCAGGTGCTGCTGTGTGGAAACCATGAGGACTGCGCCGCGAGGGATGCCCTTGCCACCTCTTGCCCCCGCGCCGTCCAGCAGGGGACATAGCTGCAGTCACGTGAGACACACCTTGTCCCTCTTCCATTATGTTCATCAGCCTTCCTGTCTCCTACCAAAAGCTGCTTCCCGTTACCTTGATTGAGCTGTCTCTGTTCTTACCTGAGCTAAGAAAAGCAGTCATGGAAAACACTGAAAACTCAGTGGGTGCAACAGCTGTAAAAAAAAAAAAATGGAAACGAAGATCACACATGGAAGCAAATCAATGGATTCTAGAATATGCTTGGACAATAGTTACAAAAATGGACTGTCCTGACATGGATTTATGTATAATAATGAATAAGAAGAACTTTCATAAAAGCACTGGAATGGCAGCTCAGTCTGGTACAGACATAGGTGCTGCAAACCTCAGAGAAACATTTGTAAACTTGCAATACGAAGTCCAGAAAAAAAAATGATCTTATACAGGAAGCAATTATGAAATCATTGTACAGCGTTTCTAAAGAAGATCATAGCAAAAGGCCCAGCTTTATTTGTGTAATTCTAAGTCACGTGAAGAAACAAATGAACCTGTTGACCTGAAAAAATTAACAAAGTTAGAAAAGTTCTTCCGAGGGGATCACTGTAGAAGTATAGCAGGAAAAACCAAACTTTTCATTATCTAGGCTTGCCAGAGTACAGAGCTGGTCTGTGGCATCAAGACAGACAGCAGTACTGATGATGACATGATGTGCCAGAAAATACCAGTACAGGCTGACCTCTTACATGCGTACTTCACAGCACCATGTTACTACTCCTGGCAGAACCCAAGGGAGGAATCCCGGTTCATCTCTGTGCGCGACGCTGAAGCTGTACACTCACAAGCTTGAGTTTATGCACATTCTTACTCTGGTTAACTGAAAGGTAGCAACAGAATTTGAGTTCTTTTCTCTTGACTCCACTTCTCATGCAAATAAACAGATTCCATGTACTGTGTCTATGCTCACGAAAGAACTATTTTTTTATTACTAAAGAAACGAACGACTTTTTAAAGTTTATATGACAAGTGAGGAAAAAATGTAAATGTTAATGTATTTCCCTCTCATTTGAAGCTAACTGAATGCTTCAGATGGTACTTTGACGCATACCACTTTCCTAGCAAAAGAATCCCAATAAAGCTACCTCAAACTCAAAATCAGGCAGTTGATACTGAATTTAATTAGGAATAAATAAGTATGGATATTGGTACAATCATTAAGAGAGGAAATGATTATAAATTTACCTTCAGAATTAGCAAGATTTACTGAGGCTATGAGATGAATTTTTAACTAATTCTGAGGAACTAAATGTTGCCATAATGAATTTTAATGATACTCCCCCTACATGCTTACGGCTGTACCCTCCAGTTTTTGTCAGACTATGGGAGTGATGACATGAGGACTGGAAGAACAGGTCAGCGGCTAAGGGCCCGAGTCCTATTCCCCAGCATAAACTGGGCTTAGTGGTGCATGCCTGTAATCCCACTTATAATCCCGGCACTTGGCACTCAAGTAGGCTGAGACAGGAGGATTTCCATGAATTCAAGGATAGCCTGGGCTACCTACTGAATTTAGGACCAGTCTGGACTGGACTACAGAGCAAAAGCCTGTTTCAAAAAAAAAAAAGTAATGAAACTGGGTGTGGCGGTGCACACCTATAATCCTGGCACTCAAGAGGCTGAGGCAGGTGAATTCAGGACCAGCCCGGACAACAGCAGTGAGACCCTGCCTGAAAAAGCAAAGCAAAACAAAAACTGATGGTGTGAACTAACTTATCTTAGAACTTGAAGATCCGTGGGTGTGGTCACAGGTTTGAATTTGTACTTTAGAATTGATATATGGAGATGAATCAGCTGCACGTTTACATCATTTATCATAACCCATGGTTTTTGTGATGTTTGTACTGAGTGGGTCTTTGTGGTAAAACAGAACGTTTACTATTGAAAAAGGAAATGAAATGCTTTCAGAGCAAGTATGAGCAAGCCAAGCTGATTCCTTTAAGAATACCACGCAACACTGTTCGAGGGTCATAACTGTGAGGTGCCAAGATCTAGCAGCCTACGTTTCTTCTCATTTGTTCTTATGCAAACCAGATAAAATTTACAGACCAGCAAAATACCAGAAGACATACTATGTAAAAACCTAAAACTATTGATTATAATGATAATACAGAAAAATTCTACAGGAATATACTAAAATACCATTTGTCCAAAAACTCGTGGGACGTAAGAAGAGCAGATGGATCAGCTGGGCGCGGTGTCACTGGAGAGAAAATGGTTTGAGCCTGACAAGAGATGTGGCCTGGCCTGTCCCACATGGGCAGCGCCAGCAGAGGCCTGCCACCCATGTCCTCGTGTGGGTACTGTGCTCATAGGGGATAGTCCCAAGGCACAAGTCCACATGGGAAAGGGAACTAAGCCGAACGTTCGAGACGGAGCTTTTCCAAAAGTGGTTAGAATCACAGCAAAGATCCTTGTAGTAAATTTGTAAGCATGCTATTGTCTGTGAAGTTTACAATCAGAAAAATAATGGCAAATATATATATATATACACACACCTAAATTAAAGGACCACAGTACATAGGACATCTGAAGTGTCCAGTCAGAGCCCTTATCTGCACACGGGAAAACTGCAGACCAGAGCTCAGCCCCAGCCAAGGAGGCAGTGCTCCGAGCTCCCTCCCTCACCATGTTCAGCCATTGCCGGCTACATCTGTGAATCTCACCGTCTTTTAGTATGACATGCCACGCGGACTACTTTTTGCTAAAGAGAAAATCTCACATTTTTAACTGACAACTGTTTTGACAGAATCTCTTTACTTTTTCTAAGTAAATATAGCATGCAATGATATCCTAAAGTGTATTTTGTGTGACAGTTCTGTAAAAAAAAATATTAATTTACATTTTTACTTCAAAACTAACTACAAGGACAGGTAAGGATTCCAGTCTTACCACTTTTATCCAACATAGTACCGGAAGTTCTCACCAGGACAGGAAAAGAAAAAAAAAAAATAAGAATGGCGTGGTGACAAGGCCCGGAAGGCTGAGGCAGGGGAGTCACAAGTTTGAGCTCAGACTAGGCAACTTACTAAGACCCTGTCTCAAAGTAAAATTCCTCAACACATACTGGTGAATGCAATTCAACAAATCATTAAAAAGATCATACACCATGATCAAGTTGGCCTCATTCCAGGGATGAAAGGATGGTTCAAGATATGTAAATAATTAATGTAACATACCATGTAAATAAAGGCAAGAACAAAAATTATATGATCATCTTTATAGATTCAGAAAATGCCTTTGACAAAATCCAACATCCATTCATGAGTTTTCAAAACCCTGAGGAAAATAGGTACAGAAGGACCTTACCTCAAACTGATAGGAGCCATTTATGCCAAACCTAGTGCTGATATTATAGTAAATAGGAGGGGGGAGCATTTTTCCCTTAAATTAGGAACACAAAAAGGCTGTCCACTCTCACCCCTCCTGTTCAATATAGTACTCAAAACCTTCAGCCAAAACATCAGGCAAGAGAATGAAATAAAGGGAATATGCACTGGAAAAAAGAAGTTAAACTATCTGTTATGGTTTGGGTATGGAATGTTGCCCAAAAGCTTCATGTATTTGGAACTGTGTACTGTTGTGAAGTTGGGCCTGGCTGGAAGCGGGGGATGCGGGGGGCTTCACCTGAAGGGTTGTGTCAACTTGTTGCGTTTGGGAGGTTCTCAAGGGCAGAGCTTTCAGGTTTGTGTTATGGACTTGCATGCCAAGAAGTGAAGGAGGGGCACCCAGCCAGGATGTGGGGCCACCTGGCAGCTTGAACTAAATCAGGGAAGGAAGAAGGAACATTGTTATAGCTTCTTCAAGGGAAAGCTCTGGTCTAGCCTGAATCTCCAGACCTTAACTTACTTCTGTTACATTTGGCTTCCTGTCTGCAATGCCGTGAGCAGCCCTCTAGCCCCTGCCCTTCCATCACTTCTGGGTGCTATGACTGGACTGTGTGGGACCTTCTCAAACCGTGAGCTAAATAAATCTTTCCTCAAGTTATGGATGTTGAGTATATTATCACAGCAACCAGAAAATACCTAAGACACTATCCTTATGCGCAGATGGCATGATTCTCTATATAGAAGACTCCAAAAGCTCCACCAAGAAACTCATGGAACTAATTAACAAATTCAGCCAAATCTAGGATACAAACTTCAATAGCATACCTCGACACTACCAATGAGCCACTGGGTATGTCAAAAAAGAAGTAAAATCAGTGACCTGAAGAGATCATCTCTGCTTCTGTGTTCACGGCAGAATTATTCACAATAGTCAAGATGTGAAATCACCCTAAGTGGTCAAAGTAGATACGTGGATCCAGAAAGGGCAGTACATACTCACAATAGGGTAAGACATCCTGCCATTGTGACAACAGCAGTGCACCGGGATGTCATTACACTAAGTGAAACAAAAGGGGCACAGAAAGGCCAATACCTACACGTAGAATCTAAAAGAAAGTGAAGTCACAGAAGAATAGAGAATCGTGGCTGCAAGGTGCCGGAGCACAGGCATGGGAAGGGATTAGGGAAATGTCGGCTGAGAACACAAAATTTCAGTCAGGTGGAAGATCAAGAGATCTGTTGTTCAATATAATGAGTATAGCTAATACACAGCATTGTACTGAAAGTCTATTTTCACCACAAAGGCAAGTATTAAGGGAATGTAATTGGTTCAATTTAGCCATTCTACGATGTATATATGTTTTAAAATATGTTGTTGTGATGCAGGATATTTGTCAGTTTAAGCAACATTGCTAGAACAATGCCTGGCATATAGTAAATGATAAATCAGAGACACTGAGGTTCAAATCAAGGAAAATAAATTTGATGAATCAGGTGATAGCCCCACATTATGTTAGAGGGATTGCTTGTACTGGGAAAGTTGAATAGTAACAGGCTATTTGGAGGGAGACTAGACCAAAGGCAAGAATGGAGATTATCGGAAAAACAAAGATTTTCTTAACTGATGTAGGCCTAAGATTTGAGAACAGAAAAAGGAAACCTATAAAGAGTACGCAACTGAAGAAATAACAGGCTCGTTGATGAAAGGGTGATAACTGGAATGGGACAAAGTTTAAGACAGGCGAGTTCTGTTTCAAACACTTAGATGTCTTCTAGACACTTGCTTCTTAAAATGTGGACTCTGGACCTGTAGCACAGCCTGGAGGTTTGCAGGAAAAGCAGACCCAAGGTGGAGTCAAAATCTAGTGCACCTGAGGTCCGCAGGTGATTGTTGTATGCCATAAAGTTTGAGAAGCCCTCTCCTGCCAACTTTTTAATGGAACTTTCTGCTGACAGAAGAGTGGGAGTTAAACAAACCAAGGAAGGACACGTATCAGATGTTTCAGAGAGAGAAAGAAATGCTGTTGAAGAAAGCCTCCAATTTCAGCTTGTCTGCTTACTTCCTCTCAGGACCTTGCTCCTTCTCCCTGGGGAAGTAGCTCTCCAGTTACGCTCCTGCCCACAAGCGCTAGCATAGGGTGGTGATGGGGATCTCCTATGTCAAATGTGTGCTTCTGGTTCCCTTCCTCTCGAGATGATTGTGAAAATTAAACAAAATGATGTTTGCAAACTCGTGGGAAGCTTGAGCTCTTAAGGTTCATGGTTGTTAATGAGAATTGAATTTTATATCCCCGTTTTAATTAATTGTGAAGCTTGGGCTGTTTATGTGGGGTTTAATTCAGAGCCAAGAAAACAGGTCATCCAAGAACACAGTTGTATTCTGAATCTTTTCAAACCTAATGCCTGAGGACTAAGAGCATCGAGATTTTAAACACTTGATTCTAAGACTTTTCCTGAGTCACAACCTAACTCACTTGCAGAATTTTAAGCTCTACCTACAAGCATATCGTGTTGATGAGGGTTTTGCCGTTTTCCTTTTGGTTACATGAGCTAGAATGCTCATGCTGTCCCTCAGAACAAGGATACTAATCCGCAAACTGCCGGAGCCCCCGGTTTATTTCACACTGCCCACTGGACGCTCTCTGCAACTTTCAATGAAGACTACTATTAGTATTTTGCATACATCAAGAAGGAGCCTTTCCCACAACAAATTGAAGCTTTTACAAGCTACTTGGGGTACTCATACCTTAACAGCGCTCAAGAGTTAAGCCTTAGGGAAAGGGAAGCTTTCCCAGAGGTTAGTTGAGGTACAGTGGCCCGAGAGAGTAGCTGTGCACCTCCATGCCTATATACCTCTGGGCCACCCAAAAGGCGTCAGGCCCCAGGTGTTTCCCATAAGAGCCACCGTCGGGTCCAGGTTCAAGGAAGCTAAGACTTAAAAATTCACCACGATGCACTTCGATAAGCACTTTCGCCAGAGCCTTTCCACGGAGAATGGGACTACCTCCAGTTGTAACCAAGCTGCATGTGATCTTTGTAATTTGACATAAGGAATGTGTATAGATCCAGTTCAGTGTGACTGCAGCCACTGTGCACTGTAACCGCCAGGACCACGACCGCCCCTACATTATCCGAGTCAGTCCTCCCTAAGTAGTTTCCCAGGAAACGATAAATAGACAAAATTATTAGAACTTTAGCTGAAGCTTTAGGACCAGGCCCTGGCATCAGGAAGATGTCTGATTCACACAACCCGCCCAGTGCTGAGATCAGCCCCGGGCCCCCCACTACCGAATCCTGAAGCCACTTTTGTCCTGAACAATACCTTCTTCTGACGCCGGTTTGAGAGATCCACTTGGTCTTGGTGCTGCTCTGTAGGCTTCCAAACAAACGGCGCTCTGAAATCCTAGCTCTCTCCCTCCCTCCGCCTCACAGAGCTCACACACGGAGATTGGCTTTGTGGGAGAGCGCGTGGGTGAGCGCCGCAACCAGCCTTCAGCTGGGCCTAAGGGCAGCGTTCATTAGGCTCTACGACGGCAGCTGCAGCAGGATTCAATGACAATCAGTTGTCATTAAACTCGCTTTAGTTGGAAAACATGGGCGGTTTCGTCAGAGCTAGTTAGGCTGACCATGACCAATTTCTCTTTGCGGCTAAAACAAACTACCACAAATCAGTGGCTTAAAACACAAATTCACTTCATTATACTTCTGAAGGTCAGAAGTTCTCATCGGGCTAAAGTCAAAGTGTCAGCAGGACGGGCTCCACGTACAGGCGTCAGTCTGCTCGCTTACCTTTTCCGACG
The DNA here is from genome assembly GCA_004027205.1 of Ctenodactylus gundi. NCBI lineage: Eukaryota > Metazoa > Chordata > Mammalia > Rodentia > Ctenodactylidae > Ctenodactylus > Ctenodactylus gundi. Next base: position 9,999 of record PVKB01000362.1, read on the forward strand.
TCTCGAAGCTGCCTGCTCTCCTTGGTTTCTGCCGCCTCTCTCGACTTCGAAGGCAGCAGTGCAGCCTTGTAGCAACTTCTAAGGTCTCTCTAGGCCGGTTACCCTCATATTCTCTCAGTCTCTCTGTCTCTCTGTCTGTCTGTCTCTCTCTCTTCCTCCTTCCCTTCCTCCTTCTTGGAACAGTAAGGGGATCAAGCCCAGCAGCTTCCGCACACCAGCCACTCTGCCCACCAACTGTGTTCCCAGCCTCCGCCCACCTCCCGTTATAAGGAGCGCCTCCTTACACTGAGCCTGCTGACTCATCCGGGCTACTGGCCCCATCTTAAACTCCTTAATTACATCAACACAAGATCTTTTTGTAATGGAAAGAAATATATTTCCAGGTTATGAGAATAAGAAAATGGACATGTTTCTTTCTTTCTTTCCTTCTTTCTTTCTTTCCTTCCTTCCTTCCTTTCTCTTTTTCTTTCATTCTCTCTCTCTCTCTTTCTTTCTTTCTTTCTTTCTTTCTTTTTCTTTCTTACTTCCTGAGACAGCATCTTGCTCTGTAGCCCAGCCTGGTATATTCTAGGCTGGCGTTGGACTCAGAACAATCCGCCTGCCTCAGCCTCCTGAGTGCTGGGATTACAGGCATGTGCCATCCCATCCAGCTTTATAAAATAGACATCTTTAAAAGCCATTATTCTACATAGGTCTGAAGCCACATGACATTTTTCAGGTAAAGTCCTTTGTTGAGAAGGCAAGCATAACTGAGTCCAGACCTTACTGATGGCTTCAGAGCAAGAGTCAGCATATCACCTCTATAAAAGAATACGGAGGCCATATAATCTGGTGTGACATGTGACACACACATTATAAAATGAAAGCTGACATTGACAATAAACAAACAAACAAATATGGGCATGTCCAATAAAGCTTTATTTAAAAAATAGGTAGAGGGCCTAATTTGGCCTTGGAGCTCTTTCTTTTTTTTTTTCTGCTAAAGCAAAAGGATTCTGTCCAACCATTAACACTGGAGTCAAGTATGCAGGAATATTAGACATTATGGAAGAAAATGAAAAGAGACCTGAACTGAAATCGGCAAGCATGGCAACCTGCAGCCTGCTGTATTTCTTTTTATGTTACAATCATATATACATATATATGCATATCACATGTTTCTACACATACATACATGGTGGCACATACCTACAAAATCTCAGCATTCTGGGAGGCTGAGGCAGGATGACTGTTCACAAGTTTGAGCCCAACCTTGGCAACTCATTGATTTAGTGAGATCTTGTCTCAAAGTTTACAAGATACAAAAAGGGGTGAAGACCCTGGGTTCAATCTCTGATACCACCAAAAATAAGTGAGTAAATAAATAAATATCACTTGTTGCTTGTATAGTATATTATACCCAAGACAATGCCTCTTTACTCAAAAAAAAGAGAAATGGGGAGGGAGGTAAGATTACAGAGTGGAATTAGTAAGCCTACCAATTAGGCATGTCTTTTGGGGACCAGACCTTAACAAATCAGATCACAGTTCACCAGAAGATGAGCACCAACGAAAGGGCCAGACAGGCAGGAATGTTGGTTCAGGCCTGTGTCAGAAGAGACACCTGTGATCCAGCCTGATGGTGCAACCGTGGACAGCCCAGCAATTGCAGTCAGTGAACTGACTGAGCAGTGTCACAGGAAGAGTGGATATCTCTATATGCTGAAGCAGCAAGTACATGTCTCAAAGATGGTGACACCAGCAGGCCTGCCATTCGCAGTGGAAGCCCAGGAATAGGGAAGATGGACCTGAAGTCAATGACAGAGTTTTTCAGACTTAAAACACAGATAGATACCTTCATGATTTAGATCTAAAATGTCCCTCAAAAGTCCCATGTTTGGAGGGAGACTGGATCCTGAGGGTGCTCTACTTGTCACTGGATCTGGCCACTGATGAGTTCCGTATGAAGTATGCTGTCAGCAGGTGAGGCCTGTGTACAGGTGAGTGACTGGAGGCATGGCCTGGAAGGCTGTTCTTGTTCTCTGTTCCTCTCTTTTCTCTCTGCTTCTCGGCTACCACGTTATGAGCAGCTGTCCTCTGCGTGGGCCCTTCCACTGGCCCTATGTGCTTTGGAGTCAGCCAACTGTGGGCTGAATCTTCTAAAAACTGTGAGCCAAAATAAACCTCTCCTCCTGTAAGTCGTGGGTATGGTGTTTCAGTAGCAGGAAAGTGACTAATTTCATGATGATAAACAAGAAGACTAATGAAGATATTACCAATACAGGACCAAGGCCTTGACTGCAGCTGGAGAAGGAGTCTTACCATAGCTCATTTTCAAAGTTCAAGGAGCCAAACTAGCCTAATTTTTCATTTCTTCCTTCCTGAAACTCTATGTTCATCTTATCTAAAAGAAATTCTCTTACAAATATTCCTTTAACCATTTCCCTTTCTACTTTTTCTCTAAATGGTTGCTTTTTCACTGTAAGAATTAAATTGTACAGAATAGGCTATGAAGTTAAAGAAAAGGCTTATTAAAAATTAGGTACTTTTTACAGTCAATTTTTGATGCACTTTAACATTTCCCTAATAACATTTTAAACAATAAGAAACATTTCAGAAAATTTAGTGTCTAATTTACAAGAAAGAATAAGTGAATGCTTATGGTGTTAATTGAACATATAGTGTTTGGGATTTTTGGTTATTAGTTAATTAAATTTATGTTGCAACAGCTTAGAGATTTAAATACCAATGTCTGTATAATATTATTTGCTAATTTTCAATTAAATTCTTGATTAACATGCATTTATGACTAAATGTATTCTCATTCTAGTGCCTAAGTAGAACAAGTTTCTTCAAAGTATGTTTCAAAAAGCACTTACACAAAATGAGCCTACAAAAAGTTTAGGTATTTCTGTTTGTACCAATATTTCATGTGGCATTCTTGCTATTATCTTATTCCATTGCTTCTGAGAAACTAGATGCCACTCAGGTGGTGGTAGTATCTCAGAAGAACACAATGACATGGGCTCTGTGAGTGTTGGAAAAATCACAAACTAAAGTCAGTGTTGCTGCTTCTACAAACTGCTGCCGCAGAGAAACACTGCCAGAGTGATGCTAATGGTAACTGAGCAGGCAAGAAAGGAGTCCCTACCTCTTGCAGCCTCTGCTCAGTTTCCCTCCAATACCTTCTTGTCATTAGAACCTAAAAGGAGTGAGTGGCAAAGCAGAAACAGAATTTGCAAGTCCTACTCCAGTCTCCAGATCACAAAGTGGAGTCTGGAAAGCTCGGTTTGAAACTGAGAGACAACAGCTTAATATATGCACCGACTTCTTCATGTCTAAAACATTATGATTCCATGTATCCAGAAGAATCAGGAAGACACAGAAAAGGTCAAAAGATCAGTGATGACACGGTGTCATTTTGGAGAAAAGTATAGCTTTAGGTTGTTATCTAAAATTGTCTCTGAAATTGGTTAGCTGAAATAAAACTTGTGTTAACTTAGGCCACAATGAATTGGAATGTTTATTTAAATAAAAATGTTTTGTTTCTATTCAATTGTATTTTTTTTAAAAGGATCAAACTCTGAATAGATGGAACAGTAATGGTTATTAGTCTTCAAAGTTCTCTGGAGATAAAGATACAAACACCAGCCTAGAGCCTTTTGTTTGGAAAACAAATTGAGGAATTATCAGAGCTCTCCTCAAATTCCCTTCCATCCCTTGATACCTTGTGCTTTGTTCTACTTCTTCGGATTTTTTTGCAGTTACCTCTCAGCAGGTGCAAACTGCTCCTCTGTTTCCCCAAGTTCCTATTGCTTCTTCAAATGCTACATGTCTACAGACTTATTTTCAGAAACAAATTTTAAAAGTATGTATATGAAATGTGCCAAAAAGGAAATAAAAGAAAAAAGAAAAGAGCCAATAATTACAGAATATTTACAATCTGCCAGATCTACTTTGCCCAATTATGAAAGGGATTCTCCTCAAATGCACCCCTTAGCCAACAAGTCAATATTTACATGACTTTGTTGATCACATCCATACTGACTCAAATATAACTCACATGGCTCTGTGTAAAAGGACTATACAATTTTATTATCCAAATTAGATAACTTTCACAGGTAAGGGGAAAGTTATTATTAGGCCAAGGCAACAGATGCAACCCATAAGTGTCAGGGTAAAGCAGATGGTTACTCTAGCTAAACAATTTCCTTCAGAAAATTTCCTGGCCTGACTACCTTGCTAAACAAACAGTGAAATACTGGATAAATAAAAATATTCATTATTACATCAATTAAATGGAAATAAGGACTCTGATGAACCCAAACAACATGACACAAAGCCCTGAGAGGTAAGGAGGGAAAAAGCTTAGGCTCACTTCTGAAACCTGGACCATGAACTCACTTTGTTGATAGTGCCAAGGGAAGAGATCAAGGGAAGATCGACCAAAGAGGAAACCAAAACACGCTCCTCTCTGATAAATTCTGAAAGGGCTGTCCCTGCAACATACAGGTAAATGAGGAACAAATTCTACCAGACAGATTGCAGGAGTCAATAACAACAAAACCCAGGCCTGTCTCAAACTGTGTGTGTTGAGATTTATGAATCACAAGCTGACTTTTGAGTAGGACAGTAGCTTGAAGCTAGTCCAATAAACAATATGAAAGCTCTAAGTAGAGAATTCAGTCCAAAGAGGTTTTGGGTGATGCTTCAGGCAGCTGGCAGAAATTTTTTAGGAAGACAGGTTTAATTCAGGCCTCAAAGAATATCATTACATCATCATTGCATCAATTTCTAAGGAGAAAGAGAAGTTTACAGTAAAATTCTCAAGACAGACAAGAAAATAGGACACCATTGGACAAGAATCCAGACACTGGAAATATTGGAAACAACATTTCTAAAACTATATAATAAACTCAAGTAATCTCTAGTACCCAAAAAATAAAATAAAATAAATTCAAATGCACAGGAACATATAAAAATATTCCCCCAGTAGTATCCAGAGAAAGACAAATTAAGCTCTCAATGAAATACTAATTCAGTATTGTTTTAAATTGCTTTAAATTTTATTCCCAGTGTGGTCACTAGTGCACACAGAGCATATGCATACCCTTCATTTCTGGGTGATGCTCCAGAAAATATCTTGTACATGTGTGGTAATACAAAAGTTAATTCTCCCACTAAGCTGACCTAGAATCCGCTCATAACTTATTGTCCTAGCAATGGCCTTCTAGATTCAAAGGCCACGGGATGAAACATGCCTCTGTCTGAAAAGACAGAAACAAAGTATTCCTTGATACAGTTCTACATCCCCACCTACAAGTACATCTGGCCTTGTAGCTTGCAATGAAGTTAACCATTGTTTAATTTTTAGTATGCTTTTGGAAGGTCTCTGTAGTGAACTGCTGTTTTAAGCTTTGTTTTACCCTTTTTGTATTTCTCAAATCCCTTCAATAAATATGGGAAGAGACTATGCGTGGTGTTACACTGTAACAACACACCCCTGTAGAGTGGTGATCTGGTGCTGACCTCTGCAGGCCTCGGTGCCTACAAATGAGAGTTAATTCATTTCATGTCTTTGGCCTTTGTCCCAAATATGACATGCATACATGTCAGAAAATATGTGCTAGAATGTTCATAGCCATAGTGTTCATAAGAGGAAAGAAAAAAGTACCTGCAAATAACCCCAATCTTCACCAATACAAAAACGGGTGAATTTTGGTGTATTCATCTGATGCCATGCTACAAAAGAACATTGAAATGAATGAGCCTCACTATTTTTATCAATGTGGATAAATTTCAGATATATTGTTGAACAAAATAAGTTGTAGGAGAATATATGCAGTATCAGTTTATATGATAAAAAGTACACATTGTTTAAGAATACACACAGCAATGGTAAAACTAAAATAAAAAGCAAGGAAACAATTACAAAATTCAGGATAGTGGTTGTCTGGGAAGGATGGACAGCAAGAATCTAAAATCAGGGTGAGAGACACAGGGGTTTCTAAGACACTTGATAATATTCCTTTTCTTAACCTGGGTGGTAGGTACATATGTTTACATTTATCATTCTTTCAAATGTACACTTTTCTTGGGAGTCTGAGGGAGGAGAAGCATTTGAATCTAAGAGTTCAAGGCTAACCTGTGCAACACAATGAAGCCCATCTTAAAAAATGAGCCTATTATACACAGTTTGCACATGACATATTTCATACACACACATACACACAGAGTAAATAAGAAATAAATCTCACAGCCCTTCTCTAACCCATGGGATGTCCAGCTAGAGTGCTGTGTTGTTCACATTCTCAATGCCAGCTTCCTTGGCCATCAGATAGAAGGGACCTGACTTTTCCAGTAGTTCTTCAGGGCTGCCATACTCTATAATCTTCCCATTGTCTAGGACCATTATCCTGAAACAAAAAGGGAAGAGATAAAAGGCTTAGAAAGTAGCATCTTGAATCTTGACATTTATAAAAATAATCAGAACAAGTTGTAGGATAGTCATACAAGGCTACAAAGCAGCAAAAAAAAAAAAAAAATGTCTGAACTGAACCTAGGTGCTCAACATGGATGACCTCAACACATCATCCTGAACAAAAGAATCAAGTCAGAGAACAATATATCTAGTACAAGTCCCTTCATATAAGCTTTTTTTCAACATACACATTCTTTAAGAATAAAAGTAATTGATTAAAAAAAGAAGCTTTGCCTAACCTTGAGCATCACTCAAAACCTTAGTTTCCTAAGATTACTGACTTCTGAGAATGTTAGGTAGGGAGGACTAGGAAGCTTCTAGCCACTTTATGAGGCTATTATAGCTAAGGCTCAGTAGGGGTAGGGAAGGTCTATCCTTAACATCTGCCATTTGTAGGTTGGGCCCCCACCTCCCCATAATAGTTAATAATTATAGTTTCTTACTTTACTGTTAATATAGTTTCCTGGACCCTATTAGCTTTTATTAGCTTGATCTAAATTTTGGGCAAATGTCTTAAAATCTCTAGGCTTAAAATCTCCTGGTAAAATGATGGTGGTTAACTCTGTAAAGTATTTGTAGCTTCTACTAGCACCAAGAGTCAAGCAGTGTCTATCAGGCCCTGCCCGACTCACTTGTCACTGTCCATGATGGTATGCAGCCTGTGAGCAATGGTGAGAACTGTGCAGTGGGAGAATTCATTCCGGATGGTCGTCTGGATGAGATGATCTGTCTCTAGATCTACTGCAGCAGTGGCCTCATCCAGGACCAGAATCTTGGATTTCCGAAGCAGAGCCCTGCCCAGGCACAGGAGTTGCCTCTGCCCTATACTGCAGCCAATAGAAGAAGCCATACATTAGCCCCCAGGATCAGAGAAAAGTCCAGGACAGGGGACAGTTTAATGTTCTAGATTAGACTTTTACCACTCTCCAATATCTTCCATTCATCAGCATTTTACAATTAGAAAATTTATTACATCTCTTAATTTTAAAAAATCATATCTCTGGGCCTCACTCTACTCAAAATGAAGAGAAATATGTATTTTTAACAAGCACCCAGGCAGTTTTCATGTTTAAACACATTTGGGAAACTTCAAGGCAAGATGGCGGCTGAGGTAGGAGTTCTACTCAATGGCTCTTCACATGCTCACTCAAAAAGTCATGATATAGTTAAAAACTTCCTGCTCAAATTAACTTGGAGAGAGAGAAGAACTCTAGGAATTGGAAGGAGGCCATGAGAAAATATTGGAAACCCTTAGATGAATCAAAGGCTAAAAAACATGCCAGCCCAAGAAACTGCTCCAGGTTCACCTGAAAAGTCCCATGAGCCTCTGGCAGTGGCACACAGAGTTAAGTTCAGATCTGGGATCTGCAGGAATTAACAGAGCTGCCAGCTTTAGCCTGCAGAAATGAGACTGCAGGCTGTGCAAACTACAAACACTCTGCAAGCTTCCCCTTGTAAAGGCCTCCCTGCAGCTCAGCAGACTTGCCTGGGTGAAGCAGTACTCAGTAGCTATACTAGGAAGAGTGATGTAGGCAGAAGCCATTCTGAAAACAGCCTAAATCCGAATTGTTTAGAGAAAAAAAAAAAAGCCACACACCAGAGATTTTGGGCACATTCAGAAATCGGCACAAGAGACAGTTGCAGAGAGGGGAGAAAGGCTGCTACCCTCCTAAATGGTTACTGTGGTAGTAACCCCACCTTCAGGAGAGTGAATCCAGGACAAGTAAGGGATCTGTGCGTGATGAGGGTTTGGGTGAGTGTGAAGAAGATACCTTAGAGGCCATCAAACTGTTAGGTCCCCCTCACCGCCTACCTCTAAAACAGAACGCAGTGTTCTTTTGGCTCCCCTGCCACACCCTCACACACAGTCAAAGAAATCTCTCAGGTAGGCCATTTCTTCTGGGTATCTTTCCAAAAGAGTTAAAGTCATCACACAGAATGATGTGGATATCCACACTTACAGCAGCACAACTTAAAATAGTCAAATCTTCAAATGGCCAATATGTACATCAACAGATAAATGGATAAAGAAGATGTGGTATATTTACACAATGGAGTATTATTCTACCGTGAAGAAAGATAAGTTTGACTCATTCATAGGAAAATGGATATACCTCGAGATCATTATGTTTAGCAAAATGAATCAGACACAGAAGGCTAAATATCATATGATTTCTCTAATATGAGAAAACCAAACCTTAAGAAAAGTAAAAAAGATGGAAAAAAGTATAAAGACAGACTTTGTGGAGAGGGAAAGGGATATGGAGTGGATGAAGAATGGGAAGGGGGAAGGGAAGTAAAAATGATCAAGATGTTTTACGTAATTTTAAAAATGAATAAAATTTCAAGAAAACACATTTGGAAAACACTGGTCCAAGAACAAGGCCTTCCTTGGTTACAGATACAGCAACAAAAACTCCAAACCAACATGAATATCAAGTTAATTTCAGCAGCATTTGGCATGACATCACCAATATAGGGTAACACTGCACTAGAATGCTCTAGTAGCATTTCTTTGTGACCTTAGAGAATCCATTCATTACTTTAATGTGTGATTCTATCCTCACAGCTAATTATCTTTTCAAGGCCTTCTTCCTTGATTAGAGACAAAACCATCTAATGAACACAATGTCTTGGTGTGAAATGCAATGTATGTAAAATTCCAATATGCTTGTTATATGCAAATAGCTTTAATTTGCTAGGAGCCTGTAATAAAGGCTGGACCTCTTACTTATGTAAAGATGCTTTGGGAAATGATGTGAAGGAAATATTCAGGAATTTGCTAATTGCTCTTTCCTGCTGTGGCCATTAGGGAACATATTAAACAGAGGGTGGGTAAAGGTCTGTAATTTTCTCTAAGAAAATTTCTGTAGAAGATGAAAAGTCACTCAATATGAACTTCCAGTATTTTTCTGTAATGTAAGACTACAAAATAATTTACTTAGCTTGTACCAAACTCCAGCTCAGGTCAACTGGACTTTATAGAAATAGGTCGTATTACAATAATATTTTGGCTTTCAGCTGTTCTCATGTTGACTTTCCATTACTACCCAGAAATATTTAAGCTTTAATCTTCAAATTCTGTCTGAAATGAAGTCACTGGTAACACCATTTAAGTGAACCCAACATGGACAAAACAATGGTGTAATTTTTAGTCTTAAAAACGAAAGTGTCACTACCGCATCCTACCATAGCACCCTGTACATTCCCTTTGCAGTACCAACAGCACTGTTGTTTACTCCCACAGGTCTGTCTCCTCTGTTATGTTATACATGCTAGGAGGTCAGGGGTTGTATCAGTGTCATTTGCCTCTATCTTTAGTGCTTGGCACATAGCAGGTGCTAATTCGTATTTGTTGACTGTTTTGATAATCTTTTACATTGGACTAAAGGGCTAATTAAGTCCTGCTAGTTCCTGGATTTGTCGCTGAAGGAAAAGAAACTGATGGCACTTATTACCAAGCCTTGCAAATGTTCCTTGGATGAAATCACTTGGGTCCTGGGTTCAGTTGATTTGGGGTGCAGCCTTCACACTGGGATTTGTTAAGTGCTCTGAGTAATTCTGGTAGCTTACTTAGGAATGAGTGCTCTAAAAAGTGCTTCTTAAGTTGCCAGGGTACCTACAAACCACTTAGAGATCTTACTAAAATGCAGATTTGGACTAATAGGACCAGGGCCTGATATCTATAACAAGCTCAAGGTGATCCAGAGCAGCAAGACCACTGCTTGAATTGCTGAGCCTTCCCTTCCTTCCTGAGTTTTAATTTATAAACACGTACCATTTAGAAGGGTAAAAAGAACTGGGAAAGCTGAGAGAATCTTGGGTTGATTTAAGGTGGCTCAACGATGCCTAAGGACCCTATAGTTCTACATCCCCAAAACTCACATGCCCTTTATAACAGTGGTTCTCAGGCGGGGATGACTTTTACAACTTGTGGGATCTTTTAAGATTTTGCACATCTGATTATTACCTCACTCCAATTAAATCAGACTCTAGGTTTGAATCAGGCATCAAATATCAGGTTTGTTTTAATTTCTATTAGTGGCCACAGCTAAGCAGAAAATTTCCACTTTCTGTGCTTCTCTTCAACAATGGCATCTGTAGGCCCACATTGGACAGCATCCCATGAGTGGCATATTCAATAATAAAGTTTTTCAAGAGTTTCTAAGCACTTTCACAACTATTTTATCAGATTGTCACCACCAATCCATGTTATTCATTAGAAATTAAACCTGTATGGTAAAAATTCCACAATGTCAGGAGTCACCTAACGCAAGAATATGAGGGGTGGGGTGGGGTGGTCTCCACACATCCTCTCAATGTAAAAGGGTAAGTCATGAGACATTACCTCAGGTTGTCACCAGCTTCTGTCACTTCATGAGACAACCCAAGTTGCAGGCCAGACACGAAGGGTTTGAGGTGAGCCAGCTCCAGGGCTTTCCAAATCTCCTCATCTGAGTAGTTGTTGAAAGGGTCTAGATTCATCCTCAGGCTTCCAGAGAACAGGACGGGTTCCTGCAAGTTAAGGGATGAGGGAGAGGTGGGGCTAACATCAGAAAAGGGCCCACTAGTTCTTCATGGCCAAGAGAAACAATTTGGGGCTGGACTTTTTAGGCAAAAAGGTGGCTGGTTCATGGTTAAGCTTCTGCAAACCTTCCAAAGGCCTGGGAAGCTGCCTGCCAATGGATTATGAGGAACCCTTGGTTTGTTGTTTTTGTTTCATTCTGAGTTTCACTTATGAACCTCCAATTTGCCACAGAATCCCTTTAGAAGAAGAGAAATATCCCTCTCCCAAGGAAAAACACATAGTTTAAAGGTAGAGGGATAAAGTGGATGGCAGAGCAAGTAATAGTAGAGTCGGCTGAGAATTTATTACATTTTGAAGAGTCCAGAGAAAAGAGTATATCAAACTAAGCTAACATCATACCAATCAAAACTACCCCCAGGGAAACCTGGCTTCAGTGAGGAAGGAGACAGTTCTAATGAGGAACCACTTGGCCCTTCTTACTTGTGAGGAACCAGAGACAAGAAAAAGAGAAGTCTTTTCTAGCTTATCCACTAAGTGTTCTACTTGCTGACAAAAAACTGAAGCAAATTCCCTCCGCTATCTTTTAACCACGTCAAATGGGGAATATACAGCTTTAAGATGGCAAAGGTCTCAGAAACCATGATGGGCTACAGCACAAGTAAACACTCATCTACTCTATTTGACTTCTGTTATGTTGTTGCCACCTACTGGCAAGATACTAGTAGTCACAAATATCTATTACAAAAAATACCAAAACTTTTTTAAAATGCTGTGAACATGTATCTTAGAACTAGTTTGGTTATCCTGAAAAGACCGCAGAAACGATACTGTTAATTGAACAGGTACCACTGTTTCCTGCAGAATAAGCTACCCCATTATGTGTGCCACGTTAAGTTCTAGAGCTTACTTGGGGGATGATGGTCAGTCTCCCTCGAAGATCATGGAGCCCAATGGAAGCAATATCTATCCCGTCGATGGTGATCTGGCCACCTGCAGATTCTAAGATTCTGAAGAGGCAATTTGTGAGGGACGACTTTCCAGCTCCTGTCCTGCCCACCACACCGATCTGCGAATACAGTTAATCTGAGCATTAGTTCAACATATAATTCGTGAAGACAAATTATTTAGCCTGGGATTTCACAATCATATATGGTAAGAAGTAGTGATTGGCTACTTTGTCTCTAAGATACTAAAAAGATTTTAGTTTTTGCAGAACAAAACATGTCCAGAGGTTACAAAAAGATGGCTCTACCATCCTACTTCACAACTTATTGCTTGCTGGGATCTCCAGTGACTGTTGGAAATGAAAAATACATTCTCTCAGTAGCTGCTCTTGCTATAATAATTATTATTGGAAATTATAACTTTATTTATTTATTTATTTTTGTTTAGAAATGAAGTAAAAGGAAGGATCAGGCCTGCCTTCAGCTGATAACTAGATCTTGATTTGGGCCTCAGTATACATGCTCAGATGGTTTTTGGTCCTACATCAGACCCCAGATCCTCAGAAGACAAGCACCACAAGAGGGTGCCCAACTTCACAGAACAGAAGAAGCCATTCTCTCTATAGGGACAACCTTACACACTGGTGCTTTGAACACTTCTTTTCCAAGCCTGAAGCTCCCTCATTTCCTTCTTGATTTCCTTGCTACCTGTTAATATTTATATAGGAAATGAACCTTGGTCTCCTGGTGAGGAGGCAGGATATCTCTGGTGATGGTGCTGTGTCCTTATATGTCCCCAGGACAGAGGAGCCAACCGTCTCCTCCACTCAATGATGAAGGCCCAGGGTCTAGTTCAACTCTATTCTGTGCCTGACACTGGGCCTTCTTTTGCTCCACCTACCTTCTCAGTGCTCCTGATGTCACAAGTGATCCCCTTCAGTACCAGATCCAGTTCAGGCCGGTACCGTACTTGGTAGTTGCTAAACTGGATCTCACCTTTGCTGGGCCAATCAGCTGGAGGCTTCTTATCAGTCTCCCAGGGTGCCTAGCAAGGAGACATGTTGAAAAGTCCTTTACATAGAGGCAACTCCACTAAACAGTACTCATGGGATTTATGTCACAAAATACTAGAAGGTTAGCAATGTCCCAGCTAACTAACAGACCTAGACTTGTTCTTCTAGAAAGTTAATCAGTTTATTCAGTTGAAAAAGCCCTATCCCATGAAGTTGCTCTATGAACCTCCAGAATGATACAGTCTATGGCCTGACTTTCCCTAAACAATTTCCTACATTTGAAGAAATTATGTAATTTGAGCTATAGCAAAGAAAAATTTAAAAAAACATAATGAATTCATGTGATGGTGAAATATTGAGGCCATGTCCCAGGATTTCTCTAATACCTTCTTACCTCATTTTCCACACGTATATACTCATTTACTCGTTCAACAGCCACAATGTTGGTCTCTGTTTCTGATGTCATTCTCACTAGCCAGTTCAGAGTTTGTGTTATCTACAGAAAAAGGAAACAAAACCAGAAGACTAATATTCATCCTAGCTCAGAAACCAACTCAATTTGTCAAAACACAAGGTCTTTCTAATGCTTACTTTGTATTCAGCACTGTGGCAGTCTCTACAAGAATATATAAAATATAAGACAGATAATCCATGTTTCCCTGATTTAGACCTCAACCTCAAAATAAGGGTCTGGGGAAAAGACGAGTGTATCAAATGGCTGGAGAACAATTAAGTACCTACTTTGAGTTGAGTACTCACAGGACGGGCAAGATAAGCTCTGTGGTTTGAGGATAAAGCTAGAGTTGGAGAGGTTAGCTATTTGGGTGGGACTAACATTCAGGTCTCCTGCATGTATGCCTGGTGCATTGTGGAAGGGGTTATAGAAGACAGTCTGTGAAAAAATGCAGGAGAAGAAACCGAAGGCAGGAAAAGACTTCCCAAAAAGCTGTCTCTTCTTTCTGTTCTTATTCAACTTCAGCCAACACGGTGGGACATTCATGTGTACCTTCATACTCCATTATACCAATAAACTTCAGATGCTTCTCAACTCTTAGGAAAATGTATCTGACCACAAGTAAAAGGACTGTCGTGAGCTCAGCCAGTCTAGAGGCCAGGGATTGCTCAGATGAAACCTTCCTAGGTAAAGAATGGGGAGTCTGCACACAAGCACGAGGGATTTTGTAGAGAGAACGGTGACTGGAGAAAGGGCGCACTATGGTTTGGATCTTGATCCTCATGTATTTGGAACTATGTGTTATTGGGAGGTGGGATTTGGCTGGAACGGGCAGATGCTTGGGCTTTGACCCTTGACCATAGAGATTGTGTCAACGTGTTGAGACTGGGGGGCACAGGGCAGAGATTTCAGGTGTGTGGAGCTGACTTGTGGGCCAAGAGATGAGGAAGGGCACTCACCCTGTGGAGGGTGCAACAAGCAGCTTGGAATAAATAAAGGAAGGAAGAAGAAACATTGTTACAGTTTCTTCCTAGGAAAGCTCTAGCCTTGCCCCAGGCCCAGACTCACTTGGCTCCTGCTTCACTTGGCTTCTGTCTGCAATGGGGTGAGAGCTTTCCAGACTCTGTCTCTGCCAGCTGCCCATGAATGGACTATGTGAGACTTTCTGAAACTGTGAGATGAATAAATCTTTCCTCTTTTAAATTGGGGATGTCAGGCATTCTGTCACATCAAGGAATAAGTAACTAAGACAGGGAGCCACGTGGTATAGAGACAGAGTCATCAGAATTAAGAGTGACCACTTTGTGGACCATACATAATTACTGATATTTGAGTGCTTTTTTGGTTCAATCTAAAAGTTTATTGATTCTACTTTGTTTGTCCTTGGGGGTGAACAGAACAGGCAGTGGTACAATGAAGCAAGTGACTGGCACACTTACAGTGATGAAAATCTCTAAAATATAAGTTCAAAAGATGCTATGAAAGATGGTCAAGTAATTCACTTATTGAACAAATATTCATTGGGCAGTTGATACAGTGCCAGCTTTGCACTGTAACATCAGAAATAATATTGCCCAGCCTTTATTCTGAGCACGCTGGTGGTGCTGCAGTGAGATATACTGCACAGCTTATTAGTCTCTTATTACGATTCATTGCATTTATTCCTTGATAGTAAAAAAGAAATCTTAGGAGGAGTTATTTGTTCAAAAACTTCCTGCTTATTGCTCTATTTGTGAAGAAATTATCTGTCTGCCTTTTGACTAAAAGCATCTAAAGAGGCAAAGAAAATATTACATTGAAAATATTAACTATTAAATTGTCTTCTTAATTAAGCCTTAAGAGAAACAACATTTATGTTCTTTTTCTTTTTTTCCAGATGACAACCATGCCTTCTCACAAAGGGTAGTGAGTGTATGGCTGAAACACGGAGCCAGGGTTTGAAATTGAGTCTCTTCTAGTCACTCTGTACCTAGACAAAAGTCAAATACATGGACTTCACAGCAGATTCTGGACTCAATTTAAAAATAAGTGCGTTAATTTAGCCAAATTCCCAACCTTCAGACTCACATTAAGGGCATTGGACAGAACAAAGCCCACAGTATCCCCACTTAGGGAGGCTTTATAAATAACCAGCAGGATGGCTGCAAAGAAGACAATCAGGTTCCCAATGAACTCCAGGCGAACTGCAAGCCACCTGTAGGGCAACAGAAACAGAGAGGTGTCACTTATCCCTTCTTTCTCACCTTAACCAGAAATGTTCATAGAACATTCTCGAAAGATTTGAGGACTACGCTCTTAAGAAGGTGTCTCAATTTGATTTAAGAATATCTAAATGCATTCCTGAAAGTTCATTCAATTATTATTATTTTTTAAAATTAAATTGCATTTTAAAGGTCCTAAAAGAGTTTATTAAAGTAAGGGGATCCTACAGTGTGATGGCTCCCAAAGTTGCCAAATTGTAAGTATCACCTAGGGTGATTATTTTAAAATATCATGTTACAGATTCAATAAAAATTCCTGGAAACTTCCCCTAGATTCAGGGGATCTAGGATAGAGTTTAGGAATTTGCATATTAAGTGAATGCTGTAAGTGATTTCTTTTAATCAGGCCAAGGAAGCAAAGCCTTGGTGAATCTTGGCATATAGGTAAAAAACAGGCAACAGGAAGGTTCAATGTGTCCTTTCTAACCTCAGTATTTATTTTTTTTAAACACTGAGAAGAAGCTAGAGGTAGAGGGAAGTTAAGTGTTAGCTAATCACAGAAAATTACACTGGGGCTTTGTAGAGAACTGAAGAGTACAGGTATATGAACATGGTTTATAAAAAATGACTTTCTCAAATAAAATGTATTTAAGTTCACACTAATAATTCTATTTATTTATACAAACAAATATGATACAATAAGTTCAATAGGATTTACCTATATGCCGTTTTCTTCTCAAGTCTTTGGGAAACTATCTTTATAATCAAACACCTTACTTTTCAATGTTCCAAGTAACAATGACCATCATTAACCTGTCCTTGCTAGCTCAGGACACTATGGAAGCCACTCAAGAATTTCCCTTCGTGAAGAGACCCTTATCCTTCAAAGATATATCATTGCTTGCCAAGGTCTGTTGATGCTCATCCTACTCAGGGATTCACGGGGTGCGGACCTCCCATTTCTGTTTGAATTGGTAGGACTATACTTTCGGATGGACCTCAGTTTGACAGGATTACCTAATTATATTCCTAAAAGTCTATTAAATGTTTTTTTCTTTAAAAATTGACTGTATTTTAAGAGTTTTATCTAAAAATGTTTTTATCTAAATATTCTCAACTAATTTTTACCTAAAAATTCCTAACTATCCTCTATCCAACCTCTGCTTTTTTTCATCACCCTATAAAACATATCATGGCCACGGAAAATCTCATATCTATTTTCAGAGTAGCAAATAGAGAACGTATAATTTACCCAGCACTTATATGGCTCCTGGATTACCAAATGCTCACAATTCCATTTGATTTCCACTACAACTCTATAGGATAGGTGATGTCCCAGTCATTACAAAAAACAAAAAACTGATATTTTCCTTAGAGAGGTCAAGGCAATTCACCTAGCCTGGTAAATGGTAGCACCAATATGGCAACCCAAACTCTGACTACAAAGCTAATGCTCTCTTTTTGGTAGTTAATATAGCATGAGAACAGAGTGTGGCCACAGTGAATTTTACACTAAACACCCACGGGCAGCCTCACCTGTTAGAGGTAATCCAGGAGAAGACACACTTCTGGTTATTGTCAATCCCCATCTCACTGTGCACTAGAAATCGCTGCTGGTGCTCAAAGGCACGGATGACTGGCAAGCCTAATACAGTCTCACTGAAGTGAGAGTAGATTGGGGACCTGGAGACAGAGTCCAGACGCCTCAGCTGGCGAGAAGTAGCCACATAAAACACCTGAATGCAAAAAAAAGTGTCAGTCATACAATAATGTCATTTATGCTGTTTTTCTTCCTTTAAAGCCATGACCCAAAATTATTCACCTGGGGGTCACAGCCCACATCTAAAAAGAACAGAATTCTGAAATAACTAAATTTGCCTTCATGTCTGTCATTTTAAATATATTTATGTGGTATAGATTTGACTTCATTTAATGTAGCAATGTGATATAGTTTTAGCTTTGTTTTGTTGTAGCAATTCGCTTATTAGGTCACTAATGAAAGTTTATCCTAAGGAAACTGATTGATGTAAAGATAACCTTGTGAATGTACAAATATGCACCTTCCAGTATTCAGCTAAGGCAACTGAATTTTATTAATTTTTTTCTGTCCCAAATTAACTAGTCATTTGAACTACATGCTTATAGTTATTTTCTAATGTGAACTGGTGGGTAAGGCCAGGTTCAACAATAACAACAAAGATATAGGAAAATGTGGGGAAAGAAAACCTTTTGGTGAATATCCCAACAAAGGGATTGGTTGGATTCAGAGAAGAGATATCAAGATTTAACTACTACGAACCCATTAGAGGAATAGGAAGCTGGGGTAGAGTGGTGACTTGAGTGAAATGACTTAGGTGCGGAAGATTAATATGTTAAACACTGTATGGTTTCTCAGACTTGGAAAACCCAGAACACAGACATTCTTTGGAACCATATGAAGTGATAGCCGGAGCCGGGGGAAGGGACAGGGAGGAGGTGGGAGGGTAGAAAATGGGAAGGGATTGTAAAGTCGATATGATACACACATGTACAAAACACCCAAATTCATTGTAAATTCTATGTATTACATTTGTATATTAATAAAACTAGTGGGAAAAAATAAAAAGACTAGAACCCTGAAGTGTCACCTCTGGCACAGGAGTGATGAGAGAAACCCAAGGAAAAGATCAATGGGAAGACCAAGATTGGTAGGGAACACAGCAGTACAGGCTTGGGTTTCAAAAGCACAATATGAGTTTTGTCATCCGTGTCCACATTTATCTCTGTAATCTGTATACATTGTCCAACTGACAGTTTCTGTACTGGTTACAGTAATGATCTCCAAAAGAATCTTATAGAGGATACTGGGACCTGAGAGTTGTATAAAGTGTGGTTGGAAAAGTAATGGCAGAAAAAGGAATGCTGAAATTTGGGTAAAAATTAAAAAGCAAAGTCATTTGTGACCAAGACAGTTCTGGAAATGTGTAGAATGTTGAAGATGTAAGAAGAAACTGGATATAATGAAATACAGCCAGAATCTTCATGGCCTGAAAAATAAGATATAATTGAATGGGTTAGTGATATTACCGGATTCTATGAGGATTTGTTGAAACCTGGAATGAGCTGGGCATTTGAGAATGACAGTTGTGACTGTTGGAGAGATTATGTCAATTTGGGCCAATCAGGAACCACACCTGGATTAGGGTTTGGGAACCACGCCTAGATTGAGAACTGAAAACCAGCCTAGATTAGAGTGTGAGTGAGCGGACTGGAGAAACAGGGAGGAGCACCCACCCAGTTGTGGGAGGCCCAACTGGAGCTCCAATGGCATAGAAGAAAGGAAGAAGAAAGATTCTTAACAGCTTCTTCCTCTGGGAAAGCTCTCGCCTTCGCAATTGTGTACAGATGCTGACTTGCTACACGCCGCAGATCTTCATCACAGGTTCGCTCCAGTCTTGTGCCTGTCTGCCCGTTGCTGATGTTCTGTCGCTGATCTTCAGGCTCCAGTCTTCACCACTGTTCTTCAAACAACCGAGATCCGCAGCAGACTATCACTGGCTGTCCTGTAGTCCCTGACGGGTGTTCCATTTTGTGGCTGAGCAGCCACTGGATACTCCAGCTCTCACTCACGCAGGCCGCCATCTTGGACTACATCCTCAGATTTGTAAGCCTTCCAACTAGATCCTTTTTGTTATAATTTCCATAAATTCTGCCTTTTGAAATAACCCAAACTAATACAATAGTTAAAACTGGAAGTTTCCTCAAATAATCCTGCCTTTTCTTTGTTGACTCATTATGAATAGTCAAGAAAGAACTGTTATA
This sequence comes from Ctenodactylus gundi, assembly GCA_004027205.1. Classification (NCBI taxonomy): domain Eukaryota; kingdom Metazoa; phylum Chordata; class Mammalia; order Rodentia; family Ctenodactylidae; genus Ctenodactylus; species Ctenodactylus gundi. The sequence continues at coordinate 29,400 of PVKB01000362.1, forward strand.
GAGATTACTGTAGACCTATGTAAGTGTACACAGACATAAGTAGTGCACATTGTAGGGGTCTTCAAGATTGTCTCCCCCAGGTGAATAGTTCATCACAAAGGTAACTGGTGAGAAAAGAATTCCCTTCATAGCTTCCCTCTACTCATCAATTTTTATTATGAGCACAAAGTCCTTTCAACTTGTTCCAGGTTTTGTTTTTTTTTTTTAATGAAACTTGGCTTCCAAAGTACCTGTTCCCTCAAAGAATATGTTGAAATTGAACCTAAACCATCTACAGGGACCTCAGTGAAACTGAAACTGCCTGAAGTGAATAGAGATCTAGATCCTGGTGAGAGACATCTCTAAGTTGATGTATCTAGTCAAAGCTAAAAGAGGAAGCATCTATGGCACAACTCTTCTAGACATGACCTAACCATTTTGGAGGTTCTTGAGAGCTACAAGACTTTCTCCAGAGCTAATCTCAAAATAGTCTCAGATCCGAACATAAATGCCAGTTGGGGCAGGTAGAGTGAGAATGTACTGTGAACGATATGCCAGCTGATGCTAGGTATTCAGTGACCAGTGGGCTCCATCACCAATCAGTATCTGACTAAATCACAAAGATGCTGTAGAGAGGTGGCTAATGATAAACAGAAATCAATCCCGGGCTTTTATAAGCAGAGAGAAGGGAAGAGCTAGCCATTTCCAAACCCACCTGTACAGCCACATAAATAATGCCAAGAGGAATGATGATGACGATAAACACAGGAGTGGCCAGGCAGATCATGACAAGGGTGCTGATTATTGCCAGGAAGCACAATATCCAGCTACGCAGGGTCTGAGGCAGACTTTCATCGATGGTTGAAATATCCTAGGAATGCCATTAGGAGACATGGTGAATCAACAAATTCCTACGACATCTTACATCTTCCTGGTTCCAGCCAGACAAGGGATTGTGTGCATCCAATGACTCCTTCACTTACTCTAAGATATCTATTTGCAACACATTTTACTGTTCATTCCAACAACCATCTTACTTCAGTAATATTCTCATTTTTCAGAGTTCCTCAAACAGATACAGCTACTATCTGTCACTTTTTCAATAGATTTAGTAAAAGTTTTCACTATTATTCATCAAATTTATCAAACCATTCATGATCATTGTAGGCTAATGCAGACATATAGGTAAGGCCTTCTTCCATATCCAAGCCAATTCAGTTATTCTAACTTTGTATGGGTCTGGTTCTATGGAGTACATAGAATAAAGGTTGGCATATAACAGACATTAGTAAACACTTGTTTGGAAGCTCTAGTCAAAATTCTCTGTCACCTGCTCTTGACTGAAGAATTTTCATATACCAAGAAGTCTTCGTATACTAAGAAGCCAGGTGTAGAACTTCAAAGGGATAGTGGAAATGAATGTGATCCCTGGCTGGCCAGTTTTCTAATTAAGGAACTCAAAGGTAAAAGGTGGATCTTACTGCCATATTGCCTTCTTGCTATGCAGAATAAATTAACAAATGAGAAAATTAGTAAATGCATGGATGGTTTGGAATATACCCAGAAAGCCAGACTTTATATCTTGGGTTGTCTTTGCTTAGCTTTCCTAGAAGATTACATTGATTTTATCTATGACTTCATTATTAACAACTAAGACAAGCTAAAATTATCTGTGGAATTTCCCAATAAAGTTAGGGATAACAGCCTGCTAAGACAGCTCTGCATAGGTTTTGGAGGGAGAAGAGAGAGAACCAGCCAGCTACTAGTTGGCCTCACCAGTTATAGGCATTTATCAATCAGCCTCTCTCTCTCTCTCTCTCTCTCTCTCTCTCTCTCTCTCTCTCTCTCTCTCTCTCTTGGAGACAGCATCTCACTCTGTAGTCCAGGCTGGTCCTGGACTCACTATGTAGCTCAGGCTGGCTTTGAACTCAAGGCAGTCCTCCTGCCTCAGCCTGTCTAGTGCTGGGATTATAGGCATGGACTTCCATGCCAAGCTATTATGTAGTGCTATTATGTAGTCAAAGCTAAAAGAGGAAGCATCTATGGCACAACTTTTCTAGACTTGACCTACCCATTTTGGAGGTCCTTGAGAGCTACAAGACTTTCTCCAGAGCTAATCTCAAAATAGTCTCAGATCCGAACATAAATGCCAGTTGGGGCAGGTAGAGTGAGAACGTGCTGTGAACCATATGCCAGCTGATGCTAAGAATTCAGTGCTTAGAATTTGAACCCCAGGAGCAAGCACTTTAACCACTGAGCTATGCCTTCATCCCATAACTCACTCATTCTGAAAGCATCAAGGAGGGAAGTTTTAGGAACAGAGCAAATATATAGCAAAGGTTTCTCCTCCTGTTCCTCTTAGTCACTGTCACAGGAAATGAGTGTTTTCCCTTGTATACTTTCCTCTGCAGAACAGTCTTTCTCATCATGTTTTTGCTGTCCATACCTCTCCCCCAACAATCCTCACCATCTTTCTGGCTTACTTCTATTATTCAATTCTAGTTTCATCCTATCTGACATTTTCTACCCTCAGTCATCCAGTTTGAGCCAGTAGCTCTTCTTTCTGTCATCCTTTTGTGCTTCCAGGACACTATACTACACACTGTGGCTATCAGTTTTGTCGTACTATCACAATCCTTCATTTCTTTAGCCGTCTCCTTCACTAGATGGAAGCTACCGCATCTTTATGATCTTCGGGACTTCACAGGAAGTACTCAAGGAACATTTGCATGGTGAGCAGAAAAAAGAACTGGAACCACACAAGGTTGTCGAGGAGGACATGAGAGTTCCTTTCTATCAGAAATAGATCCTCACTATATAAGCACCACCATTACATAGTCCTTTAGAAACTTACACCGGCAAACCTGTTCACAATCCGGCCTGAGGGAGTTGTGTCAAAAAACCTCATGGGTGCGTGAAGGATATTGTTTAGCAGTTGCCTGTGTAAGATTTTTGATGCATAGTTGGAACTGTACACACTCCCGATACTTGCTAGAAGCATAAATATACCTAGAAATAAAACAGTTTTATCAGCATCATGCATAAGAATTCCTGAAGATTTGTACCCAGGTCATAATAACAAACATTTCCCTAAACATAGAAAAAGTACAAAGATCAGACAGAGTCTATAAAAGATGGTATCTTAGCCATTAGACATACCTTGTGCTACTCCCAGAGCTCCATAAACCCCAATTCTCATGTCCCTCTGAGAGGCTGGGTAGTTGCTGCCATTGTAAGTGTAGGAGTCACTGGTCCAAGCACTGAGCCAGAGGTTGGATCCAATAAAGGCCACATTATACATTACATACATAAAGACAATGAAGAATATTGACCACCATCGTAGAGCTTGTAGGTATTTCAAGTAGATGGAAAACTTGACCTGCAAAGACCCCACCAATATTAGTAATGCCCAAACGATTGTTGGTGAGAAATTATCTAGAAAACTCATCACAAGGAGGAATGGGGTCCCGTGAGTAAGTCAGAAATGAGTAGTAAAGTTTGGCATTATGTGGTCACCTTTTCTAAACTGGCCCAGTATGAAACACAATGGTAATCAGGTTACTAATATAACAATTAGTAACAATTAAAGCAACTAAGCAGAGAAGATATACACAGTGGGAAATAGACTCTTACTGCCGAACTTGGACTTCGTGGTTTTAAGTAACTTGAGTTATATGCTTTGAATACTAATATATTAGTGTTTCTTGGCTCCTAGAATAGCATCTCAAGGCAGTCTTGTTATTCTCCATACATCTGAATGAAATCAAACATTCTTGAAGGATGGGTGAAGATGTTCATAGAAACCTATCTTTCTTTTCTCATAGAAACATAATTTGATAGACAGCTTATAGCCTATGTTACAATTTAAATAATGAACTTAAAGATTTGCTGAGGAATAGAATATATTGTTCTTGTAGATACATATTCCTGTTTCAAGTAACCTTAAAATTTCAGATTGTAAACTTTATGTCACTTCAAATGATACTTTTTTGGTGTGGTGTTTACCTTTCCAGTTTCCATGAATTCCTTCTTAATTAATTTTTGTCCTTTTATAATTTCTTCTTCCTCTTTCAGGGCATTCACATTCCGACTTTTCAAGGAGTTTTTCAGAGACTTTAAACGCCTACCACTGGACCTAGAACTGAGAGGTTGAAGGGGAGAAGCTTTCCTGAGCATGTAGAATCTTCCAAAGGGTCTTCTTGCTAGCAAATGTCAGTCATTCCGACGCAACCTAACCTTCCTCCCATTTACACAAGAGAGGGTCCATGAAGTCCACCCTCTCAGAAAACACCCATAGAGAAAAAAGAGAGTGATCAGGTAAACATATAGAGGTGGCTGCTCCCTGAACAAATGACCTACTTGCGGCTCTGCCTTCGACGAAGACTACCCTCTCTTTGCATGGCCAAGGAGGCTGCATCTTCTGGAAGTTCCTCTATATTGGGTATCAGCTCACTGTCATCTTCTTCTTCACCACTATCGTTGACTAGGGAGACACGTTATGGGTTAGAGAAACAGCACTGAACACTCACAGCCCTATGAAGAAAAAAAAAGCCTTTCTGATCTGGTTAGCTTCAGTGAGAAATTCCAGATGTACACATAGGTAGGATGAACTTACCCCAGTTGTTAGTACAGATTGTTTCTTGTTTGTCAGTACTACAGAATGAATGCAGGGCCTGCTTATGGTAGGCAAGCGCTCTGCCAGTGAGATGCATTCCCAACCATATCGGTACATATTCTTACTGAGAAATGCCAGGATAAGGAAAGACGTGCTAATGTTCCACTGGGAGAGAAGATGATCAAAAAGAAGAGAATGCCCAAAATGTTAGTCTATTTGAAGCAGGAAAGAACATTTAAAAATGATGGTAGATAAGCAGAAGAGTCCCCATTCTCAGAATTAACTACAGAAATGATTATAAATTGGAAATGCTCATCTCATAGTTTAAATAATTTGACAAACTTTCATTAATTGAAAATGTTTAAAAATATACACAAAAATAAAATGTAAAACACAGCCAGAGTATCAGCAGCAATGACAGAGTAAGAATCTTCAGATATCTCCACCTCCAAAAGGACAGTGGGAATATAGTTTTTAAAAAGAGTATATACATGTCAGCATCAACTTTTTCAGAACTCTGAAATCAACAACAATTTCTAAGAATTACTTATTTAAAACAAAACACCTACACAAAAAGAATGACTAATGGCCTGCAATCCCTGTACTCTAGTAGGCTGAAACAGGGAAGTCACAAGTGGGAGCCCACTTTGAGCAACTTAGCAACTTAGTGAGACACTGTCTCAAAAATTAAAAAACAACAATAACAACGAACAAACCACCTAAGAGTGGTAAACTTTGTGGTGGTTTAACCTGCCCTATTTCCACCTCCCCCACCTCAGCAGCTGTAGCATAGAAAACCAATAGCCAGAAATCATGGCAGCCATGAAAACTAGCTTCTACAGCTACTTAAGGGATAAAGTGGGTTCAGACCTCCCCCAGAAGCTTGTCTTTATTTGACCTAATTCAGAGTGAGCTTAAATAATCAACAGCCACCACTTCACATGATAGCTGCCTGAGGCGTCAATAGTTGAGACAAGGCTGACGAAAAATTTAAAAGGAAAAAAGTAGGGAATGAGACATCTATGGAGGCATTTATTTATTTTTTAATTATTTATTGAGACTGGGATTACAGGCATGTGCCAACACAACTGGCTTATGTGGTGCTAGGGAATCAAACTCAGGTACTTAGCGCTTAACTTAGCACTTGCTAGGCAAGCACTTTAACCACTGAGCCATTCCTCCAGCTCTACAGAAGCTTTCAATATCTCTCATACATGATTTTTGGCGATCTAGGAAGCCACACTCATGGGTAGAGTTGTGTGGATGACCAAGAGAGACTGGAGAACATCCTAAACTCTAACTTCTAGCTCACTTTGAGGCTCTCTGCAACCAGGAAGAAAATACTAAGACAAAGATGTAAACTGTGGTCATTCTGAAGAGTCATCCAAACACTCACATATTGTTAGGACTCAACTGGCTCCTGGCCACCCTGACCAGATCCAGGAAGATTGCCTGGCAACACTCCTTCCCTTTCATGCAGGTCAGTAGCAGGTTTATCATTCTATTACAAATTAACCGGAACTCATTAACTAGGCCTATTTATCATTCTGTTACAAGTTAACTGAAATTTGGTAACTCAATCACAAACACTGTTTCTGCCTCATTGGTCCAGTTGAGGCTATTCCTCTTAATGCAACACCCCTCCCTCTGCTCACTCCCCTACTCTACCTATGGTATAAAATTCCACTCAATAAACTGCCTACGAATCCACTTCCAACTTGCTCCCAATAGACCCTGCTCAAAACTCCCAAACTTTGATGAGCTGCATCTATTGATTCCTTGCCACCAATTTCTACCACAACACCCCCTGAGCCCCTCAGCAAAGGCTGAGAAATGCACTGGTGCTAGGTAACAAGGAAATCTTTGTCCAAAACTCAGCTGACCTCTGTGCCAACCAAGTAGAAACAAAGAACGCGGGCTTCACAGAATTAGCAGAGGAAAACCATAAGTAGCAGCAGCAAAGATTGCTGGCCAACCACCAGGAAGTAGGAGAGGGACCCCGATAGACCCTTCCTTAGCACTTTACAAAGGAACAAATCCTCCTGATGCCATGAGTATGCCCTTCTAGCTTCTAGAAGTGAGATGGCTTTGGGTAAGCCATGTGGTTCAAGGTGCGTCATTACAGCAATAATTTGGAAATGAGTACACAGAGCCGATATCAATACTACTCATTTTGCCCTCCCTTCATTTCACTAAATTCCAAGTTCCAGAATCAACATAATAATAACATGCTTACCTTGGGGCTCATAAAACTGCTCATAACCAGCGTTTCTATGTCTACTCAAAAAAGATCTTAATCAGTTTTCTGTAAACTATACTTTGTATAAGTAAAAACGACAAATGTTTAAAGAGGTCCATCTAAATGCATAGGGTTTAAAACAGAATCCAGGACTTGGGATCCAAGAACATCAGAAAAAATTGTTTAGAATCAGCACGAAAATGTCCAGGTCTGTGGTAATGTGGTTGACTAAATGATAATTCAAGAGATGTGACACTAGACACTGCTCCTTGCTTGGGACCTTCACTTTCCCACTCCACGCAAGAGCTCGTCATCTTCTCCAGGTCAGTATCTGGAGCACAGAGGTTGACGGAAAGCGCTAATTCCTTCCTCTCTGTTTCTTCCTAGTACTTCTACCTCACTCTCCTGGCCTGGCTTCTGATCCCTGGCACCAGACCATATTGCTGTTTTTTTTTCCTACTGCCCTATCATGCCATACTTACAGACTGTCATATTCACAGCTTCGATTTCTGCGTTTCTTTACCCAGAACATAAAAGAGCAGAGTTTGAAACTCTGATAACTCATTTCCAAATCTAATTCATTGAATATTAAACAGTTCAGAAGGTAAATACTGGTTCATCATTCCCACATAGACATCAAGTTCTATATTGTTCCAATCTTCCTTACATACCTGTAGCCTCTTCTTCAGGACCTGAATGTTTCATGAATGTCTTCAGATTCTTAGCAAACACTCCTTTCTTGGCCATCAGAGAACTATAGGATCCCTTCTCCAAGATGGTGCCATTCCCCAGAACCACAATCTCATCCATTTGGGGAAGAAAGTGAATGCTATGTGTAACCAACAGTCGAGTCTGTAAAAATAACATTAAGTTCTATTGCCTACCATTTCCACAATCTTCCTTGTGTTATTCTTAAAAGGGAAAAATATACATGTAATTCACATGGCCTGTGCTTTAAAATGTGGCCCTTACAACTTGGCCTATTTTATAGCCTCTTTTTTTTTCACAGCACCTCATTTTAAAACCTTAGCCCTGTATGAGTAAAATGAAACTTCTGTTATGTGGCTTAAAGAGTTATTCTCCTACAGTGAAAATAACATTTACCCTACACAAATCCTCCTCAATGTTTCTGGATAGCAAAGGGCTGAGTTTTGAAAAGTCACTTGAGACTAGCACCTATCATTATAACTGATTCATACAAAGCCTGCAAAATCAACTTCCTAAAACTAATTAACCCATTTCACTTCCTAATCTGTTATTCACTAACTCATCAAATGTACAAAAAATAAATAAATAAATAAATGCCCAGGTGCTTTCGGCATGTTTGAGACACTGTGGACAGAAGCTTTATTTTTAACTCAGGTTCTCTCTGGTGTCAGAGACTTGTCATTCCTTGTATTCCTATGTGTTGACTACCAAAATAGGAATTCCACTCACAGACAGAAATACAAACACTTGTAGGCCAAAAATGAGGCTGCATAAGGAAATGTGGTGCTGTGCTGAGCTTCTGGAGAGAAGCTAAGCCACTGCCTAGTTCCTCTACTTCCCTTCCAACAGAGACTAGGCCCTTATCTGAAATATCCAAGATATGCTCCCTGTTTAAGTCTCAGTTTAAAGATAACTATTCTGGTGCTTTTCCTGAATCATCTGGTAATGTTGGGTATTCCTTCAATGTTTCCACAGACTACTTTCTACAGACTACTATTAAAGCAGTCCTTACACTGTAACATTATTGCTTGCTTACCTGTACATCTTCCTATTAGATTGTAAATTACAGACCTTTTCATCTAGCCAGGCTCAGTTTTTGCAACAAACCTGGCAGAAGATGTATATTCAACTCAAGAATGAATGAAACAATGAAGGCCTTGAGGATAGAACCCAGGAGCAGGAATAAAAGAAAGAGTGAGTTCCTGCTGACCTATTAACCCAAAAAGTAGGCAAAGAGCCTCGGTAGAATAGCAGCACAGGTATCATCAACTCTGACTAGCAGCACTCAAAAAATCTTAAAAATAAAATAACAGTCCAAATACAGTTAGAATCTCTTCCCACTACCAAGGGAAATGATGTTACCAACAGAGAGGCTGTGTCAGCTCCTCTTGCAATTCAGCCCATTGTGTCAGAATCATAATTTTTGCCCATAGTCACAAAAGCATGCTCTTTACCTACAACCGGATCTAACGACTTTCTCTGGCCATTGTACATGTTCTACCTGACAAAAGTGTTTGTGAGAACCAAATGAGGCAATGAATTGAAAAGCTTAGTATGGGCCAGAGATATAATGAATACTCAGTAATCATTAGGTGTTATTTCTATGTCAAGGTTAAATTATTCTTTCCAGGCACAGTGTCCTCACATCCTGTAAAGGTTCCAAGGAAAGTACCTTCCTAGAGTATAGCTCTAATTCCTGCAGGAAGACCTGTGTCCCACCAGCACAAGTGAATTCGTTCATCTCTCTTGGATACTATCTCACACCAGCCAGTTCTCTAACACTAATTGGGTGCCCAATTCAATTTAATTGTGATTCTAACTACCTGAAATTAGCACAGGCTCCTGGTATAAAGGTTCAGTCTCACAAAATTCTCCCCCACTTCAGATGACCATAGTACACCTTAAGCCCCTTTCTAATTCTGACCAACTGGTTATGAATTGAAGATTCTCATGACTCCCTCTTGAGGTTCCATAATTTTCTAAAAAGCCTCACAGATCTTTACTTCTATTTATCATCTTACTATACAGGAAAATACTTATATTTATCATCTTATTATAAAAGATATAACCCAGAAATAGACGAAAGGAAACCAAAAGAGATATAGAGCTTCCAGGCCCTTTCCCTCTGCACTACCATCCCAGCACCTTGATGTGTTTGCCTGTCTGGAAGCTCTCCAAATCTCATTATTCAAGAGTTTTTATAACCCAGTCCCTCCACAGCTTCCCACCTGGAGTGTAGTGGGTTAGGGCTGAAAGTTCCAGCCTCAACTTGTTCATGTTGGTGATCTTTCACCTCATCATGAGGATTCCTGGAGATCCTACCCTAAGTCATTTCATTAGGATAAACTCCAGTGTAATCAAAAGGTGTTTATTATGAATAACAAAAAAAGACTCCTAACACTCATGAAGTTTCAAGGATGTTAGGAACTTTGTCTTTGGAACTGGAGACAAATATCAAATATATTTCCTCTTGTAACTGTAGGTGCCTAAGTAAGTTTTATCATCATCATTCTAAGAGGTTTAATGTCAAAGTCATAGAATAATGCTCAATTTAACCAGTTCCACTAAAAACCATGAGCTCATGATGGGAGCTTCATGGGGCAGTCTCCAAGGAGATGAGTCTGACACTATCTCCTTTGGGGCCCAGAAAGCAGGTAAATAAGAAAATCTGATTCAGGACAATATGATTTCCATCCCCTCAACCACATATCCTTGTCACTTTGAGTGATTTCTCACCTTGCCACTCAACAGTCCATTGGGGCCTAAGACCTTATTAAAAAGATGTTTTCCTACATGAGAATCCACTGCTGAAAGAGGGTCATCTAGAATGTATATATCTGAATTTTGATAGGCAGCTCTGGCCAGGCTGATTCGTTGCTTCTGACCACCACTGAGATTTATGCCCTGAAAAAGAAAATAATTTCTATTAAACACTACTCCCTAGTTCTACCTTACACAGTCTAATAAGAAAAGATAAAAGGAAGGTCTCAAGGGCTTAAAATGTTTACAAGTTTCCTTATATGAATAAATAACTGACTTAAGTAACTTATTTAGTTTATTTACATACAATTTACTTACATCTTTATTGCTTTATTGTTAGTGAGAGTACAGAGCTATACCAGAGTAGAAGTTTTCTCTACTTCTCTACTTTGTTCATAGATACAATCATGAACCTTAAACTAGCCCATTCTTTTCTTTCTTTCTTTCTTTCTTCCTTTCTTTCTTTCTTTTTTGAGTCAGGGTCTCAATCTAGTCCAGGTGGATCCTGAACTCATTATGTATCTCAGGCTGGTCTTGAACTCATGGCAATCCTCCTGCCTCAGTCTCCTGAGTAATGGAATTACAGGTGTGCACCACCACACCTGGCTTATGTGGTACCAAGAAATCAAACCCTAGGCCTTGTACTTGTTAGGCTAGCTCTTTAACTGCTGAGCTACACTCCCAACCCCAACTAATCCACTTAAACTAGTGGCCATTACATAGCTTAATAAGTATATTCTGAATTAATGGACAAACTCATTCCAGATCAGTATCTGCACTGGTCTATCATCTCAAAATCCTTATCTCCAAAAGACTGCTATATTTGCTTTTATTAATGAAAAGGAAAAATGAAAAAATTCTAACTATGTACTACTCAGAAATTTCTAAATAAATTATGCTATATCTATATAATGAATACAATATATTTATTAAAAATCTATTTTTACAAAAGCCATTGAACAACATGAGGCATTTAATAACACAGATAAATCTTGGGCCAATAACTGTAAATTTAGTTATCTTGGGTCTTTTCCCTACTAGCTTTGATTTAGATTACACAATCTCTACATTTGCTCTCAGGTACAAAGTTTAAAAAGTCTGAGTTATTTGCAGACAATATTGTGGCCAAACAGTTCAAACATGACTGTCAAGATAGGTCAACTGTGTTACTCAAGTTGATTTTTTATATCATTCTCCCTTTTTTCTTCACTGTTTCTTTGCCCTTCTGGTCCCTTGTTATCCCAAGTACCTTTTCTCCAATCTCAGCCAAGTCTCTACCAGGCAATACTTCCAAGTCTGGGAGGAGAGCACAGGCCTCCAGAACTTCCTGATACCTCTTTTCATTCAGTTCAGATCCAAAAAGGATGTTGTCTTTTATAGTGCCATTCTGAATCCAGGCCTGCTGAGGGACATAAGCTGTAGTGCCCTAGATGGAAAAAAGTAAAGATCATGTGACCGCTGTATGTCCAGAAATGCAGGGTTGAGGGATAAAGTGGCAGTAGTATGGAAACACACACAGAACTTAGATTTGAACAACTGTGTGTCAGCTTGCCTAAGCATCTGATATTCATTAATATGCTTGTATTTAATTACACTGTCCAGGAAGAAAGATGCAATGTCTGTTCACCATTTCACATCTTTTCCCTTTAGACTGTTATTTTCTTGCCACAATCTAGGAAAACAAAAGATAAATGTTCATGTTGATTCTTTTTTTAAAAAAAGTTTAATCAGAATTAATGAATTTTAATTTTTTTGACAGGGTCTTGCTCTGTGGTACCGGCTGGTCCTGAACTCACTATGCAACCCCTGCCGTCCTCAAATTCACAGCAATCCTTTTGCCTTGGCTCCTCCAGTGCTGGGTACTCTATCCCCTGAACTATATCTGCAGCCCAGACTCAATGAGTTTTCTAGGACTAATAAAACGTTAAGACTTTTAGGAAATGGTATAAGTGACATTTAAGAAAGTAAAAACAAAAAGGTTGGCTTAGTAGGGTGCACCGAGGAGATTACATCCAGAGGGACATAGTAACTGACAAATGCCTGTGGTTTGAGAAAGAACTCTTAAGAATTAGCAATAACAGTCTTCCCAAAGAGTTAGGAGACAAATCTGTAGGCATTGCTGCTATAGTGTGTGCTCTTTAAAATGCGAATTAACTCATCAGAAATTGGTTAATTAAGAGATTATATCTGTATATTGTGAAAAAGGCATGTTTAGAATATTTTTTCCAAGCAGGTTAATATAAAGCAATAAAGGATAAGCCTTTTCATAATTAAAAAGAAACTTTTAATGCAAATAGTAACTGGCTTAATAGTTCAAAAACATCTATAATTTCCTCTAAATTTTGCTCTTTGGAGAAGTTTAAAGTGTTCATGAATATACCATAAAAATGTTTCCTTCTATGATTAAAAAAAATCATGATTAATAAAGTCAACACACCATGCAGGCTGGCAGGAAATGCCCTCAAAGCCCTCACACACAAAGGAAGAGGTAAGAGGCCCAGATTAACTGTGACATTAGGTATAAATGCCAGTGTTTTACTGGTTTGTTGTTATTGTGATTTTAGTGCTGTTTTGTTATTTAAAGTTTTTTTTTTTCTTTTTTTGTTACTGGAGACTGAACTCAGAGCCTTCAAACTAAGCTGCATTTATTTCATTTATTTTTCTTATTTCTTATTTCTTATATTTCTTATTTTTATTTTCTTATTTTTACCCAGGTCTGGAATTTGAGATCATCCTGCCTCAGCCTCAGAGTGCTGGGATAAGAACATGCCACCACATCCATCATTATTTAAGTTTTTAGTCATCTGTCAACCACTCTTTCTATTACTCTGAAAGAAGACATCGCTAGTGCACATTTCTCACATTAAAGTATACATATGAGTATCAGCTGGAGAACTCATTAAAAAGGCAGATTCTAATACTCTGTCCCTAGGATGAGGCAGAGAATCTATACTTCGCAAATGCACCAGGTATCTCCAAGGCCTCACCTACTAGTGCCTTCTCCAAGATGAGGAAATGGCACTGAAGGCCCACATCTGAGAGTCAAAGCCATTGGCATTCCCTCTCACCTTGATGGTGATGAGCCCATGGACATGTTCCATTTCTCCAAGCATGGCTGACATCAAGGAAGATTTCCCAGAGCCCACAGTACCCACCACAGCCACCAGCTGGCCTGGCATAATGTCCAAGTTCACACTGAAATACAGAAAATTTTGAAGGAGATGAGGGGCAAATATTTAAGAATAATTCACATCATTCCTGACTTTTCATGAGATATGATTTAGGAAATATTTTTCTCTCAAGACTGGAAATTTTGCCTTGGATATACAAGATTCCAAAGTACATTTTTATAGATTTTTTTCTTAAGTTCTAAAAGGCTAAAGAATGAAACTTGGTTTATCTAATTCATCTATAAGCTGTCTGTGCCAAAGGAAAAATTCTCCTAGGACTAATGTAGCACTACTGCATAAGACCTTTGTGCTAGAATTCTGACTTAGTTCAGGTCCCAACTCTGCTACTCCGGGGTTATATGCATTGGGAAGGTAATTTACCCTGGACTAAAAATCTCTGTTTTCAAACTAACAGAGTTTGTTTCCTGAATTTGTTTATTTAATGTTATTTGTTATTTCTCAATGTTTCTCAAATTTGTTTATTTGTTGAGTAATACTTGGTGGAAGAAAATTCCCTTACTCTTTCCCTGAAAATGTAACTTCTCTGAGTGGAAGTTCACATTGCGCTAAATCCTGAGAGCGCTATTATTTGAGTTTCTAGGACAGCTAGAACAATAAGTACCTGCTTATAGTCTTTCTGAACCTGCCCATTGAGTTGAACTTCTTCTAGACTTACAGCAGCAACATAACAGCTATGTCTTATTTCCTCTCTGCAAAGGGAAACTCTCGGGCTCTGAGCAGGTTCAGAACAGGAGCTCTAGAGACCATGGTAAAGGCTGTAGAAATAGGAGAGAAGAGCAGGAAGACATGAGGAGGGAGACAATACAGTGGGGCAAGAAAGTGTGCTTGGTTGTAAAGGAGACATGACCTGCTTGGTTTCTAGTGTAACCTTCTTCGCACATACTCCATGGACGAACTGGATGTTCTACTACACAGGGTGCTTAGGAGACACACTATGGGCACCAGGATGGCAAATGAGGGTATGTTAGGTAAAGACAGAGGAGGTGGCCTGCAGAATGGCTACAGGAGTGGATTACTGTGACATGAACTCCTGATCTAAAATTAAATCTGACACAGACAGCTCCTACTTGCCAGTCTGGAGAGAAAAGCCAGATTCCAGTGTTCCTGATTATTTTTCTTAAATGATTAAATGAACTTTAATTGTGTGTATCCTCTACCACGCCAGAGATCTGGTTCACCTGCAAAACCTATACTATCTCCATCCATTACCTGCTGAATAAGTATCTTCATGGATTCCCAGGTGAGTACCCACCCTTGCACAGCAGTAAAGCAGGATGGCAAACACAACCATGGGGAAAGAAGTTTCCAACCTTTGTTCTCAGCTCATCCCTCCAGAGGCTCAGACTGTATTATTACCTAAAGTCACATATATACTTTTTTCCCCATATGTTCTATGAAATTTTCAGAGAATAGTTCAGGCAAGGAGGGAGACTCCTACAAAACAGCAGTATGGCATGGAAGTAACTCACTTTTGGATTGTGGTTTCTGTGTCCCGGTCCCAGGTAAAGGAGGCCTCAGAAAACTGCACGGCTTTGTCTATTGAGACAAAAAAAGTCCCATCTTTTAGTCACATATTCCACATCCATCTGCCCTTTCTTAGTCTTTATATGTCTCTGCTTCCTCCATCAGACCCTACGATTACCTCTGTTAGGTACTATGCCTCACAAATAAGTGAAAGCTCCCAGGATGAGACTGGAAGTGGTCAGCATATAAATTCCTTTGTTGTTCAGAGGTCCTACATCTGATGTTCTAGATCTCTGACCTACGCATGCCCTTTGCTACATCTCCATGCCCGCCACTGCCTATTCCACTTGTATGAGTTCAATCTTCTTATATAAACCCTTCTCATTGTGCTTTATTTTCTCACCAGTATTGAATACTAAACTCGGCCTCATGTGTGCCAGGCTACTGCTCTGCCACTGAGCTGCATCCCCTTGACCTGTACTCCAGATTCTAGACCCCTGCTCACCCTGGCCACTGATGCCCCCTCTGCTTCAGAACGTGTGTGTGCTTCCACTCCAAGCTACCTTCTCAAATCCACAACTTAGCTCTGTCCTGACTTCTGTTTTGTGGATGAATACTTTCCACGGTTCCTTGCTTATTCTTGAGGGCTGTCCCAGCTTTGCTTAGCAATCTAGCTAAGCTATTTGCACTAGGTAAAACATAATTTAAGTTAAACAGAATGTTTATTATACAAATGTAAGTTTAAGATGAATTCTCTAGTTCTTTCTTTTAATTAGTTTGATACCACTAAACCCTGGTGCCAGCACTATGAATAATTTTGGTACATAACTTCCAAATTTGTTTACCAAAATTGGAGACATGTCGAATGGCAGATGTGTCCAAGTCGTCCCCTCCTAAGTACTTCTCTAGCCGTTCTATAGAAACACTGGCCTAGAAGAACACAATGTATGTGAAGAATTAAAAAGTCAACAAAATAAGCAAGCACAGCATGAAAAGGATTTTAACTTTGTCACCAGCCTATTATTTGCTCTTTGCCAGGGCCAGACCTTCCTGACTCCCATTACAAATTCATCCATTCCTCAGCCCTGGACACCATCATACTCTGGAGAGAAGGAAATTTAGACACTATTTCAGCCCCTCTAAAAACTAATGGAGTTTAACTTTACAAACTCTAAACTATAGCCCTATTTTTGAAAACTGTCTACTGCCCTCTTCTAAGACAAAACCATGACTTCTACTTTCTTCTGGAAACTAGGCCCCCACCTAGCTCATTATTACAGAGTCAATACCTTGATGAGTCATCCAGCATCCTAACTGAGCTATTCCTGGACCTTCAAGGAACTGGCCACAGCTTAAATTGCAGCATAGCCTAAGTGTTAGTTTAACACACTGGGGTCCCTAGAACATGAGAACTTGGAAGTGAAGGGTGGTTCAGGAACTTCTACTAGGATGTTCCTCATTGGCCTTCCTATCTTCCAGGGAAGCTAGTTTCTCAAAGCTGTCCAGCCTCCATGGAAGTTAGGATTTGTAAATGCCCCTTCCTTTGTTAGGATACCACTACATAGCAGGCTATAAAGCTATGTTATGCATAACATAAATCAGCTTCTCAGAAACAGAGTAACCCACTACCCATGTGTGGCAGAGTCTAACCCCTTTAGGTTCAATGTTTATAGAGGGGGCCAAGAAATGCAGGGAGCCAACACCTTTGTCAATCTTGCTTTTCCTCTCCAAATGGTCAAACTTTTTAAGTGCTCTCTAGTACAGGGAGACCACTTAAGCCTCAGAACCTTCTGAAGCTAGCCACCTGTGAGATAAATGCAGGTCACAACACTCTCCTCCCCCACCACCCCAACATTCAGACATCCTCATCAGTTTGCCACCTGCCTTGTGATTTTTCTCCTGAGGTCGGGGCCTTGGCCCTTCTCAGTGACTATGCTTAGTTTTCAAAATCCAGGCATTCTCCCTGGCCCATCTAGGCCCTTCTGATAAAGACATTTTCTGACAGCCTAAGGATCCCAAATTTATCAGCACTTGTGTCCATGTAACAAGATTCTTCTCTCTTCATTTGTGCCATATTTGTCCAATGCTATACAAATAGCTCAAAAATCTCAGAAAAATACAAGAGAAACTGGGCTCACAAAAGAGCTTAGAAATATTCCTGGTATCAGGACCAATACAAGCAATCCCAAATGCTTTCACAGATCTTTCTCCCTGCTAGGAAGATGAGGTTGATATCCTTATTTTATAGCTAGATAAACTGGGGTCAGAGAACTTGTGATTTTGTTAGGATCCGTTGTTATCTGGAGACAATGCAGAATGGAACAGGCCAGTAATTCTGGACTCTAAGACTTTTCATCAGAGATAAGCAATTAGCAAGAAAACCCATGTGCCTACCTGGAGGACGGAAGAGATCACCAGAGGAAGCATGGTTAGGGGAAAGCGCAGGATATTGAAGAGGGTGATGGAGGTGAAGGCCTTCTGTGCATCCAAAATATGGTTGCTATCCACCAGAATGTAAACAGCAAATGCAGTCAAGGATACCTGGAAAGAACAAGGTTATGAGCATTTATTCCTAAAAGGACCTGAGAAGCTTTGTACGAAGTTTCAGGAATGTAGTATGTCAGAGTTGAAAGAAACATAAAGGATTATCTCCCTGCCTCATGTTACTGATGAGAAAACTGAGTTCAGGACAGAAAGAAATATCTTGCCACAAATGTCACAAAGTGAATTAATGAATTTCTAGGACCTGGATTTGAGTCTCTAGCTTATACATATCAGTGTTCCTTCTACCACAAATTCATACCATCTTCTCCAAGAAGAGAAGAAACCCTCCAAAACAAATCACTCTTTGTTACCAAGCACAGTCATGATGAACACCCAGTAAACTTAGTCCTGGCTACCCGGTAGTATACAAGGATGGAATGAGAGTTGACGACAAAACATAAGGAAGATGGTGTGGAGGATGGAAAAGTGGGTAAGCTCCCTGGCTTCAAGATTAGGCCTGAAGGTGACAAAAATCTATGCAGAACACATCTTCTCATCAGGAATCTGATGCATGTACGAAAACTACCCACTGCACTAACTGCTCTGCTACTCACCAGGATAGGTGCTAATTGTAAGAGGAATATCATCACAGTCTGCAGCTGACCAAAAGTCAGCAGGTTCTTGAGCTCTTTCTTTCGGAGGCCATTGACTTGATCTTTGAATGAAGGTTCCCAGGCAAAGTACTTCAGAATCTAATGTGTGGGAAAAGGGCACAGGTCACAGTGTCACTCCATTTAAACAGTAAGAAAATAGGCTGAGAGAATCAAAATAACTTGCCCAAAGTCAGCAAGCTAGCAGGTGGTAGACTTGAGATTCCAAACCATGTTTATCTTTTAATTTTGGCACATTAACAGAAAGACATACCAGAGCTATGGGTAGAAAAATATCAGAAAATACAAGGGACCTCTATTACATTTTTAAGAAATTTAGGATAATGTTAAATCAATTAATTGAAAGAACTTTTTTAAAAAATAATTTATTGGTTGCCTTTAAAGAATGAAACACATCATTTTTGAAATTCTCTTACCAGTATGTATTTGCAATATGTGCCAGTAGCAATCAGCTTGAGAACTTGGTAGAGTTAGATACCATATCCCGATAATTTTCACTTCCTTTCTCCTCTTACCCTATCCTAACCCTAGCCTAGGTTCCATTTCTAACCCTAACTCTAGCCCTAAATCTGGCCCTGAGCGTCAACATTGTCAAAAACCCATCCCTAGCCCTATTTCAACAACTCATGCTCTCCCCAGCTTT
Organism: Ctenodactylus gundi; assembly: GCA_004027205.1. Lineage (NCBI taxonomy): Eukaryota > Metazoa > Chordata > Mammalia > Rodentia > Ctenodactylidae > Ctenodactylus > Ctenodactylus gundi. Next base: position 48,154 of record PVKB01000362.1, read on the forward strand.
TTGTAACCCAGAACTGCCTAAAAATGGCCCAAGGATTAACCATGACCTTAAACTTAACACTAACTGTTAACCCCAGCCCTAGCTATATACCTGGCCCTAATCCTAACACTAATTCTCAACAGAGCCCTGAAACTATTATTAAGCTTAGAGATAATATTGTCCTTCATGTTAGCACTAGCCATAGGCCAAAATAAAACCCTGCAGTAAATCCTAACTCTCAAAATAGCCCTAGCCACAAGAATACCCCTACCCCTATTCCTGCCCCTTGTCTCAAGCCTTCTAAGAAACCTGACCCTAACCTGAACTGCAGCCCTAACATTCACCATGGACCTACACCTAAATCTAGGCATAAACATTGTCCTAGCTATAACCGTAGACCTAATCCTAACCCTAGCCAGATTCCATTTCTAACCCTAATCCTAGCCCTAAATCTGGCCCTGAGCCTCAATATTGTCAAAAACCCATCCCTAGTCCAATTTCAAAAACTCATGCTCTTCCCAGATTTTTTGTAACCCTAGGACTGCCTATACACTAGCCCAAGAATTAACCATGACCTGAAAACTAACACTAACTATAACCCCAGCTCTAGCTATATACCTGCCCCTTGCCCCAATCCTTGTAATAAACCTGACCCTGACCTGAATCCCAGCCCTTACATTCACCATGGACCTACACCTAAACCTAGGGATAAATATAGCCTAGCTATGACTATAGCCCTAACCCTAAACCTAATCCAGATTCCATTTCTAACCCTAACCCCAACCCTAAATCTGGCCCTCACCTTATCCTAGTCATAAACCCATCCCTAGCCCGTATTTTAGCATGTCCTGCTCTCCTCAGCTTTTTTCCTAACCCTAGGACTGACTAAACACTAGCCCAAGATCTGAACATGACCTGAAACCTAACACTAACTATAACCCTAGCCCTAACTATATACCTGGCCCTAATCCTAACATTAATTCTCATCTGAGCCCTGGACCTAGTCTTAAGTTTAGAGCTAATACTGTCCTTCATGTTAGCATTAGCCATAGGCCAAAAGATAGCACTGCAGCAAATCCTAACTCTAAAAAGAGCCCCAGCCCCAAAAGACCCCTACTCCTACACCTGCCCTTTGCCCCAAGCCTTTCAATAAACCTGACTCAAACCTGAATTCCAGCCCTAACATTCACCACAGACCTACATCTAAAACCAGGCATAAACGTTGGCCTAGCTATAACCATAGCCCTAACCCTAACCCTAGATCCAATTGCATTTCTAACCCTAAGCCTAGCTCTAAATCGGGCCCTGAGCCTCAACATTGTCATAAACCTGTCCTTAATCTGATTTCAACACGTCATGCTCTCCTTAGTTTTTTTTTTTTTTTTTGTACCCCTAGGACTTCCTAAAAACTAGTCCAAGGATTAATCATGACCTTATACCCAACACTAACTGTAACCCCCACCCTAGCTAGAAACCGGGCCCTACTCCTAACGCTAATTCTCAGCTGAGCCCTGGACCTAGTTTTAAGCTTAAATCTAACACTGTCCTTCACATTAGCACTAGACACAGGCCAAAACATAGCCCTGCAGTAAATCCTAACTCTTAAAAAATAGCCCTTGCTCAAAAAAGTCCCCTACACCTGCCCCTTGCCCCAAGGATTGCAATAAACCTGACCCTCACTCGAAACCCAGTCCTAACATTCACCATGAACCTACACCTAATCCTAGGCATAAATGCTGGCCTACCTATAACCGCAGCTCTAGCCCTAACCCTAGCCCTAAGTCTGTCCCTGAGCATAAACCTTGTCATAAACCTACCCTTAGCCTGATTTTCAGCATGTCTTGCTCTCCTCGTTTTTTTTTTTTTTTTCTAACCCTAGGACTGCCTAAACACTAGCCCAAGAATTGACCATGACCTTAAACCTAACACTAACTGTAACTGCAGCCCCAGCTGTATACCTGGTCCTGTTCCTAGCACTAATTCTCAACCGAGTCCTGAACCTATTCTTAAGCTTAGAGCTAATACTGTCCTTCACATTAGCACTAGCCATAGGTCAAAACACAGCCCTGCAGGAAATTCTAACTCTAAAAGTAACCCTAGCCACCAAAAGACTCCTACCCCTATTCCTGCCGCTTGCCCCAAGCCATGCAATAAACTTGACCCTAACCCGAACCCCAGCCCTAACATTCACCATGGACCTACACCTAAACCGAGGCATAAAGGTTGGCCTAGCTATAACCATAGCCCTAAACCCCCATCCTCTTTCTTTTACCGCAAAGTCCATCTTCTTACTTTCTTCCATCTCTCTTTTACTTTTTTTTCATGGGTTTAGTTTTCTCATATTAGAGAAACCAAGTGATATTTAATTTTCTGCATCTGATTCATGAAGTATATCATTTTGAAATCTGGGCAATAACAGGGGAAAAAGCAAGCACTTATCCTGCCTCTACTGAACAAACTTTATTTTAGGGAACAACAAGTTCATAAAAAACGAATTCTTTATAGAAACCCCGAGAATCAATACCAAAGGAGAATTGAAAAACAATTAAAATATCACTGTTTCAAAAAGTTTCACCCTTTTGTAACTTGTAATGAAAAAACAGACCTAAGCAATGATCACAATGATTGTATTTCTAGAACTAGAGGTTGTTTTTAACCTTTGCTACATAATAGAATCACTTAAGAAATTTTCAAAAAATATGAACACCTAGCCCTCAACCCCAGAGTCCAATTTAAGTGATTTGAAGTAGCATCCAAATTTAGATGGTTTTACAAACTTCCCAGGTGACCACCATGTGCTACAGGGTTAATAAAAGGATAACCTGGACTGACAATGGCCATGCCCACAGAACAGCTGTCAATCCCTGCTGTGGAAGCACATGGCACCACTTGGAAATAATCCCCTCAAGTGCAATCTAAATCTTCTCAATCCTCTAGATCTAATGATCAATTTACAAGGAATACAGGAAACAAGACGACCCGGTTTCTTCTGTATGTTGGGAAGGGCATTAAGAGCACTATCAACTAAATACCCTCTGTGGGCATTTCTTACATCTTTATTTAAATTAACCAATAATTCAAAAAGAAAAAAACTGTGAGGTACCTTGGAAAACCGGTGTTGAAGGATAATTTTTTAGGTACAAAATGGTTTTTGGTTGTGTTAAAAAGAAGTCTTTCTTATAGAGAGAAATGTAAGTTATTTATGAATGAAATGACAAGATACCTAAGATTTGCTTAAAATAGTCTAGCATAGGTGAAGCAGAAGTGGGTATGTTGACGAAACTAGTTAGGTCAGGATGTTAACTGACATGACAAGGGGCTGGGAAATATAGTCTTGTGGGGTATACTATTATATTGTTCTCTACTTTTGTATATGTTTACATTTTTCTATGGTAAGATGTAAGAACAAAATGAACTATTTAGGGTAAATAGATACCAAGTTTCAAAAGTAGGCATGGAGGAATATTAGGTGTCGAAACAGGAGACTTGTAGGTGAATGAATCAGGAGTCATGTGACACACTATGAGCCAACAAACAGGAAACCCAACCTCTACTAGAATTTGTCAAGGCCACAGAATTCACAGCTTTTGTCGTCGTAGAGAGCTACTTACCTTGATTCCACTGATTATCTCATTCATAATCTTTAACCGTTTGTCTTTATTCTTCATATTTTTGAACTGTCAGGAAAAAGCAGAATAAAAACAAAACACACTTCTGTAAGAAAGGATCCAGTGTTGCTGCAGACTCTAGGCCTCAGTGGTACTTGTGGCTATTACTTAGAACTCGAAGTGCCTAAGGATGGCATCATCTCCCTCCAACTCTCTTCTTTGCTCATTCTGCTTGACCATGCTAAGCTCATTTCTGTCTCTCAATCCTTGCCTGACTACTTCTTACACTGTTCTCCCCTTCCCTGTCCAGGGACCATGTCTTCACAGTTAGGCTCACAGCATTCAAAGCTTGCATTAAATATCCTCTTCTCACAAGGAATCTCTTGATCTCCTGATTGAAAATAGCAACTTCTCACGTTCTACCATTTCACCCTTATTTCTCTACATATTCCTGTCATAATCTAGTGTGTTTCTTTCTCCATCCAAAGAAGAGTATAAGATCCATGAGAGCAGAAGCATTGCCTAATTTACTGCTGTGTTCCCAGAGAAGTAACATGTGTAATAAATATTTCAAAAACAATTTTTATAACTAAATAAATGGAAAACAAGCCAATGAACAAATATCATAAACCATCAAATATATCCAATCCAGGGTACCTAGCAGATCTAAAGTTATTTACAGGGATCCCCTGCAACCCAGTGGTGACAAGGTAATAATTACAGGGACTTAAGCTAAATATTGGGATCATTCATCCGACTGCTTTGTGTGGTTGGTTTGTATTGCCACAAGAAAAGGGAGGGTTTAAAAAAAATCATTGTTTAGAAAACATCCCCGCAGGGCAAAGTTGAAAAGTTATGTAAGGGGTCTCCAGGGCAGCCCTTCATTCTCCAGCCAGGCTCTTTCCTTTAATATGAATGAAAATAGAGTATATAAACCCTAGGAGTAGCTACAAGATGGAAAAGAAGTCAGAGAAAGCCATTTCAGATGGCTGAAAGTCTTCTACCTTGCCCAAATGTCTTCTAAGAAGCAGAATAGAGTTAGCAAAAGAGTTTAGGCTTTCAAAAAGGCAAATTACTCCAGGATGACTGTTTCTTTACCTGAATAGCTCTATTTTTGGTGGCCAGTATTCCATTAATTGGGATTAGGAGAATCATTACTGCTACACCTGCTAACACCGAGGGTCCCAACTCTCTCCATAGAAAGAAGATGGCTAAGGCAATCTGTAGAACAGTTGACCACAGCAAATGAATGAAGTTGGTCACATCCATAAGCTTCTGGGCATCCACAGACATCAGGTTCACTGTTTCTCCAATAGTGTACTGCCTCCTGGTCAAGTTGGATAGGGTCAGTGCCTAGAGGCAAAAGTTGGGATTGGGATCCATGAGCAAGGGCAAATATTATGCTGAGTAGAAGGGGAAACTCAGGAAGTGAGAACACAATGGAATAACGGGTTCCATCTGGAGATAATGTCTCCAAAGGAGTGTGACTTCCTGCCTCTAAATCCTACATACAACATTTTCTCATTCTTGACCACTCTTTCGTCCTATTTCCACCTTCCTCCAATATCATCTGTCCATATATTTCTTTGCTCAGAAAACTCCTATTCCTACTTTGGTGTGACACAACTTCTGTGAAGTCTATTATAGCTTCCAGTTTGGGATGAATACCTCTTATGTTCCCTATTATTCAGTACCTACTTGTTTTATTACCTTCATCATAATGAACTATAATTACTTTGTTTTTCTATTTCCCCAACCAATCAAAAATCTGTGAGGACAGAGACTATCCCTTAGTCCATTTCACAAATGTATTAGTGGTACTCAGTATGGAGTCAAACACTGAAGAAGGGAATTAGAGAGGCAAGGAGAAAAGGAACTCAGTATGTCTTGATTCTGGCTTTGAGACTTTGGATGTGGTAATATTTTTGCAGCCATGTTCTTTTTTTGTTGTTGCTTGTTTGTCTTTTGAGACGATGTCTCGCTCCGTAGTCCAGGCTGGTCCTGAATTCTATGTAAGCGCAGGCTAGCCTCCAACTCACAGCAATTACTCCACTTTAGGCTCCCAAATGCTGGGATTATAGGCATGTACCACCATGCCCATGCAGTCAGACTCTTACAGTGACGTTTTAAGCATTCCCAAGGCTAGACTGTAGAATGGAGAGGAAATCTGCAGAGTTCATACATCTAAAATAGAATAAAATTCCTTAAGCCTATGTCTTATACTATGAACTTCCTGCTTTTCATGTCAAAGATTAGAAGGCTAGTAACCATCAGACTGACACTGATAACAATGCCTTGAATGAATGCACCAAAGAACTGAAACTAGCTTACGTGCTCACCAAGGCACCATCTGATGGTAAGAGTTTTACTTTACAAATGTCTTTATTGATTGCAACAGCTGTAAAATCAAAGAATCAAAATAGTGAGAATGAATGATCATAATTTTTTAAAGTGCATTTTAGTAGAAATGACTGAGATAATCTGGTTTGTAACTGTATAACTTGCAACAGAAGAAATCCAGTATCTCCAGAAAGAACAAGATATTAAGAAATCAATTTCAGGAAAGGCAAATTCCAGTGTGAGGGTGACAGAGTTCAAAAGACTTGGTCAGACTTCTAATCTAAAGACATTTGCATTACATTCTCGTGTTGTCTCTCAATGGGTCAACATCTATTCAGGGAAGCAAAAGACACATTGTGTTTCAATACAAAAAAATAAAGAAAAGTAGGAACATAATAGAGAAGTCATTATAAAAAGAAAAAGAGTTAGAGAAGGAAACTGGTGTTCTGATTTATAAAAATCCTATCTTCTCGTGTGAGTCATTCTTTTTAGCTTGTAGTCAATGATCATAACTACTGTATTTTCATTTTTAAGAGATAATTAGATTTCACCCTGATTTCTAGGACTTAATAAAAATACAGTTTCCCTGAGAAAGCTAAACATTAAGAACCATGCATCTGCTGAGCATGGTCACATATGCTCATTCTCCCAGCTGCTTGGGTAGTTCCTGCAGGCAGGAAGATGACAAGCTCAAGGCCATCTTGGGGAACTTAGAATACTCTGTCTCTAAACAAAAAATAAAAAAGACTGGGGATGTACTCAGTGATAGAGCACCCCATGATTTCAACCCTAGCACCACACCCTCCCCCAAATATTAGAGGGAAGACAAGCAAAGCCATCTTAAGAAAATGGAAAGCCTACCATATCTGCACAACTCAGTTTTCAGAAAATACATTTAAAAAAAAAAAAAGAGGCAGAAGAGAATTTGCCAGCTACTAAAGATTAGGAAAAGAAGTTGCTAGGCAAATGTTATTCTGAGCAGATGAAACCCTGACCCACTGAGCATTATAGTCTCATTGGCAAAACTATAATTTAAAATGGAGACACTAAGTCTCTGAACTAAGTTTCAGAAAGTATTTGGACTAAATGTTTGTGGTTTAAAAGTTTGATCTTTGTCTCTCTTCTTTCTAACTTTACATTCTTTCCCAAGGCATTTTCACTTTGTCAAGAGAAGCAGAAAAAAAAATAAACAGGTATCTAAGCCTTCAGGGCAGAAAGGCAGATTCTAGTCAGCTCGCCAACTTCTCACGGGAGTGCACCATTCTCCTGCTCCTCCACAATCTGGTTAGTAATTGTATAACTTGAGGTTCATCTTATGTCTATGATCACACTTTTCATATTTTGATTTCCAAAGAAATACCTAAGAGTTTCGTCTGTGTGGCTATTTAAAATTAAATATTGAGATCAGTTTTCATCAAACCCTCCTCAATCTTGGAATACATGCTCATGTTGACTAAGAGGACTTTCCTTGGTGATATCTGACACCTTCTGCTTACCTTCTTGTACACGGCAGCCATGACGGTTGTTCGTACACTCATCCCCAGAATGAAACACAATTGAAAATAAGCCTGAAGGCAGAATGACTGGATGAGAGTTACAACAAATAAAAGGACTGCAAAGAGATATCCAGTCCACACATAGGAGTCCTGGTCACTCACAAAGGCGATCAGCGACCTGCCAGAGCAAAACCAAGTAAGTGGCTTCCAAGGCTCCGCACCCTCCTCGTGCACAGCCAATTATCTTACTCTCACACTTTATGAAATAAAAATGACTAGAATTGTCCAAAGCCTTTGGAAAACCTAAGTTTCACAATCTTGCCAATGTTCTTTTTTGTATTTGGAGATGGGTAGCAAGAGCTTAGGGTAGATAACCCACAGTTCTAAGAATGGGTACTGAAAGAAACACTGCAATGCTTTGGCACTGTATTGTCCCACTCCTCTGTAAAAGAGGCGACATGAGACAAGTTGATCATTTCTAGACAGTGCAAGCCTGGAAATTAGGGCATGTGTCCAGTATGAGTTAAAAGGGCTTCCTTATCAGGCTAGGTGGCATAGGCCTGTGATCCCAGCGCTACAGAAGACAGAGACCAGAGGATGAGTTCAAGCCCAGCCTGAACAACACAGCAACTTAGTAGAGCCATGCTCAAAATTGCAAATAAAAACAGGCTGAGGATGTAGTTAAAGTATGAATGCCCTGGGTTCCATCTTTGGAACAGTCAAAAAGTGGGGGCTCCCTGGTTGGGAGATCACAAAGTTTTGTCGTGACTAGGCTGGACATCCTAAGGAAGACTCTGGCTGTGAAGAAGTTAGTTACTTTCCTGGGTATGCCACCCATTTTTGAATTTGGCTCAGACTAGAGCACAGGATGTCACTGGTAAGAGGCAGTGTGTGGCCTTCTATGGGGAAGGGTTGGGGGTATGAAAAAGGGACAGCCTAAAGTATATGCACTGATTTTGGAAAAAAAGGCTTTATGTTTTTCATGAACACAAAGCTGTAATGTGGAAGAAAATTATGGACAGTTTTAAAAATGGGAATTAATAAATGCCCTTGCCTGCATATATGAGGAACAAATAGGAATGTAGGAGAATACATCCTAAAATGACACCCTAAGCCTTGGGTACTGACCTCAGCAGCTGAGGACTCACAAACAAGATGATATCATGTACTAGTTTCAGTACGAATGATTTCAAGAGCACAGAGGCGAAAGTTTTGAAAAAGGTCTTGATCAACCAGGACTTGGGAAAGTCTCTTGTGACCTCAGACTTCTTTTTTTTCTTTTTAGCTTCTTCCTGGGCATAAAATAAAATAAATATGTTTATAAAGTTGTTCAGAAAAGAAGGCCTTGTTCCTGGCTTTAGCAGCCCCAGTGTTCCAGCAGAGCCAGCGTGGCTCTTTGCCTTCCTATATAGGAGTGAATCTTTCCTTCCTCCCTCACTGCTAACTACGCTCCCCCCCCCCCCCCACACACACACACCTTGCAACTGATATCGTAGTCTATTCTGGTCTGTAAAGCCAAGCAACTGAATTGGTGAGAATGCCACAGAGGAAGAAAGACCAAGCCAGGTGCAGTGGCACATACCCACAATCCAAGGACTTTGGGATGCTATGACAGGAAGGTCAGAAGTTCAAACCCAGCCTGGGCAATTGAGTGACTTAATGAGAATCTATCTCAAAATAAAAACAAATAAAGGGATGGGGATGTAGTTCACTGTAAAGTCACTGGGTTCAGGAAATCCCCAGGAAAAAAAAGGGGGGAGAGGGGGGAGAGAGAGAGAAAAAGAGAGAGAGAGAGAGAGAGAGAGAGAGAGAGAGAGAGAGAGAGAGAGAGAGAGAGGCAGGCGGCTTGATGGGCAATCTTGAGAGTGAAGGACATGGACAAGAAAATACATATTTTAGAAGCTTAGAAGACTCATTTGCACATTTCTTGTTTGTGGTTGTTGGAGGATGTTGTGGGCTAAACTGTGCCCTTCTCCCCAAAATATATCAAAATCCTAAACTTTAGCATTGTGGGATGTGCCCTTATTTGAAAATAGAATCTTTGCAGATATAATCATTTTAGGATGAGGTCATCAGGATGGGTTTTAATCCAGTATGACTAGAGTCCCTATAAGAATAGAAAAGAATGACACAGGAAAAAGATGACCATATGAAATTCGAAGTGGAAATTAGTATGATGCAGCTACAGGCCAGGAATGCCCAGGATTTCTGACAAAAGCCAGAAGGTAGAGGAAGGATTCTCCCCTACAGATTATAGAGAGAGAATGAACCTACTGATCATTTAATTTCAAATGTCTGGCCTCCAGAGCAGCAGAACAATAAATGTGGGAGTGGAAGGCAGAGTGGGTGTGCCACTGGAAATTAATCCCGGGCCTTCCAGGTGCTAAGCAGATACCTGCCACTGAGCTATACCCCAGCCTCTGTTGATTTGAACTCCTCTAGTTTGTGGTACTTGTAATGGCAGCCCTGGGAAACCATTACAAAACCATTAGGCATAATGGCTTACCCACTAGTATATTTTTCCTATGTCTTGGCCTCCTCTTGCCCAAATTGGACCTTCTAATCCTCAGGTTCTAGGTTTTTCTTTCAGTGACATTCGCTCTTAAGTTTTCTTGCGGAGGTCTTATCTGGTCAGTCTTTCTTGCCTGAGCAACTGCCAGCCTCCCCCCAGGTTCTACTCTTGCCTCGTTAAGGGTCCATTCTGCAGAGAGCATCCAAACTAAACTTCACCTCCCTGCTCAAAATTTGCTGCTGACTTTCTATAAGATTTCAGATGAGATTTAGACCCCTTACTATATCACCCAAGGAGATCCACACAGCTCAGACTTGGCTCCCTTCCCTGAGTTCGCCTCACTCCAAGCTCAGCCTCACTCGACATCCCTTCCACGTCCCTGCACACTCAGACACGCCGCCCTCTCAGCCTCCCACTCCTGCTCCCTCTGACATCAGTGCACTACCTCTGACGGCCTGCCTGTCCCTCACATGAGCTGTTCTCATCATTTGAGTCTATGTTCAAATGTCAGTTTATTTATTTATTTATGTATGTATTTATTTAGAGACAGGGTCTCGCTCTGTAGCCCAGGCTGGTCCTGAACTCACTCTGTAGCCTGGGCTGGCCTTGGACTCACAGCAATCCTCCTGCCTCAACCTCCGGAATGCTGGGTTTACAGACATACACCATCATGCCTGGATTTTTGTGGTGCTGCAAAATCAAACTCAGGGCCCTGTGCTTGTTAGACAAGCACTTTAACCACTGTGCCATTCCTCTAGCCCAGAATACTACCTTCTTTCTAAAGTCTTTTCTATTACTCTGGTCAAAGCAACACTTTACTTCAAATTTACTAATCTCTTAACTTGCCTTGTCATTTTTTATTTGTTTTTAGACAGGTTGTATTATGTTGCCCTGGTCGGTCTCAATCATGGGTTAAAGCAATCCTCCTGCCTCAGCCTCCCAAAGTGCTGGGATTACAGGCATGCGCCACCACACCTAGAGTTTTATTTTCTTAATTCTACATACTGCTCTCAGCATCTATACTGGTTTATTATTTACTTCTTGGGTCTCTAAAGATGGGCACTGTCAGACCCATTTCTTGGATCAAGTGTCCAGAACAGACTTAGACACATAGCTCTGATCAATAAATATTTTGAGTGAATTATTTAATAAATCAGCTGCTAATGCTAACTTCTACTAGTTGCAAATTCTACTAAGGTTAAGAGTTGTTTTTTGTTTTTTATTGAGATAGGGTCTTGCTCTGTAGTTCAGGTTGGTCCTGAGCTCATTAAGTAGCCCACGCTAGCCTGAAACTCACAGCAATCCTCCTGCCTCGGCCTCTCAAGTGCTGGGATTACAGGCATGTGCCACCATGCCCAGCTATTAGGTGGTGCTGGGGGATCAAATCCCTAGCCTTGTGCTTTCTAGGCAAGGGCTCTAATCACTGAGCTGTGCCCCTCCCAGCCCACATGTTATTTTTTCTTTTTAAAGTTTTTATTATGGAAAATTTTAAATATACTTAAAAGGAGAAGGAATAGTACCTTATACTCTCACATAGCATTGCTGAGCTAAGAAATTACTAATACAATGAAAATCACTAATAATACAAAATGCACTGAAAAGTATAAAGTACTGTGAAGTATAAGAATAAAATTATGATGACACTGCCTCTTTCCTGAGACACAGACATGTGTGGACACTTATGGACATGTTACCAGGACAAGGACATCTTGGCTTTGACTCTGGTTCTTGTTCAAGCCGTGGACTACAGCTCCAGAGTTCTGCTGAGACTTCTGTTGCCGTCTTTGAAGAGCTTGTCTGGCTTTCTGTAGCTCTCTTGCCATGAATACTTCAAACTTGCTCACTACAGTCTTGGTTTTAAGCCCTTCATCAACATCCCAGACATCTTCAAATGTCAAAGGGCGCTTGTAACCTTTCAGAACAATGCTGAAACAAGAATAACCGGTAGACTGAGACCCGACAGGTTGCATTACAGGCTGTTTCTTAGCTACCTCTATCAAGACTTACCTCCCAAATCTGGGATAAAGGAATGGAAAAACGGTACTTCTTTATTGCTCCATTATCCTCATCTCCTGGCCCTTTGAGCTTGATAGAGAGGGGTGAGGAGACAGAACAGGAAGTGGGTGGGAACAACTGGGAGAGTAGCTAGAAGGCAGAAGGAAAAAGGAAAAGGCCCTACTGAATTAGGAGACAAAAGAGCATCAATGCAGGTCCTTTCTCTGTCTCCCTGCATGTTGGCAGCTCCCTGAGGGGCCTTTTGGATCCTCTCAGGAAGCGAAGCACACCCAGGGTTGCCTTTTCAACATCTCCATAGAGATCCCCAGCCTATGGTTTGAGATTATAGATGAAATATAATTTACTCCTCTATTTGTAAGAACTTGCAACTGAAATCTAGCCTTTTCTCCTAGCATGTCATATAATACTTTTATCACCAGGAGAAATAACAGAAGTTTTCATGGTTAATTTATACCCACACCTTTAAAATAATCATCATTATTAGGCCCATCACTCGGTCTCGTTATTTAATGCATTGATTTAAAAGTATAGGCATTACTACAACACAATTTTTCTTTTTATACATTTTAAACTACAATTCATTTCATTTCCTTTACAGTACTGTTTTTTATGCACTTAAAATATGAGGAGGGATTCATGTACTCCAGAAGTCTGCTGAAAGCTATGAAACTACATAGGCTGAGAATACCTATTGCAGAGGTAGCACATGCCAACTACCTCTTCCTGTATCCTCCACACACGCACCACACTACCTGTCTTCAAGTTTCTCCTTTCCTGGCCTGGTGTCTCCTTCCTTTTTTCCTGTGGGACTCCCAGGCTCCTAAGATCAAGCACCTTCTGTCCACTATCCTGCTCTGCCTAGTAAAAGAGATAAATTAAACTAACCTATAAATTTTAACAATCTCTTAATTTAACTAGAAGAGAAATGGAGGTCACAGCAGGCATTTTTAAAAATTACGCTTTCTTTCATTTTCAGAAAAATGATGGAGTAGAAATATAGAAAATCTATATTCTAGACATTTCCTACCTGTCATACCAACTAAAGGTAATGCTACTCAGAAATGAAGCTGTGGATGACGGATTCTGAAAAATACAAAAAATTAAAAAGTAAGTCAATTGGAAGGAGGAACTCCACGGGACTCTAAAACTAGAAATTGATTTTTCTAGATATCATGCTAACTTAAGTTGGTCCATATGTATTTATTTGAAGACCCTAAGTCACTAGTGGAAGGACAGTACGATTTTCTGGTATAGATGTATAAATTCATTACCCATGCTGAAGACTGACATGTGATCACAGAAGTCAGTAACTCAATATATTCATAATTGTCTGTTTCCAAACTATAAAATACTTTGCATTACAGGTTGAATATCCCTTATCCAAAATGCTTGAGACAAGAAATACTTCAGATTTTTTCAATTATGCAAGGATTATTTAGTACTTTTGGATTCAGGGCATTCTGAATTTCAGATTTTCCGATTAGAGATGCTCAATACGTATCTTATTCTGGGTTCATGGGACTTCTATGAGACCTAGACATCCTAAGGTTTCATTTACTAAGACATCATCCAATTAAGTAATATATAAAATGGGCATATTTAGAGTCTCACATTTGATAAGTCGCTTTTTTCTGAAAATGCTGACAGGATCAGAATCACAATCTGGAATCCATAAGAGATGAAGTACAGGCAGGAGTATGTCAGATTATAATTGCTGTCCTATTAGGAGGGAAAAACAGAGAAAATGAGTCTTTTATCTAAATTAAATCTAATCGTGTATGTATGTATGTGTGTGCATGTACATTTGCACATCTCTAAATAGCATAGAGATACCCAAATATATCAATGTCAGTGACTAAAGCCTATTGTCAAACTCTCTAATATAATTATATCTTGATATTCAATTGACTAGATGTCACTGACTGTGATTTAGAGGTTGCCCAGCAGTCTATGCTTATATTGCTCTTTTCTTCTTACCCGTAGGAGTGCCCGGATCAGAGTCTGAAATTGGAAAGTCCCACACAATATGGAGAGAACCCAGAATAGGGACAGGAACCAAGAATTCTTCTGTATACACCATAGCCTGCTGTGTTGGACCAGCAAAACCAGGAGCTAGGGAGAAATTTACATGAAGTTTTGAAGAATAGCATCATTAACCAAGGACAAGAGGGGAAAAGGATGTCAGAGATTATGGGAAGAAAAAACAACTAAAGAAGGAGGTTGCTGAAATTAATATGACCAGGCAGACAGCACACAAATGCCAAATTACACATTTGCTCCCTGATATCAACAAATTCTCTCTTCTAGTGCCTAGTCTCTATTACACTTGGGTGGAAAATTAGCTAAGAAAAAAGTTTCACTGCTTTAGTGGAGCTCTGAAGACCTTTTAAGGCTCAAGGAAACTGATTTCAAGCAGTAGTCACAAGAAACAGATTCTGACATACAGGTGCAAGTTATCTATTATCTTACTCTGTGCCATATCATTGAGGTGCATTGGTTTCCTACACCTGTGCCATGCTAGTAAGCCAATAATCTGGGGGCAGTGAGGACATGATTTGCAGAATTTTCCAATTTCATGATGTAGATATTACCACTGTGGTAGATTTCAAGCCCTAACATGATGTCACTAAATGCAGGTTTGGAAAGATATGCATGCAGTCGGCCCTATGTGACACCAGTGTCTAGATCTCTGCTTGTTCTGTAACAGTGGTAGCAAAGAAAAAGTCCTTAAGAGGCGTCCGATCATGTTCGGAGTGACCACATGGGAGGAGTGGGGGAGCTGGGTCTAGTACATGGCCTAAAGGGGAAACAGTCATTCAGTCTCAGCTGACCACTGCCCTGTGAGTTTTGGTTTTGAGACACTCTGATTTTTCAGAAAATTTGTCAATCCTAATAATAATGTGTCACTATCCCGTTTTAAAATGATTGCAACTAATCTGATTGTTTTAAAGTACTTTTTAGCCCCCACTCTCCAAAAATACCAAGAGCAGACAACAGTTTCTGACAAGTTTGTACAAAAACCCTAGATGTGGTGATGCATTCAATAGTCACCAATCAATTTGAAATAACATTTACAACAATTAAAAATTATTTTACGCTTGGAAACTTAGATCTATGATCCTTAGCAAGATATGAGGACATAAGATCAGAGAAGACTGTACAAATTCATATCTAGAGGTATATGAAAAGCTAAATTCTGTTTTATCCTATTACAACCAAGCTTTGATTCATGATGTCCTTGACAAGGACAGATTAAACTGAACTTATTTTCATCTCTAAGAGTACAGTTCAGCTAAATGTCTACGGGCTGAGAGAAGATAAACAAGGTGTAAGTGGTGATGGGTCTTACCCATGTGCACAGGTACAGGATTGGGTTGGTATATTTAACTGGAGGGATTGAAGTTTGTCCAGAGTTTTCTGTGAATGCAAGGATCAGCTCTACAGCTGCCACAACAAAAAGAAACACAACGAGGACCTGAGAAGAAAAGAAGACCACGGTTAGAAATATTCCAACACCCCCTCTCCCCTTATTTTTTGAGGCAGCGTCTGGCTTTGTAGTTCAGGCTGGTTCTGAACTCGCTATGGAGCCCAGACTGGCCTTGAACTCGCAGCAATCCTGCCTCAGCCTTCTGAGTGCTGGGATTACAGGCATGTACCATGAAGTTCGGCTCACGTGGTACTAAGGAATCCAATTCAGGGCCTTACACTTGCTAGGCAAATGCTGTAATTACTATACTATTCCTCCCACCCTGAAATATGTCACTTTTCATGAGGCTTCTAGAATACTTCCCAGAACCAAACTGGAAAAATTATGCATAGTGATTCAGATAACATACTTAATATAGTATTTCTGAAGTGAATAGATACATATAATTCAAGTATAGAATAAAGTTGCAAGTACGTTGTGATAAATGTTTTTAAGGAATTCTGAGTGTAATGATTTAAAATATGTTCACAAAATTTTGGATACTTCTCCCTTCACCATGTATTATTTAGTTCTCCTTCAAGTGTAGGCTAGACTTAGTGATTTAGTCGCAATGAATAGAAAACAGTGGAAATGAGGATTTATCATTCAAAACTGGGTTATAAAAAGCAATGTGGCTTTTTTCTTCTTCTCTCTCTCTGATTAGTCACAATGGAGAAAGCAACCAACCCAGTCATCAGGACATTTAACTTGCTATAGGGAGAGGTCTAGTTGGTAAGGAAATAAGACCTCTTGCCAATAGTTACTGAGGAACTAGTGCTTTCTACCAATAGACACGTGAATGAGTCATCTTAGAAGCAGATCCTTAGCCTCAGTTAAGCCTTCAGATGACTGTAGCTCCAGGCAGGATTTCACTAGAGACCTTAAAGAATCCCTGTAGGCAGTTACCAAATTCCTGATCCAAAGAAATTATAAAATGAAAAAGTGTTTGGTTTTGTGGCAATGAACCTAAGGCCTTCAAATTGTGGTACACCCTCAGTCCTTTTTCAATTTTAAAACAGGGTCTTAATTAAGTTACTAAATTACTTGAGATGCGCTCAAATTTGAGACTTTCTTGTCTCATCTTTCCAGAGTGCTGGCAGGATAGGCATGTACACCATACTCAGTTAAACTGTTTATTCTTAAAGCTTCCAAGTTTTAAGGCAGGGTGTTTCTCAGGAATGGAAACTCAATGTACTAGGTTTAAAAGGAAAGACACTCCTCTGTTTCTTTGGTGATCAGTCCAAATTTACCCCATATAACCTTTTAACCTTTGAAGTTAATATTGCAAACACCTGTGACTATTCACCCCAAGGTAACCTCAGCCAAAAAACAACCTGTCCTATGAGCTCATAAAGCATATTGCACATTGCAGTGTGCCAAAGATCCACCCTCTATCCACCAGGAGAAAAAATTACCTGCTTCCATTGGGGAGGTACATAAGTAAGTGTCTTAGCTCCTGTATGAGAATATCTATCTACTACCATCTCCCTTTACTCCATCCCTTTCTACTCCTATCCATCTGCCCCTACTAATCCTTATACAAGAGATGAAATACATGACAAATATTGAAGTATTAAAAAAATCATAATAGAGACTTCCAGTCAAGATGGTGGCTGAGTAAGAGAACTACACAATGTCTCCTTGTGGACTCACTTAAAAAGTTGAAATTATAATTAAAAACTACCTGTCCAGCATAGGTACAGGAGGAAGGAGTGCCCCAACAATTGGACAAAAAATCAACAAAGAACCATCAGAGTGAAATCACATCATGGAGCAAATGGACTTAACAGATATCTACAGACTACTCTATCCCCCTAAACAGAATACACCTTTATATCATCAGCACAGGGAATTTTTTCCAAAATAGACCATATCCTTGGACATAGGACATGCTTAAATAAATTCAAATGATTGAAATCATTCCTTGCACACTTTCAGATCATAGTGGAATAAAATTAGAAATAAACAGCAAAACTAACTACAGAAACTACTCAAATATATGCATTAATACATTATTGAACAAAGAATGGATCACAGAAGAAACTAAGAAACTAAAAGCCCCTGAGAAACAAGAGCAAGTGAAATCCAAAGGTATTAGAAGGAAGAAAATTATCATAATCAGAGTGGAAATCAATGAAATTGATGCTAAAAAAGCAACAGAAAAAAATCAGTAATTGAAGACTTGGTTCGTCAAAAGGATAAATAACATCAATAAACCTCTAGCAAATTCATTAAAAGAAGCAAAGAAAAAATCCACATCAGTGCAATTAGAAATGTAAAAGGTAAAATGACAACATTGTTGAAATCCAGGGAATTATAAGAAACTATTTTGAAAAACTATATTCCAACAAATACCCAAACTCAGAAGAAAGGGATAAATTCCTCAACACATGTGTTATAGCCGAAAATGAGCCAAGAAGGTATAGAAACCCTGAACAGAGCAATAACTCGGGATGAAATTGAGGCAGTAATATAGGCTCCACCAACAAAGAAAAGCTCAGGAGGTCTCTGCAGAATTTCATCAGAACTTAAGGGAAGACTTAGTGCCACTGTTCCCTAAACTCTTCCATGAAATTGAGAGAGAGGGAACATTACCTTCCTGGACACAAGTATCATCTTGATTCCCAAAGCAAACAGAGACTCAACAAAGAAAGAAAACTACAGGCCAATTTCCTTAAAGAAAATCAGTGCAAAAATCCTCAGTAAGATACTTGTAAACAGAATGCAACAAATTATTTAAAAGATTGTACATCACAACTGAGTTGGCTTTATCCCAGGGATGCAAGCCTGGTTCAACATACGCATGTCAATGAATGTAATACAACACATCAACAAAAGCAAGGATAAAGAACCACATGATCACCTCAATAGATGTAGAGAAAATACAACACCCTTTTCTGATCAAAACTCTGGTGAAAATAAGTACAGAAGGATACTACCTCAAGCTGATAAAAGCTATTTATGAGAATCCTATAGCCAACATCATCCTAAATGGAGAAAAACTGAAAGCATTTCTCCTCAAATCAGGAACAAGACAAGGGTGTCCACTCTCATCACTCCTATTTAACCTAGTGCTCAAAACCTTATCTGGAGAAATCAGTCAAGAGAACAGAATAAAGGAAATATGCATAGAAAAGGAAGAAGTCAAACTGTCCTTATTTGCACATGATATGATCCTTTCCATAAAGGACCCAAAAACTCTACCAGAAGATGCTTAGACATAATAAATAAATTCAGCCAAGTTGAACAATATAAAACCAATACACCAAAATCAGTAATATTTCTCTATGGCAACAATGAAAACACAGGAAAGAGATTAGAACAGCAATTCTATTCACAGCCATCTCAAAATTAAATACCTATGAATCGATCTAACAAAGCAAGTGAAGGATCTCTATGCTGAAAACTACAGTACTCTGAAAAAATCCAAGATAATTTTATAAAAATGGAAAGACATCCCCTATTCCTAGATAGGCAGAACTAACATTGTCAAAATGGCCATACTACCTAAACTAATACACAGATTCAATGGAATTCCAATCAAGATACCAGCAGCATTTTTAGGCAACCTAAAAATTTATATGGAACCACAAGAGCCCCAGAACAGACAAAACAATCCTAAGCAACAGCCTCAATACCAGATGTCAAATTATATTACAGAGCAACAGTGATTTAAAAACAAAAGGCATGGTATTCACACAAAAACAGACAGATAGGTCAATGGAATAGAATTGAAGATGCCCAAACATCCTCAAGTACCTTCAGGTATCTGATCTTTGCCAACAGGGCCAAAAATACACACTAGAGTAAAAATAGCCATAGCCTCTTTAACGAATAGTGCTGGGAAACCTGGCTAGCCACATGCAGAAGAATGAAACTAGACCTACTTTCACTTTCACCATGCACCAAAATCAAATCAAAATGGATCAAAAACTTAGAGATTAAAACAGAAACGCTGAACTTGTTGGAAGAAAAAGTAAGCAAAACCCTTGAAGACATAGGCATAGGTAAGGACTTTCTCAAAAAAACACCCAAATCACAAGAGATAAGACCAAGAATTGACAAATGGGACTATATGAAATTAAAACTTTTCTGTACAGTAAAGGAAACAATCAACAGAGTAAAGACAGCACCCATGGAACGGGAAAAAAACTTTGCCAGTTACTCCTCAGACAGAGGACTGAATAGAATATACAAAGAACTGAAAAAAATTAGACCCTCCAAAATAAAGGACCCAATCAAAAAATGGGAATCTGAAATGAATAAACAGTTCTCAGAAGAAGTCTGAAAGGCCAATGAATACATGAAAAAAAGCACATCTTTAGCTAGCACAGAAATGTAAATGAAAACAACACTGAGCTTCCATCTAATGCCAGTAAGAATGGCTGCTATTAAAAATTCAAAAAACAAAAGCTGGTAAGGCTGTGAGGAAAATGGAACCCTCATACATTGTAGGTGGAACTGTAAGCTGGTACAACCACTATGGAAAGCAGTGTGGAGATTCCTCAGAAAACTGACTGTTGAAATTCCCTTTGATGCAACTATACCTCTTCTGGGTATCTTCCCAAAAGGTTTAAAGTCATCATACTATAGTGATAGAAGCATATCTATGTTCATAGCAGTGTAATTTATAATAGCCAAATCTTGGAAGAAACTGGTATGTCCAAGTATAGATGACTTGACAAATAAGGTGATATATGTATATACTGAAGTATTGCTCTGCCATTAAGAATAGCAAACTTGGGTCATTTGTAGGTAAATGGATGCACCTTGAGAACATTATGTTCAATGAAATGAATCAGAACCAGAAAGTTGAATATCATGTGGTCTCTCTAATATGAAAAAACCAAGCCATAAAAAATGTAAAAGATACAGAAGATGGTAAGAAGATGGACACAGCGGAAAGGGGAATGGAACAGGACGGGTGAGAGGGTGAGAAGGGGAAAGGGAGCTAATATGTATATAAAATTTTTAAAAATAAGATAAAAAAGTAAAAAGAAATCATAGTAAAAGACACATTCCCATTAATCCCCTTCCAAATACTCCAACCTCACTTCATATACACTTATCACAATTGCCGCTTGAGTTCTAGAAGTCCTAGAAACAGTTCTGGAAATCCTTTTCCATGACTGTCTTCATGAAGTACAATTAAAATACAGTGAGTACTTGTGCAGAGTTCTGTTCATTGGAAAGACAGGCTTGTAAGAACATTATAGTGTGTCCTCATCCACCTTATTTATCACATCTGGCATTGTGTGATTTCTGGCAGTTCCTCAAAGTCAAAATGAACACAACAGATAGGTATTTAGAATTGATTTAGGACACCAAGGCAGCCACAACAGCACAACTAAAAACACTCATGAAAGAAGACTTCTAACATTGCTTTAGAAAGTGGCAATGGAATAAGTGTGTTTAAATCAAGGGGAGAATTTTGTATCTTTAACTGTAATAAATTTTTAATGATTTAAACATTCATCACATTTTTTGATCACTCCATATAAGTCTTATTCATCCAAAATGGATCAGGTAGATACTGGGCCCCTCACAGCGAGAACTAGCCAAAGAAGGAGATGAACACTGTTAGCTAATAGGTCTAGTGCTATTATTCAACAGGGTGAGAGTCAAAGGCACATTAATAATAGGAACACAATTTACTCAAGTAAAGGGGCTGGAGGAATGGCTCAGTGGTTAAAGCACTTGCCAAGCAAGCGCTATGTCAAGTATATAATGTACTATATTGTGCTTTCTTCATAAGAAACTATGAAGTTTGGGGGAAATGCATTCAGAGATAGCAGTTATGTTTGCCTTTTGGCAAATTAAGAGGTAAAATAAAGCAAGCTAGAGCTGAGGCACCCATCCTTGAGGGTGACTCATGTAGAGAGAATAACATTCCAGAGACCACTGACTCAGGCCAAGGAAAAGAAGACGACCTTGCCACAGGCTTACATTTATAATTTAACATATTAAGAATTTATAAGAAATCACTGGAAAATTCCAATCAAAAAGGATCAACTTACGTTGAGAAGAACTACAAGACAACAGCAATGACAACAACAACAAGCAATGGAACACAGAAGAAACCATGATAAAAATAAAAAAAATTTTTGCTAGAAATCAAATAACAATGGAAGCACATCATACCAGAATCTGTAGGACACATTGAAAGCAGAATTAAGAGGAAAATGTACAGCTATTAATGCACACATAAAAATGTCAATTCCAAATAAATAATCTAATGATTCAGCTCAAAGTTTTAGAGAAAGAAGAACAACTCAAATACAAAGCAGCCGAAGGAAAGAAATTATGAAGATCAGAGAAGAAATTAATGAAGTAGATACTTAAAAATTCCAAAAGATTAATGAATAAAAGAGTTGGTTCTTCAAAAGGATAAAAATATTTACACATCCCTAGCCAAATTCACCAAAAGAAGGAAAGAAAAAACTCATATCAATGCAATTAGAACAAAAAATGTGAAATCACAAAAAACACTGGTAAAATAAGAGGATTATAAGAAACTATTTTAAAAACTTATATTCCAATAAATTCACAAGCCTTAAAGAAATGAATAAATTCCTAGACACAATGAGACATCAAAATTGAAACAAGAAGATACAACAACCTTGAATAGACCAATAACAAAAAAACTCGAAGAAGATAGATATAGAAGGACCTTACCTCAAGCTGATAAAAGCAATTTATGACAACCCTACTGCCAACATCATCCTAAAGGGGTAAAACTGAAAGCATTTCAAAATTAGAAACAAGACAAGGGTGTCCAATATCATCATTCCTGTTCAACATAGTATTTGAAACCTTAGCCAGAGCAATCAGGCAAGAGAATGAAATAAAGGGATACTTACAGAAAATGAAAAAGTCAAACTATCTTTATTTGAAGATGACATTATCCTTTATATAGAAGATCCCCAAAATTTCGCAAGACTCTTAGGACTAATAAGCAACTTTATCCTAGTTATAGGATACAAAATCAATACAGAAAAATAAATAGCACCCCTGTACAGAAACAATAAAAACACAGAGAAAGAGGTCAGAAAAACAATTCCATTTACAGAATCCTCAAAGCAAGGTTAAATATCACATGGTTTCTCTAATCTGAGAAATCAACCCATAAAAAAGTAAAAAGCAAAATGAAAGAGTAATGGAAGAAAACAGGAAGATAATTTTTGTGGAGAGAAAATGGGAATATGAGAGGGTGAGGGATTAGGAAGAGGGAAAGGAAGTAAAAGTAATCAAGATATATATATATATATATATATATATATATATATATATATATATATATGCACATACATATATATATATGTACCAATTTCTCAAGCTAAACGTAATTACTATGAAACACAAATACATACTAATAAAGAGAATCAATTTGGGGGAAAATAACCAGTTTTATTAAGATGAGATCCTGATTTGCTTATTCTCTAGCCTCTTGTTGGAAGCTCCAAAAAAAAAAAAGACAGAAAATCTCTAACTGACTAACACCAGAAGCTCTGACTCATTTCCAACCAAAGTATGTTGTTCACTGTTCAGAATGTGCAGAGTCTAACACACTCTGGTTCAATCCCTGCGTTTAAGGTGCATTTAACACCAACATTCAACGATCGTTGAATTCAACCTGAGTGCAGGTCCTGTGCTGGGCATCCAGGCCAACAAGGGTGAGAGAAGCCCCACCCCAGACTCTGTTCTTTTCCTCTCCAAAGTCTGATAGAACCTGCTATCGGCCCCTAACCCAGGGAGTTCACGCCAAATCCACCTCTTGCGGTCTCCTTTGGTTCCAGCTTATTAGAGATCGTGGTTATGCATATTCATAGAATAAGGGAAACTCATCTGTTTTTCTAAAAACTTGTTTAAAGATTAAGACGGAAAAAAAAACTTCATGAAAGAAGATGGTGGATTTTATGAGGCAACCACAGAATCTTAAGTGAAGATCTTAGGTCACAAAAGTCTCCTTCCTGATTTGGTGTTGCTGTCAGCGAGCTCCTTCCCCCATTCCAGCTGGGCTTTCTCTCGAAGCCCCTGTCCTTTCCATTATTCCTCTACTCAGGCATGATACTGTGCACACTCACTAAGCCTTCCTCCCTCCACGCTGAGTACTCATCCTTTCTCACAGAATAGCCATGGGAAATCATTTCAAGCCCAATTTTTGGGAAAAGACTGATGGTTGGAGTGCCTGTACCACAAAGAAGGTAAAGTAAATCGTTCATTTTCACCATGGGATAGGCACTTCCTGAATTAAAGTCTCCTGATGCGTTAGAACAGCTTAAAGGCAGGTGATCTAATGTTCATTTCTCAAATACCAAATAAATCATAATTTGATCGATTCACGACTTATCATTTGTGTTTAGCAAGCCCAATATCCATAAGAATTAGGGGCTTGAGACATAGTTCAGTGATAGAACACTTATCTAGCATGTGCAGGGCCCAGTGTTTCAATCCCCACTCTCGGAGAGGAATTAAGAGTCACCATTCTTATTCAAAAATTAAAGCTACTTTAATCAAGAAATGACAAGAGGTCAATGAAGCATAGGGCACGCCACAGCAGCAGCAGACGAAATCTGGTTAAGACAAAGAAAGCCACAGTAACCGCCAAGAAAACATCTATCATATACCAAAGCAGTCGTGTGAAGTAGTAAAGTTACTTACCTGTTTAGCAATGTAGAAATTACTTACAGAAGATCTCTTTCTTTTGGACTTATATACGTGAAGAAGCTGCCAAGGAGCCAGGAGCCAAAGGAAGCCCAAGGGAATCCACACTAGGACAGTTTGTTCAAAGCAAAGCGGCAGGTCTGCCTCCGGGCTACTCAGGAATGAGGAATTCTGGGGACCGAAAAGAAATTGTACACATACTGTTTTTGGTACATGTATGAGCCCAGTGTCTTCACACTGATTTACAACCCCACACTTTTATTTTTGATTTTGAGATAAGATCTTGTGAAGCCACTAAGTTGCCCAGTCTGGACTCAAACTTGCAGCTCTCCTGCCTCAGCCTCTTACACCACTGGACCCAGCTGATACATACCTAGTTTTTTTTTTGTTTTGTTTTTAAGATAAACCTAGCCTCCAGCACACTCTATCTGCTCCCAAACAATTTGAATTCAATATCCACATCAAGCCTTGCCCTTTTAATATCCGTATTTTCCTATTCATCCACACTTATACAAATTCGCTATTAAATGATGTTTAGTGATTTTAATTTTTTTGGGCCAATCCAACTTTTTAAAACCTATCTTCCTGGGATTAAGTAAATTTCTATAGTATTTATTCTGAATAAAATTTATAGCAACTTTTTCCCAGTTGAAGGAAGAAGGGACACTATCTATAAATCCAAAGGGGAGACTAGTTCCTAGATATGAAAGCTGATTTAGTTTCTAGTGCTAGGTGACTCATTGGCAGGTGTTCAAACATGCAGTCACCAGAAAGACAGAATGGTCAGCCATACTATGGCATTAGCCTGTGATGGCCCAGAAGGTTTATAAATCCAAGAAGGTCTGGCTGATCTTGGCACAGGAGTAACAATGGCACTGTTGGACATAATGCTTACTCCCGGAAAATGTTGTATCATCCTCAGTCTATGCATGCTCTAATAAATACAAGTCTCCTGTGGGGTAGAGTAATGGAACACCAGTTCTCGTATCTGAGTCAAGTGGTGATGCGTTTTTGTCTTCTTATACAGATTTAAAAGTTGTTTTGTATGATTATTTGGACAGATCCCTAAAAGAAAAGGTTGAAGTTCCTAAACAAGGTGAATTGTCAGATAATTGTCAGTGAAAATTCTCGAAAGAGGGCATGTCAAGATGTTGGAGCCTATTAAGTTGTTCCAGTAGTATCCATGTCCTGGCCTGGGGCCTCTGGGGTCCAGGTTCTTTATTACATATAGAGACGGCTCTTTTCCTATTTATGTAGTCACGTAACTTTAGACTTCAGAAGACTCACCTAAGTTATTGAATCATCCCAGGTGATTCTGATGCTGACTACAGCGTTTTGCAGATAACACTCTCAAAATCAGTCCAAGGTTCTTTCTCAGTATCTATTCCATTAAGTCACTCGGAGCTGTTGACTGCTCTCTGTCTTACACTTTTCTGTCACTTATTACTTCATGATGTGCTATTTTTCCTTACTATCTAAATACCTGACCTCTCTTTCACTGGTGCTTCTTTTTCTTCTTTAAAAACAGTACTGCTGAACTTTAATAATTCAAAAATTATCTCAGTAATAATAATAATACCCAGATTTGTGTCCTTGGTCTCAACTTTTACTCCATACTGTTAGTTGTCAATTCTTCTAGAACATACAATTGCAAAACCAGGTACGAGATGAATAGTGCAGTGGTTGGAGAACTTCCCTAGCAAGTACAAGGCCCTGAGTTCGACTTCCCAGCACCACATAAGCTAGATGCGATAACCACGGCACTCAGGAGGCTGAGACTGGAGGATTGCCTTGAGTTATAGCATGGGCTAACAGTGAGCTCAAGACCAGCCTGGATACTAGAGTGAGACCCTGTCTCCAACATATATATAGTTTATTTATATTAATAATAATGTTTATATTAATATTAATAAGTATTTATATTAGCAATAATTTCAAAATCAACTTGTCTCAATAAGGCTCAATCATGGAACTTCTCTTCCTCCTATCTCACAAAATACCCAACAATTCTCATTCCCAACACAAGGAAATTGAAAGATTTTTTTCTCAGTTTCTTTGGAGACAAGGCAATTTTGCAGCATGCTAGTCTAAGAGCCTAAAACAGAATAAACAAGTTTAAGAATAAATTAATTACCTTTCCCAGATGACATATCCTCTGGGGGAATTATAAACTGTCATTTTTTTTTAAAGCCTGAACTTTAGACCAACTGTTCTTCCAGATTTTATTTCTTATTGGTGACCCTCTAACATAATCTATCACTTGTTCTGAGAAAAGTAAAACATGAGAATAAATGTAATTTCTCACCCAAAAAGTGGAGTTGCAGAAGTCGTCTATCATGATTCCTGGAGCACTTCTGGAATGAAGACTTCTCTGAGACTGTGCTGTTTCTTCTTTACTTTTTCCTCAGCAGAGGTAGGTGGTACGCAGCAATATACTACTTCCCATTCTGATGCTCTGATGTTGCAATTAAAGGCAGGTTTCCTGACCTTTCATCCCAACTACTTAATAGTTAACCTTGCCTGAATGCTTGGTTACAACATCCCAGTGGACAAACATGTGACTGAGAATCTCCAGGCAGGTAGACCCACAAATTTCCAAAGTTCCCAAGGCCTCGTAGCTTGTGAGGCAGATAGTTAGGCAGCAGCAGGCTTGAGGGACAAAAAGAGAGTCCAAAGTCGCATGCTTTCCCAAGTAGAGCTAAGTAAAGAAGGAAAGACCTTAATGGACAATACACATATAGTCATTTATTAGGTCTCAGACCCAAAGATGCAGGGACTTGATATCTAGAACTAGGCCTACAGCATTCCTGATTTATCATACCTTACCATCCAATTTTATCGGGAAAGGAAAGCTTCTTTAAAGATCCTCCTGCCCTGGGATAGGACCTGATTTAATTTAAGAATTTATTGTTTAAAAAAAATTCTTTCCTAAGTTTCTTACATGGTTAAAGCCCCTGAGGCAACACGGACCATCTGAAAAGAACAAAAAAACATTTTGTAAATCCGAAGTAACTTCTAAGCAAAAAGTTGATAAGCATCAAAATTATCCTAGTTCCCTGAACCCTAGGGAGTAACTCTGGTGTACGTGAAAACCAGCACTAGGTCCAGATGCCATTAGGTACCTCCCACTTACTCACTTGAAAGTGTACTCTGTATCTACTTCTCAATCAATTCCACCTATATGTCTGCAGGGCCACCTCTGTGTCCTGACTTAGTTCTTTCACCTGGGGCATGAGAACTGAGGAAAGTGAGGGGCTGCTTCCTCATACCATCAGGACCCAGCTTCCCAGTGACAATGTGGTCACAGATAGAAGGAACCACTGAAAAACACCAGCACTGGCTTTCAACAGGAGTGTGGTGTGCTTTCATTTTCCTGAGGACACAAGAACTAGGAAAGCAGTATTGATGGAAGCACATGAATTGTTAAGCATGCCATTTGCTTCTTTTTAAAGGATTTGGAGCTTACAGAAATGTGATTATTTCTTAAACCTGTAATATCAGCACCCTGAGAGGCTGAGGCAGGGGGACTGCAAATTTGAGCCTAGCCTGGGCAATGTATGAGACTTTATTCTAATCCTCATCCTCAAAAAAATGTTTTCAGTCTCACATACAAAAAAAAAACCTTGAAGCATGATTTAAAATGATGTAAACGCTGAACATGTTATTATTTACGTAATATATAGTATTTATGTGATAGTATTTTAAAGGAACATTTGTAGGTTAAAAAATACACGACATAATGTTGGGCCTGGAGGCACAGGTCTCTAATCCCAGCATGCTGGGACACTAATATAGGATGTTCACAAGTGTGAGCCCAGGCTGGGCAACTTAGCAACTTAGTGAAATTCTATCTCCAAATCAAAAATAAAAAATAGGCTGGAGACATATCTCAGTGTGACGGCCTTAAGCTTGTTCTCAAGTATCTCAGGAAAAAAATCATCTAACTTTTTTTAAGTACAAAGTTTTGTAGTATTAAGTATATTCATTCTTAGACAATTCGAGCTTTTCACCTTGTAAAACTAAAACTCTGTTTAATGAAAAACTCCTTGTTTCCCCCTCTCTTAAGTACATGTTATTTTAATATAGGCCATCCTAAATTAACAGCAAGACATACCTACCAACATATTAAAGTGTATGTACCATAATTTGAAGCATCATGGAGAATGATTCTGGTTATCAACACAAATGCAAATATAGTTCTGAATTCACTTACAGGGCTTGTTTAAAAGATCAAGAACACTGGAATACCACTACTCAACCATAAAGAAGGATAAATTTGAGCCACTGGCAGGAAATAGATGGATTTTGAGACTATAATGCTAAGTGAAGTAAATTAGACACAGATTTCTCTTATATGAAAAGCCCAAAATATAAATATTTACAGAACAAAAATTTAAAGAAAGAGAGATGGTAGGAAATAAAGAAGTAGACTTTGAGGAGATGAGAAGTAGACATGGGGAAGGGGTAAAGGAGAGGAAAACTGCTGAAGACATGATATGTACACAAGATGAAAGAATGTGAGCTAAAATAAACTTCTTTCTTAAGTTGTGGGTGACAGGTACCTGTGTCTCAGCAACAGGAAAGTAACAAAGACACAGTGATTACATGTAACAACACTGCACGGTGTATTGGAAATTTGCTAACATTGTAGGTCCTAAATATTCTCATTGTACACACATAAGCATACACTAAAGGTCACTACAAGAAATGATGAATATGTTAATTATATTGATTATGGTGATTATATGTATATATGCACATATCAACTCATTAAGTTGTACACTTTAAATATACATAAGTTAAAAACAACCAGCTGGGCCTGGTGGTGCAGGTCTGTCTCAATCTCAGCACTCTGGAAAGCTTAGGAGAATCCCAAGTTTTAGCTAACATGAATAACATTACAACTTAGTGAGACCCTGTCTCAAAATCTGAAATAAAAATGGCTGGCACTGTAGCTCAGTTCAAAGTCCCTGGGTTCAATCCTCAATATAAAAAAAAAATCCGCCAAAACTACATAAAATTATATATAAGTTACATATATACAATATTACATATTATAATATATATAATATGTAATATTGTATATATATAATTATATATATATTCTTAGTCAAATACATCTAAAATGACTATTTTGTATTTCATACTAAATAATTATTACTATTTTAGGGAATGTTTAGAGATTGTTTCATTACTTTCTTGCTGCTGTGACAGAATACTTAACATCCACAATTTAAGAGAGGATTTATTTAGCTCACAGCTTCAGAAAGACTCACACAGTTCACTCCCGAGCCAGCGGCAACGGTGGAAACACATGGCAGAGGTTGGAGAGGTGCTGGTGGCATTGCAGACAGAAACCCAAGCGAAGCAAGAGTAAGATCATGTGTGGAAACTCAGGTAAGACTACAGCTTTCTCAGGAAAAGCTGTAACAATGTTTCTTTTCTTTCCTTTCCTTAGTTCAAGCTTCCAGCTGGGCCCCCACACACTGGGTGAGTGCCCTTCCCTGGTTTTTTGGTCCATAAATCAATAATACACACCTGAAAGCTCTGCGCTGGGTATTCCCCGATCTCAAATTGACACAATCCCTCCAGGTCAAGCTTTGAGCATCTGTCCCTTCCAGCCAGACCCTACCTCCCAACAGCACGTGGTTTCACAATTATCCCGCTATATTCAAATGAAACTTTGGGGGGACACTTCAGATCCAAACTATAGCAGGGATGATAATATTGTGGTTATGTTTTGAAAAGAACACTTACCAGTTAGAACAGTGGTACTCAATCTTTTTAATATGAAGGAAGTAGTTGAAGACCATTCTCCCAAGGAGGAGAGGGGGACAGAGAGGGCTTGTTCTGCAGGAGGCTGTTGGAGGACAGCTTTGAAACGGCAGGCAGCCGTAGCAGAGTAGCAAGGCTTGGAGCCCACTCCTGTGAGATCAGCACAAGCATTTGAAACTAACAGGATCCGCTGAGAGGAGATACTGCTTTGCTTGCAGCTCACCTCCTACTTGATCTTTATACATTCTGGTGGCCCGGCCCTTCCAAAGCCACAGACCAGCACAGGTCCATGGACCAGGGCGCTGAGATTCCCTGATTTAGAAATATATAATGAAACATTTACAGTTATTTATACTCTGAGTTTCTCATATTAGAAAAACCATGCGATGTTTAGTCCTCCAAGTGATTCACTTCACCAAGCATAAAGGTCTCAAGTTGTATTCGGTTACCTACAAATGATTCATAGCTATCTGTCTTTATGGCAGAGTAGTACTCCACTGCGATAGTTACCACATTTCTTAATCCATTTGTCTACTGATAGATATCTTGGCTTCTTCCATGATTTAGTTATTATCGATTGTGCTACTGTAACAGGAGTATGTATGTATCTCTATTATATGGTGCCTTTAACTCTTTTAGAAAGATAACCAGAAGAAGTATCATTGTGTCCAATTTATATTCCCCTCATTTTGTTCTGTTGCCTGACTGCTCTGGCTAGGAGTTTGAGTCCTACATTGAATAGGAGTGGTAAAAGTGGACACCCTTACTGTGTTCTTAAATTAAAGGGAGATTCCTTAAAATTTTCCCCATTTAGTATAATGTTACCAGTAGATTTAGCATAAATGGTTTCTATCAGTTTGAGGTAAGGTCCTTCTATACCCTAGAGGGTTTTTTTTTTTTTTAATCATGAATAAATGTTGGATTTTGTCAAGTGTTTTCTGCATCTACTGAAATGATCATGTGATTGTTGTTCTTGCCTTTGTTTATGCTCTGTATTACATTAATTGATTTACATATGTTGAACCATGCTGGCATTCCTGGAATGAAGCCAATTTGATCATGGTGTATGATCTTTTTAACAGTTTGATGAATTTGCTTGTATCTTATTGAGGATTTTTGCACCTATGTTCACTGAGGAACCTATAGTTTTCTTTCCTAGTTAAGCCTTTGTCTGATTTAGGCATAAGGATAATGCTAGCTTCCACAAATGAGTTGGGCAATGTTACTTCTCTTTCAGTTTCATGGACCATTGGTGATAGCCCTTCTCTGAAGTACTGGTAGAATTCTGCTGTGAATCTATCTGGTCCTGGACTTTTCTTTGTAGGTAGAGACTTTATTACTGTTTCAATTTCCTTGCTTGATATGAGTCTATTCAGAGTTTTTATGTCCTCTTAGTTAATTTTGGTATTTTGTATGTACCTACAAATTTGTCCATTTTTCTAAATTCTCCAATTTGTTGAAGTATAAATTTTCAAAATATTGCCTTATTGTAATTCTCCGAATTTCAGCAATATCCTTTGTAATTTTATTTTTTTCATTTCTAATTGCATTGATATTGATTTTTCTTTCCTTCTTTGGTTGGTTTACCTAACGATTTATCAATCTTATTTATTCCTTTGAAGCACCAACTCTTTGATTTGTTGATGTTTTGTAACTTTTTATTTCAATTTCATTAATTTCTTCTCTGATTTTTATCATTTCTTTTCTTCTACTACTTTTTGATTTAGATTGTTGTTTCTCTAGGTCCTTGAGATCCACCATTAAATTTTTTATTTGAAATTTTTGGGTTTTTCATGTGTGCATTCATAGCTATAAATTTCTCTCTTAGCACTGTTTTCACGAAGTCCCACAGGTTCTGGTGTGATGTGCTTCCATTATCACTTGACTATGAATTTTTTGGTTTCTTCCCTGGTTTTCTTTTATTCTACTATAATCTGAAAGTATTCAAGTAATTGTTTCAATTCCTCTTTATTTAGTGAAACATGCCTTAGGTCCTATAATACAGTCTATTTTGGAAAATGTCCCATGTGCCTCTGAGAAAAAAAGTGTGTTCTGTTGATGTTGCATGGTACACTCTTAAATGCCAGTTAAGTCCAATTGTTCCATAGTGTGGTTAAACTCCAATATTTCTTTTGTGTGTGTGTGTGTGTGTGTGTGTGTGTGTGTGTGTGTGTGTGTGTGTGTAGTTGACATGTCTATCAGTGATAAGGGGTACTAAAGTCCCCGACTGTAATTTTATTGGGTCCCATCTGTCCTTTCAGTTCCTGTAGTGTTTATTTTGCAAAACCGAGTGTTCTGATGTTGGGTGCATAGATTTTGATAACTGTGACTTCTTCCGGTTGGATTGTTCCTATAACCAATATACTATATCCATCTTTCTTTTCTTATTTGTTTTGGCTTAAAATCTACTGTGTCTGAGAATAGTACAGCTAACCCTGCTTGTTTTCTGCATCCAATTGTATGAAATATTGATTTCCATCCTTATATTTTCAATCTATGTTTTTATTTATGGGTAAAGTGTATATCTCTCACAAACAAGAAATTGTTGCTTTTTGTTTTTGATCCAATCAGCCAGCCTGTGTCTTTTCATAGGTGAATTGAGACCATTAATATTAAGCATAATTATAGTGGTATATTTGCTATATCCTTTCATCATTATGATGCTTCAGGATTGATTGATTGTTCTACACTATTGTTAGTTAATTCTCCTCTTTTTGTTGTTTCATTTTCTCTGAGATTTTTGGTGCTGTTGGACTCCCATTCTCTGTCTAAAATTCATTAAAGTGTTTTCTGCAACACTGGTCTAGTGGACATGAATTTCTTTAGGTTTTATCATGAAAAATTTTAACTTCTTCTATTTTGAAAGATAGCTTTGTTGGATATAATGGTCTGGGTTGGTATTTACATTCTCTTAGCCCTTGAAGGATGTCAGTCTATGATCTCCTGGGACTTTAAGATTGAAAAATCTGCAGTTATTCAGATAGGCTTATCTTTGTACTTTACTTTCTTTTTTCTCTTGCAGTTTATAGTATTCTCTCTGTGTTGAATGTCTAGGATTTTGAATATGATGTGTTGTGGAGAAGCTCCGTTCTGCTCAAGGTTATTTGCTGTTCTGTATGCCTGCAATAGCTTAATGTTAATTTCTTTTCCTACATTTGGGAAATTCTCAGCTATACTTTCATGGAACATGTCCTTTAAACCCTTTTACTGTCCTACATTTTCTCTTTCACTCTCATAACTCTAAGGTTATTTCTCTTTGAGTCATCCAACAGCTGTTGTATCCAGTCTTTTTCTTGTCTATTTTTCATCATCATTGACCAGATGGTCCAGTTTGTCAATCTTACCTTCAAGATTTGATAATCTATCCTGCAAATGTTTAAGCTGATTTCCCATATTTAATTACTTTTTTGTTGTTGTGGCTCAATGCTCAACATTCACAAATTTAGGGGAGGAAAGGTTTTTTTAGCTCACAATTTCACAAGGTCTCAGTCCACTCAAGGGCAGCTGGCAGAAATGGAAGTACATGGCAGAGGAAGAGGTGGAGCAAACTCCTCACAACATCACAAACAGAAAGCCAAGTCCCATCAAGTCCAGTCTCTCCCCATAGGAAAAAGCTGTAACAATTGCTCTTCTTCCCTCCTTTTATAGTTTGAGTTCCCAGTTGGGCCTCACACATCCAGGTGGGTGTTTTCCCCTCATTTGCTGACCCACAAATTGCTCACACTCTAATCCAGTCTGGTTCCTAACTGCCTAATCCAGGCGTGGTTCCTAAACCCTAATCCAGGCGTGGTTCCTAGTTGCCTCAAATTGACATAATCTCTCTGACAGTCGTACCACATTTTCACGTGTTTTTCATATCCTAGAGTTCAACTTTCAGTCTTTCTACTTCTCTGCTGAAATGTTCATTTCTTGCATTGTTATCTCTTTGTATCTTATTTATAATTGTAATGTTTTTTATCTAGTAAGACTGCTGTTTCTTTGATTAGATCCTCTTTGAACTCTCTGGACATCTCCTCCATTAAAGCATCTCTTGTTTGAGCTCTATGGCCAACAGGTCCACTTACTTTATGGTTTCCTTTCCTGTAAGTTTTGCTACTTAGGACCCATGATATCTGAGAAGTTAGGCCTTTGTGCAGGCGATTTATTGTCTTGTGTCCCCGTGGTTATACTGCTGTGGGTTTTAGATCAGGTCATGTCAACGACGCTTTCTACAATGCAGATTTTTCTGATAGAATATTTCCTTTCTTGAAGTTTCCTTGAGTTCACTCATATTGTAGTATCTATGACTCTTTTTTAGTTTATTCAGCTATTAATTTTGGGGTCTTCTCAATGACCAACTGGTTACCTAAACTCCACTTTTTTGGTGAGGGAAGAATGGATTACAGAATTGTATGTGGTCTACAGACAAGATATTGGAAATAAAATTAATGTCTATGTTGTCATCCACAATTTGAATAAATATTTACAAAAAGTTATAATCAAAGATTATAAATTATTGACAGAACCTAATAACCAGTTTAATACAACTACTCTATCTTTAACATCAAGAGGCAC
Source organism: Ctenodactylus gundi (assembly GCA_004027205.1). NCBI lineage: Eukaryota > Metazoa > Chordata > Mammalia > Rodentia > Ctenodactylidae > Ctenodactylus > Ctenodactylus gundi. The sequence goes on from PVKB01000362.1 coordinate 82,564, forward strand.
AGTCTACACCATCATTTGTATCTAAGTAAACCTAATATTGACATATTGAAATGTTCCACTAATATCAGTGTTATACCTCAGTTGCTAATAAAACAGCTCTCTATGGTGTTTATGTAGGCTAAACCAAACCACCAGAATTCATTAACCCTTAATAAGCTCCACCTGCTATACCCTTTTTAGCAGTGGGATGGATATTCATAGGAATGGTTAAGCTTAATATATACATCAGTTATAGAGATATTATAAGAAAATATCTACTCACACTGCCATTCTATTCTTACCATTAGAAATATGATCGATACTACTAATGGAGCTTTCAATACAGATTGTCTAGTAACATATTACAAGAGTTTGTTTAAGGTGACATTAAATCATTGTTGATAATATAAAAAATCTATCTTAATGACCTATGTCTAGCTAAATATTATACAATTATTGCTTCCCAACATGTCCAACCATAGAGGTGTGAGTTAGCAACATTTAACAATGCTATTAATACAAGCGATGGGGGTAGGGAGAGAACAGACCAAGAGTTAGCTTTGGGAGTGTCATAGAAAACAGAAGCATATTTATAGGATAGAGAAAAGGGTTCAACCCTAGATAAAAAAAAATACACATAAACTTAAGTAGTAGAAACAAAAGTGAGAAGAAACAATGAAAGTTAACATTGAAATAAAGTATATCCTCGGAATCTATAAAAAGGCTTTTCAAAAGGGGCATAAGGTGCTAGCTGGGAGGACAGATGCAGAAGCTAACACATAATAGGAACGAAAAGAAAGGAAATAAAACAGATTAAGAAAAAAGGGGGAAAAGAAAGTAAGAACTTTTGTGTCAAGATAGTGACCAAGTAACAGAGTGGCACAAAGTCTCCTCATGGACCTACCTAAAAAGTTGAGAACATAGTCAAAAACAACCTATTCAATGTAGCTATGACAGGGAGGAGTGCCCCAACAATTGAGAGAAAGCCAGGGAAAGGTCAGAAGCTCCCAAAACCAATTCGAAGTAGAGATAAACAGCACCCCAGGAAGCTGCCTCCGGCCAGCTGCGAACGGTTGGAAATTGTCAGCATCTGCAAGCAGAGGAAAGCCCACCTGGAGCCCAGAACCTCTGACCAAGACAGCAGAGGGAGGAATGCCCCAGCAACTGAAAGGAGGCCACAGGAAGGTCAGAAATCCCTAAGTCATATCAAAAGTAGAGACCAACAGCAGCCGAGGAAGAAGCCCCCAGCCAGCTGAATGCAGCCTAGCCCAGGGCTGCCAGCATCTGCAGATGGAGGAAAGCCCAGAGCCTGGAAGCTCAGACCAAGACAAGCGAGGATCTGGGAGATGTGGGAATCAACAGCAACTGGTAGCCCCAGACTCCAAAAACAAGTGTGGGGGTAGTGCATACTACAAACTCAGCGCAAGCTATTCCTAGAAAAGGCCTCCTAGAGCCTAGATCAGAAGCAGTGCGTGGTGGCCATAACAGCCAATCACGTAAGCAGGAGCCATTTTTAAAAAAGGGGCCTGAGACTGTTTAGAGTAAAAGAAAACTCAGAAGAGCACACCAGGGCTTTTGGGGGTGACTCTTAAACAGTGCCTAGGAAAAAACCGGCACAAGAGGCAGTTGTGAAGGAGAGAAAGGCTACCAACCTCCTGAAAGGCTCAGGTGTAGTGGGAGCACCTCTGAGGGTGGAGAGCCCTGCCTTCAGAGGAGGGAAGCCAGGACGGGGGGAGAGCTTTCTTGAGGAGGATGGGTGTTAACATGACACCTCAGAGGCCATGTTCGATCCCCGCTCACTACCTACTCCCATCACAGAACTCAGAGGAATTTCAGCTTCCCCCCAACACCCTCATATTCACTGAACTCTTGGCTAGGCCTTTAAAGCAAAGTCCCTTAATAACAGAAACATGGGAAGAAGACGAGGCGACAGGCCACCCATTGGCATGCCTGATACGGTCAGTGCAGCCCATTCTAGGGGTGGGAAGCTCAGCCAAGTGTGGTGATTTGGGTGCTGAAGTGAGTCAGATGCAGAAGAGTAAATATTTTAAGTATTGCACAGTTTCTCTGGCAAAATGTTACTAATTAGTGAAATGTAAGTAATTTATAAAAGTTTTTAAAAATTCCAAAATTATTCAGTATGTATCACACTGGTGGGAGGTGGGGAGATACTGAGATAGTGGGGAGGAATTACACAGATGAGGGTAGATGGCTTATAGGAAATACCTGTACCTTCAGTTTTATAGATGTGAAATAAAAATGCTCTACGGTCCTTATTTTTTTTAAAAGCAGAACAGTATTACTTCTTGATAACAAAATGACCTTTATGTTTATAGTCTCAAACAATATAAATGTTGCTTCAAATAAACTGTTATCCTTGAGGGTATGAGAAGTAGGGGCTTCTGAGATTCACTTTTTACATAATAATTTATCAAAGGTCCTGACCAATACAGGTTCTAGGAGAATTTACAGAAGTCACTGCAGAACCATATACAATCCTCCTGGGTCCCTGAGAATACTAAAACTATTAAAAGACAGATGGGCCCAGCTATGGCAGCTCACCTCTGCAATCTCTACTGCTGGGATTACCTGAAATAGAAGAACCACAAATTTGAAGCCAGGCTGGGCAATTTAGTGAAACCCTGTCTCAAAATTTAAAAATGAAAAAGGGTTGAGAATGTAGAGTAGTGTTCTCTGGGCTCAATTCAGTATCAGAAAGAAAAAAAGAACATAAAAATAAAAGCTAGGTATGGTGGTACATACCTGTTACCTCAACAGGATCTCAAGTTTAAGGCCAGCCTGGGTTAACATAGCGATGAGTTCTCAAAAACAAAACTAAAAACAAAACACAAATCTGAATGAGGAATTTTTTTATAGGAAGCCATATAAGATACTAAGAATCACAGATAAGAAAGTCTGATATTAACTATGGAAAAGATCTAGGAAGGTTAAATTAAGAATGGTCTTGGATTTTTAAATCACAAAGAAACAAAGTGAAAACATCAAGAACAGGGCATATAACCTATTAGAGTTTGGATATGGAGTGTCGCTCAAAAGCCTTGTGTGTTTGGATGCTGTAAAATACTCACGCGCCGTGGAGAGGCGGGGCCTGGTCAGAGGAGACAGAACACAGGCTTGCCACAGGAAAGGGAGGGTCATGGGGCAGTACCTGGAAGGGTAGCTCTGCCCCTTCCTCTCTGACTTGACTTCCTGCTTATGATGCAATGAAGAGCTCCTCTGCCTCTAACTCTGCCATGTGCTTCCACCATTGCCAGCAGCCCGTGAGTAGATTGAAAACTTCTGAAACTGTAGGCAATACGAAATAGTTACTAAGACATAGCCTAATTTAGTTTCCTTGCTTACGTGATCATTAAATCGGCAGCAGGGTATCATGTGACTTAAGCTCAGCAAGGCACCTAACAAGATATCACGATTTCAGTATAGTTTAAGAAACTTGAACTGGATTGGAGCACATTTACCTGAATCTTCAGCTGGTTGAATTATCTATCTAAAGAAATTAACAGAACAATGTAACCTGAAGGAGATCTACTGGCATTCAAGAGATTCTACAGCAGCTACATCACCTTTGACATTTTTGTCAATGATTTATAAGCACTAAGAGAATTTGTATTTAATGGTTCTCTATGTCCACATCATCACGTTTCTTAAATAATAAATACACTTTGTGAAGCACTTTAATAAACTTGTTTCACTTAATCTTCCCAACTGTCCCATAAGGTAGGAGGTACTTTCATTCTGGTTTTACTAATCAGGAAACTGAAGTTCAGTAAGATTAAGAAAATTATCCTAGATCCTACAACTTACAAAGGATATTGCTACATATCCATCTGTATGGAGAATATCAACCCTCCCGCTCCCTGATAAGATATGGAGCGTAGGAGAAAAAGGTATTTGTCCTGGGGAGAAGGTTCAACTAGAAAAGATGTACGATTTTATGACTTAATGAGAACAAGATGTATACAAGAGACAGAAATACTGCAACAATTACCTTTACCTAAGGACACAGTATAAGACTTCTCTAAGTTACAAGCTCTGCTAATGCCCAGAAGACGGAATCTAAATACAACATTAAACACAAACTTTTAGGAATGTTCCTATTCTACCAGATGAAGGGCTCTGAATTTCTGCACGACATAAATTACATGAGATCAGATAATCTTTTGCAAAATTTCTCCCAAATCTCCTCTTAATGGTACCCAAAATTTTCTCTCACCCCCTTTATATATATGATACACAATGATTACATTGAGCTTTGTATTTCATGCATGTAACTATGTCAATGTTCTTTTTAATTTTTTTTTTTTTCTTTAGTTCAGGCTGGTCCTGAACTCCCTATGTAGCCCAGGCTGCCTTGAACTCACAGCAAAGCTGCCTCAGCCTCCCAAATGCTGGAATTACAGGCATGAGCCACCACATCAAGCTTATGTGGTGCTAGGAAATTGAACTCAGGGTCTTGCACTTGCTAGGCAAGAACTCTAACATCTGTGCTATTCCTGCAGCCCCCCACCCCCAGTTTTCCTCTTAATGACTCAATGTGTGTAGTCATGCAGTACATAGCATAATGATGGTCTATATGATGAAAATAGTCTCATAAAATTCCATTCCATACTGACACAGTAGTCCTGGTTTGTGTGCTTATAGTCATCATGTTCACACAATGAAATTTCCCAATGACGTACTTCTCAAATACATTCCTTTGTTAAGTGACAACTGTACTTGATTACACAGATTTAATTCAATAGAAGCAAATGTTTAATCAGAATGACTCAGGAGAAAAAACATGCTATATCATTTCTACTTAGCAAGCAAATTTTGCTTAATGAGTAATTCAGTAAATAAGTTAACTAATTAAATTGTTGTTTAAATAACTTTCAAAAATGTACAAAAGTTCAATGCTTAAGATAACCAGTAGTGTACACTTTTGGTTAATTATTAGAAGCTTAAGAAAGGTGTTCTTTCTTGTGTATTATCTTAAAACAGACATCCATGTTTAAGTACTAATAGTTAAAAGATTCTACATATTTTAAAATAGAGCTTAATAATTTATGTACTTAAAACTTTAACTCTAAAATAATAAAATTACTCTCCAATTTGCCCAGCAAGATAATTTGAGTATTTTTGTTCTTCTAAGATAAACAGAAAATCTCTTTGGAATATTCATGAACCAAAAAGGATGTATGAATACTTAAATTAACACTATTTTTTATATTTCATATTATTGTAAAACTCACTTCAAATATTAAAACCTTAAATGCAGTGAAGTGCTTCTGAAGAAATAAATTGCAAACATATTTAAATAATGTACAAATTCACTAGACTTAAAGTCTACAAAAACAAGTTAACTACTGAAAGCTTATGTAGTCTTTTTAAAGAATATATATTTTAAAATAACATCATCAAAATCATCATTCCTAGTAGAATTACAGGATAATCTTTTAGCTGTCAAAGAGAGTAGAGGGAATGGGACATACTAGACAATTACTTTTTTTTTGGACAGCAGAATATAGATATAGTCAAAATAATTTAGTCTTCATGTTATCTCATAAAATATATATATATATATATTTTGGAGGTACTGAGAATCAAGCCCAGGGCCTTCACACTGAACTACATGCCCACCCTGTTTCTGATTTTTGGTCTTGAGATAGTCTCACTAATCACAAATATCCCCAGGTTGGTCTTTAACAGTGATCCTGCTATCTCAGCCTCCCAGACTGGGATTATGAGTTTGAAATATATTTTAATACATTAATAAAACAATAGGAGATAATGGACTAGCATAAAAATATATGCACTGAAAAGTAAAAATACTCTTTGACTCCTGGGAGCAGGAAAAAAAGAGCAGGATAATATTAGAAAACAGAAAAATATATTACTTTTCAAGAAAATTTTAATAAAACAAATATTAACATGAAACAGCCAAATAAAAATCTGATAGGAATAACTAGAGCAATACAAGCAATAAACTGTCACGAGAAAAACACATAGATTTACCAGCATCAAGTGCAAGTAAATTATTAAGTTATCTGAGACAGGCTCAAGCTATGTTGGCAAAGCTGGTTTAGAATTTCTGGGCTCAAGTGATCCTACTATCTTCCCCTCCCAGCAATTTCGTGGTACTACAGGTTTGTACAACCAGATCTGGTAAGAAACTGTTAGCATTTGTTTCTGGTGAATGAGAGGACTGTAGAAAACAGCTTACAGAAAAGATCTAAATAGTGTAGCAGATTAGCTCCCCCAAAGCACTATCAAAATAACCTGTGAGCAAAACAGTCTGTAACTGGAGCAAAGCTGAACTTAACCATGGTAAGGAACATGCCTTGACATGTGTTGGCCTTTTTTCCTATGAACTTGTTTAATGTCATGCAACCAAATAAATCCTTACAATTTATGGCTGGACTATTATAAACTGAAATATCAGTTGAGAACATAAAAATGGCCAAGTTAATGGGCCCAAGAAAATTTGCCAGACAAGTATCTTTTAAGCCTACTGCCAAGACTAAAATATGTATTTGTCTGTGTAGGTATGTTGATGTGTGTGTGCATGCATGCGTGCACAGAAATTTGGTAAGAGCATTCTCTTTTGAGACAGGGTTTCACTTTGTAGCCCAGGTTGGCCTTGGACTAATGGCAATCCTCCTGCCTCAGCCTCCCAAGTGTTGAGATTACAGGGGTGTGCCACCACTCCCAGCTTTATGTGGTGCTGGGGAATGGAACTCAGGGCCTTGAGCTTGCTTTACCTACTATGCCATTCCTCCAGCCCCAAGGGAAGAGTATTTTCACTAGCACTTAGTTTTTTTTTTTTTTTTGAACCTATATGAAAATTTACCAAGTGTTAATTTGGAAAAGAAAAAAGGGCTGTAGTTTAAGGGTATCTTAAAATCTGTAATTCAATCTTAAAATACTTTTATTATTGAGATTTCATCTTAAAAACAGCAAGTATATCGCTAGGCATATGAATTGGGGCTTAAGCAAGTAAAATGTACTATCATACATATTCCTTTCGAAATGAGACAAACCATGTTCTATCATTCACTCAAGAGGAGATTCTATTTGCCTGTGGCCTCCAAAGAAGGGAAGCATCTATACAATATTTTGCGAGCAGATCCTTGAGAACAAATTGAAAGATAGTCAATAGAACGACTTATTTATATATTCCTGCCTTAACAAGGTTTCTGAGCAATTTCAAGGTATAAAGTGCATTAAGAAGCTATGAACTGAGTGGCTTAAGCAATCTGTAAGGTTTGGAGTCCTTTGTACTCAGTCAAGCCAAGAGACTCATTAGATTGCTTTCTGAAAGATAGGGCATCTCTTGCAACTGGAGGTTTCACAGACCTTTGAAAGTTCTCAAGCCTAATAGGAAGGTTACTATGAAACCAGGTACTGCTAGAACGTAAACTGACTTCATTCACCAAATGTATTAGAACACACATAATGGTTATACCTTAATCTAAGTGGCTTGAATGAAAACATTTACCAGTTTAAATAACTAAAATCCAGATGGTGCAATTCTCAGAACTGACTCCAGTGGCTCTGCTTCATCTCCTGTTTAGTTTTGCTGTCTCTGTGTCAACTTCATTCTCTAATGGAAGAATGAGATGTCTGCAATAGTTTCAGCATTCATATCTACATATTGTAACATGTACTCAAAGAGGAAAAGGGTCATTTTCAGAAGTTCCTGAACCAGACGAGGTTATCACTAATCAGGCCTGTCTATGATGCTGTGAACAGCCTTCCCTACAGCACACAAACTGTATAGAAGAATGATTTCTACAACAAAATCAGGATTGGGAGTTAAAAAGGAAGCAATAAGTTTTTTTTAGAAAACTTACAAATGTTCACAGAAAATAAACTGTTAGCTTTGCTCTAGCTCACACTCAGGATGACAAAGGAAGCAATCTCTACTGTAAAATGATTTAAAGTGGCTTTCAAAAATACATGAGTAAAGAAAAAATTGAAACAAAGGACAAAACAATTACACAAAATTCACTCGACATGATTTTATTAACTATGTGTAGGTCTCAAATTTGACTTGAGCTGTCAATCAAGAGGGAAACAACCAGTGACTGTTTGTCAGGACTCTTTTGGTTCCAAGTGACAAAAGATCTAAATCAAACTGGAATTAGTGTAAACACTGAAATGCACTGGCTCATTGAAAAGCCCATGAATGGATCTAGTTTTAGGGAAAGATGTCCTCAGGACATTTCCCTGCATGTTGGTTTCACTCTCAATTAGGCTCTTAATACCTGGTGGTAAAACTGGCCACAGAAAACCCAGATACACGAATCTGTGGCCAGTATTCCTACAGACAGTAGAAAATGAGCTTTTTGAGAGCTCCAGGGAAATCTTCAGTAGGTTTCTAAATGATCCTGTTTTGTGTTCCTACTGTGGTTTGGATTTGGAATGTCTTCCAAAAGTCTCATGTACTTGAACGTTATGGATTGATTGTCTATGGAATCACATGCTATTGGGAAATTGGGGCCTGGTCTGGAGAGGTGGATTACAGGCACGTAGACAGATTACAAGCATGTAGTGGGGGTTTGCCACACCTTCCACACCTGGAAGCAACAGTGAGGGTGAACCCTAAAAAGGCAAATCACTGGTATGGGTCCTGGAAGAATACATATGCTGCTACATTCTTCTGGGAGGAGACTGGCCTTGGCTTCCTGTGTGTGATGTCATGAGGTGCTGCCTCCACCTCTGCCATGTACTTCCACTGTTGCCAGTCGCCCCGGTGGACTGTGACCTTCTGAAACTTGTGAGCGAAAATGAACTTCTCCTCTCCTAATTTGTGGATGTCAGTGAGTCACAGCAATGAAAAAGTAAGACAGTTCTCATCTCTGGATCAATAAATATGGGTAGAGGAGAGAAGCATTGTTTAGCCTGAGTCATACGTCCTCTCCCATGGTCAAGGGAAGTGAAGCTACACGACCGACAGTCCCAGCACAAAAGCATTATTGCTCAGGGGCAGCTTTTGAGAGTTAGGCAAAAAATAAAATCAATCTCTAAATAATTCCATACACATAAAATATAAACAAAGTAACTGGTTAGAAACCTAGCTACTCCTCAGACTACACTTAAACATAAGTCTTCTCCAGGGCATTGTTAAGGTTTGGTTCTAGACTGTCCCACAAAAGCCTCACATGGGAACCCTGCGCTGTTGGGAAGGAGGCCCTGGCTGACGGAGGTGGATAATTTGGGGTTGACCAGGGCAGAGCTTTCAGGTCCTTTTGACCTGTGAGGCCTGAAGTGAATGAGGGAGGAGCCCCCACCTTGGGTGTGGAGGGTCCAGCTGGCAGCTTTAAGTGATTAAAGGAAAAAACATTGTTACATTTTCTTGGGGGTGCGAGGGGGGGAAGAGCTCTAGCCTTGCCCATTTCCACACATGACATTGTTCTTGCTTGAGTTGCCTTTCTGTCTGTATAGGATAAGCAGCTCCCTATCTTCTGTCTCTGCCACATGCTTTCACCACTGCCAGCTGCACTTATATTTTGCAGTCATTTTCTAACATATTGTCACTACAGATTAGCTACTAATGCTAATATGGCTTGCTTTTTAAAGAAAGTGTGATAGAACAGAGTAATGTGATTTATATATAATTGTTATTTTATATAGGGTAAAACAATTTCAGCATTTACATAGGAATGAATGGAATGAATATTCCTTGACATTTCAGTCAAAACTTTCAGCTGTAGGAAAAAAATCCATTCAATCTAGCACAGCCAGTTTATTAAGAGATGCAAACTAGAGAATAAAAAAACAATTTTTTTTTCTTCCAGTGGTATCTTGAACCATTCTGTCAAACCTTGTTTCACTGCCTTGACCACATATTAGGCACATGCTATTGCTTTTTGGTCTTTTTCAGGAATTAAAAAGTTCCAAGTCAATCTAGTCAAAACTTTCTCACACCCATTTTTTTAAAAAAAGCTTTATTGATATAAATTAAATACAGTTCAAGCACTTGTGTACAATCAAAATTTTTTTAGCATAACCAGAGTTGTATGACCATCACAATTTGGAAAAACAATTTTATCATCCTCCAAAAAAAAAAAACCTCACCTCATTTAAAGTTAAAAACTTAAGTTTTTCCCTTTTTGTTTGAGAAACAAGTTACTGCTAGAGAACAAAGAATCACTCCTATAGCATCTTTCCATGCTAGTCAGTTCTAAGTCCAGGATTGGGGAAGGGAGCTAAGGACCAGGAGAAAAGACAGAAGAAAAAAAAAGGTAATTTACTAAACTGGTAAGTTGACCAATCCTCCAATATCCCAGGATGCAGGCTTTTCAATTATAAAATGGAAATTTTCTAAGAAATTTGAGATGGCTAGTCACTGTATGAACTGGTGCTGTAATTCATTCTTGATAAATGGTTACCCTTCAAATTTTTTGTTTTAGCCAGATTTTCAGGAGGGAACGTCATATTCTGTCCTTCAGCAGTGGGGTCTTCAACTATTAGGATTAAGTTTGTGACTAGGTTAAAGTGGCAACAACTAGACAGTCACTGGAATGTCAAGTTTCTGCTTTTATTGAGGCACAGAAAGGTCTGATCCTTCCCAAAAGGCACTTTCAAAAGTTTCTTTTCTTCTATTGTGAAAGCTGCAGCTGACTAGAACACCTGGAGGGTTGCATGGAGACTTCTGTTTTGGGTGCAGCAAGCTTCAGTCACAAGTCCATCTTTGATGATCTCATTCTGCAGCTACAACAGACCACTCTACACCTCCACAGTACTGCAGTCCCAATCTGGTCTGTGAGGAGCCCCTTCCTGACCCATGACTAAGTAGGAATTGTGCAGTAGCTGGCAAGACACTGCATGTGTGTCTGTTTTTTATTTTTATTTTTATTTTTTTTTTGGTCTACATAAAGAATCTTGCCCAGACTCTTAGCAGAATGTGTTCTACTTATTCTGAAGCATAACTCCTAATAAAACCTCTTCCGGATGGCATATTTTGCCTATTTGATTTCTATCTCAAGCAGAGTAGGCTGGTCACATTGCAGGCAGCAAGCAGCCAGACAGAGAACGGTGGAGATCAATGGTGAGCTGTTGGAAGCTGCTGGTTCTGGCTGGAGAGCAGCAAGGTGGGGCTGCCAACACTAAGCTGACAGTCACTAGCATTCAAAGCTCAGGGCTCTGAATAGTAACGGAACTGCACTTTGCTTATGTGTGATTTCTGTCTTAATGAAGCAAAAGGACCCTCAACTGACTGGCAACACTTAAATTAGCAAATAATCTCTAGGCTGATTATTTTTGTATCAGGTGAATATTTACTTCCCAGTCAACTTTTCCCTAAGTTTTTTTTTTTTTTTAGCATTAATGATCTCCAATTTATTTCATTAGGAGTTGCAAAATAGTTATTCTCTAACAGATAAATGTTAATAAACATATACCAAGTTTTTACATGGACATATATTTACAGTTCTTGCGGGGGGAGGGAGGGGGGGTCAGTGTTATTCTTGTTTTTGCTGTGCTGAGGACTGAACCCAGGGTCTGATGCATGCTAGGAAAATGTTTCACCCTGAGCTATATCTATAGGCCTTTTCTTTTAAATTTTTAGATAGGGTCACCCTAAGTTGTTCACTCTGGACTCAAACTTATGATCCTCCTGCCTCAGTCCTCCAAGTAGCTGAAATTACAAGCATGTACCCTACACCTAGGTCTGCTTAGGAGTGAAACTGCTGAGTCAAATATCAACTCTATATTTTAACATTTTTAAAAATTTCCAATTTTTTACTTTCAATAGGGTCAACCCCAAAATTTACAAAATTCTTCACTTTCTCTCCTAAGTTATCATTATCAAACTGTTTTGCCAAAAGTTCTAAAGAGATTTACTTATTTAAATTTTAAAAATAATAACTAGCTCCCAGTGAATCTAAAGTCTTATTCTAACTGGAGTTCAAGAATATAAGAGGAAAACAGAGATTCTTTTAGATCGATTTTCCTATGGTGGAGAAAACTGATATGCAGCAGTGAAGGTTGATTGATGTTTTAATCAGCATTCAATGGGCTAAATGCTGGAGTCCATAAAATAGAGGGGTCAAACACCAACAGAATCAAAATCAGAAATTATATTTGGTTATCAAATATGCCACTAACAAATTTAAAAGCACCACTTTGTATGAAATACCATAAAGAAGATACAAACATGAGCTCCCTGCTTAAGTACTAGATCTCATGGAGACAGAGTATCTCAAGTTAAAATATGATATGGCGACCAAAGTGCAACACAGAAACTTTTCTTTGGTGTTTTGCCTTGCTATTATTAATTGCAAATGTTGATAAATGTGCGTGTGTGTGTGTGGTAAGTCCATACTGGTTCTGAAACTATAGAAAGAGAGAGAGAGAGAGAGAGAGAGAGAGAGAGAGAGAGAGAGAGTGTACTATAAGTCCATACTGGTTCTGAAACTCACTATGTAGCCCAGGCTGGCCTTGAACTCCAGGCAAACCTGTCTCAGCCCCTCAAGTGATGGGATTATAGGCATGTACTGGCTTACGTAGTGCTGGGAAATGAAACTCAAGTCCTTGGGCTTGCTAAGCCAGCATGCTGAAGCATTCTAATCACTGTGCTATTCCTCCAGCCCAAAAGTACTATATTTTGCAAAAACTAAGTTAATTGTGCAGAGAAAGGGGTGGGGGGAAGAAGAGGAAAAGGAAGAGGAAAGAGGACAGGGAAAGAGAGCAGGTCTGGTTGGCATAGACCCGTAATCCCAATTCCCTGGAAGGCTCAGGTTGGAGGACAGCAAGCTTGAGCTCAGACTGGGCAACTTTGCAACTCAGTGTCTTTACTTTAAAACCGTACAATGATTGTAACAGCTAAAGCTGAAAAGACTTAAAAATAGAAAATTAAACTCTCAAAAGTTTGTTCCTTATCAGTTAGGGTCTTGGTAGGAGAAGGATGGTATACCCCAACAGGGCAATTTCAAGAGAGTTTAATAAAGAAACTGTATACTAAAGTACCGGCACGGTTTATGAAACCAACAAGGAATGAACAGTGCAATGTGCCAGTTAGCCCAGCATGAAGCTATTACCATTCTTAAGCCTAAATAAGAGGGAGGGATTAGTTATCAGCACTCAGAAGGCATACAAAAAGGGGTAACTGGGAAGGTACAGAAAAGATGAGAGGCATGGAAACTACTAATGCAGTTCATATAAGCTGGCTTCCCGGGACACAGAGCAGAAGAAAGATGAACAATGAATCTAGAAGAATAAAGATAAGACACACAGTAGTTATTAAGCTCCCGAGAGGCAGGACCAGAACCTAAATCCTGACACCCAATTCAGTGCATTCTTTTTTCCACTAGGCAAAGTATACTATTACTATACAAGATGGTAGGTAAGACAGGAGATAAAAAAAGAGAAAGATATCATCCCCTGTCCTTAAAGTACTAAATATTGTTGAGAAGAAACTTACACACATGAAGTCATCAGGACATATATTAAAACAAGACTAATGTGTAGAAAGATCAATGTAGGGCTTCATTACGCTTCTTTATATCACATGGTTGAGAGCACCAGGTGTGAGCTTCAACACTCCATGCCGACTTCCTTTGATGGAGAAAAGCTTTCAAACCATCAATGACTGGGAATAGAAAGGCAACCTAGGGAAAGAACACTGACTTCTAACAAGTATTTCTTAGGTACCCGGCGCGTCTATATTTCAATTAACCATAAACTATAGTCATTACTGCTTTTAAATGAAGAGGTTAAGTTTCAAGAAATTGAGTTAACTGTTTCATGAACCAGGATATCATCCTAGGTATGCCCGATTTACCAAGGAGTGCTTTTTGTACCACATCCACATATGCCAACAGCAGCATCTTAAAGCAGAAGCCTTGAGCGGTCAGGAGGTTTCGCAAACAACAAATTTGTTGTTAAACCTCAAACAATTCATATCACTTCTCAGCACCTTCTCAAATCTGTTTTAAACAAAATACAGATAACATAGCCTGTTTTTGTTTCTGTTAAGTCCAAACATAGAGATAGGGTCAAGCCAGAAAGAAAGAGAGAGAGAGAGAGAGAGAGAGAGAGAGAGAGAGAGAGAGAGAGAGAGAGAGAGAATGTGTATACAATACCAAGTGTAGAAAGTTTCTTCACCTGCTTCCCAAGTCTGGAAAACTTTTATGCTGAACTATTTTACCCTGTATCCTTAGCATCTAGCAACATGTCCATTGAATAAAAATAAGAAAAGAAAATGAAGGATAAAGCAAAACAAAACACAATCACCTCTTTCATACTTGAGCATAGACTATTCAGTGTAAAAATAAAAAACTATAACATAACAGAATAAAATGTTTATTTCATACATGAAAAGGCACAATACTGCTTTCACCTGACCATGAAATAACGCTAAATTCATACCTTGCAGTTGATTTTCAGTTCTTTTGATTAGCTCCACTGAAAACTAAATCTCTCTGTGGAAGAAGCACAGACCAGATTTAACCATAGTAAGAGCAATGGCTGGCACGATTAAGAAAGGAAGTGACTCGGTTTTGATTTCTTTTTCTTCTTGGAAACACACTCCACGGCCATATGAAAAATTAAAGCAAAAACTATGTCCTGGCCAAAAAAGATTAAAAGCTGTGGCACAGAGAATTGTAGATTGTACTTCTACCTTCATAATATGATATCCATGTCTCTTGAAAAGTGGCTAAACCAGAATATTCTTTGCAATAGCATTCAAAGTCCTTACTTTAGTCACATCTGTTACCTTTAAAGAATATTCTGAGTTAGAAAGTGAGGCTCCCATGGCAACAGAGAAATTTCTGCAATAGATAAATAAAGGAAGAGAACTTATGTAAGTTGTTAAATGAGCCCTTGTATCAGCAATTTTTTTGGATATTTCATGGCTTAAGAACAAGGTATGGTCAAGAGCTCTAGACTATTATAGTACATAATTTTCACTAATCAATTTTTTGAAACATCTAGCAGCTAAATCTAACAGCAATATATTTGATTTTATATCTACAAATTTAAGTTTTAAGGCTCTTCCTCCTTTAACATCACATTTTTTCCAACTTAGGGAAAGATTCAAGAACTATTAAGTTATAGGAATTCTCTCAAGTATTAAAAACAAATTTTATAAATGGTGATATAATTTCAAAATATCTGAAAAAGACAGCAAACATAAGGGAAGACTAAATATTTATGATAGGAAAGATACAAATGGCTATGACTTCAATTCTTAACACTACAGTTACTAGCTTCGCTGAAGAAAAGCATAGGAAAAAAGGCACACGTTGAGTATCTGACTCATGTTAAGCTTAGCTGCTAAGCTAGTGTTTTTTTTAACTGTTGAATTTAAATTATCAGTTCCATGAATTCAGCACTGATGAATTTAAGATACTCATTTCACTGAAAATAGACTAAGACTCTGTAGAAAAAGCACAGGCCAGATTTCACCATCATGCTGGCAATGCCTGGAAAGACTAAGCAGTCTATCTAAAGGTTTACCTGTGGTCAGAAAATACTGAATAATTAAGGCAGAACAAGAATCTCTACAGAAACATTTTTCAGCTGCAAAATTACTATAATACTTACACGCTCATCACAACATTCTATTCATTAATCATGGCATCAACTAAGATTTTCCTATTTGAAGAAGTAAAGAGTAATCTCATTCCTTCTTGTATAAATGAACGAACACATTTTTACCGAAACTTCATTCCTGAGTCTCTAGAAGATCTAGCAGAACAGTGGAATTCTGTTGCTCCTGAGCCCTCAAGGATCCTTTGTAGATTTCTGTCTGTTATGCCACCTCCTATTGAGAAGAACAAGTCATATGTTAAATGAGATAAAATCTTGCACACAATATGCTAATCAGTACTGACTTTAAATTAAAAAGACTACTCTGTGCCAAGGAAAAGCACTAAGTGCTCCATGCTGCTTTCAATCTCAATTTATGCAAAATCACATTAAAATGAAAGGCAAAAATAAGGATGAGGAAAAAGTTACAAAATATAACCACAGAGAACCTGTAAGTTTTTCTCTTTGGCTCATAGAGAGTACACTGACTTAATTAGAAATGGGAGTAAGGCAAAATACTACCTAAGTTATTGATCACAATATCAACTTTCTGTTCATTTCACAGATGAATATGACTGTACTTTATTAAAATCAAACAACCAGGGGCTAGAGGAGTGGCTCAGTGGTTAAATGTTTGCCTAGCAAACCCAGGGCCCTAGGTTTGATTCCCAGCACCACATACGCCTCAAAAAATAAATAAATAAAACAAAATGAAACAAAATAAAAATACATAAAATCAAACAACCAAATACTTTTTATTTCTTTTTGAGGCACAGTCTCACTCTGTAGTTCAGGTTGATCCTGAACTCACTACATCAAACAGCCTGGCCTTGAACACACAGCAATCATCCTGCCTCAGGCGCCCAAGTGCTCTGATTACAGACACGCACCACCATTCCTGGCTTATGTGGTGCTGGAGAGCCAAACCCAGGGCCTTGGGCTTGGCAAGCACTTTAACCACTGAGTTATGCCCTCAGCCCCACTGCATATTAACTTTTTTTGTTGTTGTTGTTAAGTGTTACAGAAACAATGTTAAAATCTAAGGAGAAAGAACACAGTCTGAGAAGTGAGATTTAGATTGGAATCCTGATTTCATCACTATACTCTTCACTGCTGTGATCTTAGATAAATAATTAAAATTCACTGCATCTCGACTTTTTCACCAATAAGAAGGCAACGCTGCCTGTATCTCAAACTTCTTGTAAATTATTATAAGATAAATATAAACCAAGCACGGTAGGATACACCTGTAATTCCAGCACTATGAAAGGAAGCTAAGGCAAGAGAACTGCAAGTTCAAGCCCAGCTGGGGCAATTAAGCAAGACCCCAAATTTTTAAAAGGAAATATAGCTCAGTGCAAAAATCCTGGGGTCAGTCCTCAGCACTACAGAGAGAAAGGATGGGAGCAGGCAGGCAGACAAGTGTATTCCTTCCTTCTAACAAACAGAACAAATAGGCACTAAAGCACATGCTGCTCGATTATCAGCTTTAGTATATCGGTAATAAACTTTTCAAACACAGGCTAACACGATTCCATGAATATGCCCCTTAAAAGGGAAAACCAAAATATATTACAATTAATGCAATGGTTGTTTCTTGATTGAATCTTCATGTGCACTTATCATCTACTAGATACATTTTGGGAAGATAGGCAAACATCAGTAACGGAATAGATACTAAGTTATATTAAGAAATTAGTATTTATTTTGATAGATGTAATAATGATACTGTGGTTTTATTAAAATGCCCTTAATTTTTTGGAGATGCATAAATATAAAATGTTATACCTTTTACTTTAAAATATCTCATGATTAAAAAAAAATACATGTGACTAAATACTGAATCTAGGGAATGTGCATGAAACCTTTCATTATGCTCTTTTCTATTATGCTTGAGAATAAAAGGAAAAAACTGAGACTGCTTTTGTATTTGTCTCGCTCTGATTCTAGTTCATCTTGTCTAATTCTTTAAAAACAGTCCCATCTCCTCATTTCTAATGAGCCACTATGTACTTAGTTGGTCTTACAGTCATCACTAGGAGAATATGCTTAAACTACTGTGGCTACAACCAAAAAATCAGTGATCAGATATTTTTCAGGAATTGACAGATTACTCTATTTATCTAGGGATACTGCCTAAACATTTGTTCTTACACAATACAGTAGCATCAAGCTCAGTGTACCTCACCAGGAATGAACATCAAAATTCATAAAATTCTATACAATGGGAAAGCAAACACAGAGAAATTCCAATCTTAGCCTACTTCCTTCTTTGTTCCTCGATGAGCTGTTAGATTGCTCCTGCCTACAAAGTCTTACTCTTCAGCACTAGTCTCCTAGTGAAACATTTTAACGGAACTATATATTCTCCCTTTGAACATCATATAATGCTTTCTCCCACATTTTTCTATCCTCTTTGATCTTTCTCTATTACACTAAGTAGTACACTAGTAAATGGAGAGAAATACCTGGCATTACCACAATCCTGCCTTCTGCCTGAAAGGAAAAAAAAAAGAAAGTAAATTTTAATATCTTTCTCTTAAATGGGATTAATAAAGCAGTGATAAGACAACTAATTTTCAACAGACTGGCTATACTTGGGCGGAGGAGAATCTTGGGCACATGAGATGCCCAACCTAGTACCTTTGGTTTGTGTGTGTGACACCACGGTAGATTTCTAGTGAGCAGGTCAGAGCATTTAGTAGTGCTGGGTCTGAGATGTTCCCTAAGACAGGAGTATGGTAATAAAGAAGACAAGAATGTAGAGCAAACGTTAAAAAGGACAGAATACCTTGGAATGTAGGATAAATGGCAAAGATAAAACTAAATGGGCTTGCGGGGGAGGGGCTATAATTATGGTTGCTGGTTTCTTCTACCAGACTTAGGATCATTGCAGTTTTTGGAGTCATAAACCAGGTTCTCAGATTTAATCTAAAGACAGTAAATTAGTTTTTACGTTAATGTTTATCAATCAGTAAAGGCCAAGTAAGTATAGAAAAATAAATACGTATGATCTATAGAAAAACTATGAAGATGACTGTAACTGCTAAATAACTGGCACCCTAGCCCCTCCTCCGTTTGCTGGTGGAGTTCCCACTGTTCTCTTCACCTTTCCTTAATACTTCTCCCAATACAGCCACCTTCTATTTCCAAACTGTCTCTTTGCTCACAGTGTTCATTCTTCAACACTGGCTGAATATGAACCCTGGTTTGAGCTCTCTGGCATCAGTACTGAGGATTGAACACAGGGCCTTCAATCCAGGCTCATTTTATTTTTTAATTTCAAGACAAGGTCTCACCAAGTACTAAGTGGTCCAGGCTGGGCCCAAACTGGTGATCCTCTTGCCTCTGCCTCCAATAGTGCTGGGATTATAGGTCTGCACCCTGGGGCCCAGCTGGCCTAGTAACTTTTATCCACAAAGATTATTTTATTGTACTGTTTTTAAAACTCATACCATTATTAGCACAAAGAATGGGAGGATATAACATAAATAATGAATAATCACATCACTTATGAAAAGTCTGACTAAAAAATGACAATTCGGAGTTCTTTGTATGCAATGATTAAGCAAGATTTTAACCAAAAAACCAGCTGAGATGCTCATCACTGGATAAACAAAGAAAATGTAAAATATATATCTATACCTGTATTAGAGTACTATCTATCTATCTATCTATCTATCTATCTATCTATCTATCTATCTAAGAGTATTATTCAGCCACAAACAAAGCTTTGCTCTTGAAGGAATGGAACCAGAGAGAATCATGCTGATGAAATAAGCCAGACTCAGAGAGCCAACTACCACATGCTTCCCTGATAGGTACATTTCAAAAAAGAATTGCGATATGAAAGCAGATAGATGAGAGACCATGCTTAGAAGAGAATAAAGGTGGATTAGAATAAAAGAGAGGATGAATATGATCAAAATACGTTATATGCATGTATGAAAATATCAAAACCATTGGAACTATAGAAATTAATTTAATTTCTGGTAATTATGAAGGACAGGGATTAAAGTAAGTATAAAACTGTCGTGTCTCCCACTTACGTTCCTATGACCCCATTCAACTTCCTTGAAAATTAATTTTTTCTCCTATAAGTGCCCTTCTTTCCTTCTCCACTTATTAAGACGGCAATAAAATTCCTTTTTAGGATAACCAAATTCTAACTATCCCTTTAAGATTCTTTATGAACTCCCATGTATTCCTTTATGAATGCCTGTATATGAATAAGAATGTACATACTTATTATGCAGTCAGTCAGGTTTTTCTCCTGCAAATGTATCTTTGTCAGGTCATCTGCAAGCCCCCAAAAGTTAAATATGAGAAGGCAGAATAAAAGCTGTTCCTTCCTGACACGATAACAAGAGAAAAATCCCTATAGTCACTGAGCTTATCTATTCAAGAAGACTGACAAGGGATAGGTCTATTTATGTAAGGAAATGTCAAACAACAAGTACAATGAAGGGAAAATAGCAAGCTAAAAAAAGTAAGCGAATAAACAGCAGAAGAGAAAAAGGGCTATTTCAAAGACTTTAAGAAGTATTTATTTAACAAGTAAGATAGTATAGAAAAATATTTAATCCAGCCCTTCCTTCCAACCAATGATTAGTATACACACCTCCCCACACTCACACACTCCTCAGAGACATCTGTATTTTGAAAAGCAATACATTAATTATGGCAACTGTATCTTATTGGTTATACAGATTAATAGGTTTCACTTTGCCAGATTATACATGCACATTGATAATTCTCCAATCACTTTATGCAAAATGTATCTTTTTTCCTACTCTTTAGTCAGTAACATTTTTTAGTTTTGTTTGTTTTGAAACAGGGTTTTACTCTGTAGGTCTAGTCCTGAACTCTCAAGGTAGCCCAGGCTTGCCTTGAATTCACAACAATCCCCCTGTCTCAGCCTGTTGAGTGCTAGGATTACACAAGTGCACCACCACACAGTACTACAGTTTATGCAGTACTGGGGAACTGAACTCAGGGTCTTGTACTTGCTAGGCAATAGTCAGTAACTTTTTAAACTGGAAACCTGATTCACCCGCTCTTCTATTTTAAAATGCTCTTAAGCTTAGTACTGTTTTCAAGGCTCCAGATATCATTCTTCTCTTCACTTTGAATATTTTAGTCATTCTTCTGTATCTTTAAGTAATGCCTGCTTTCATTTCCAAGACTGCATACAGCAATTCTTCTGAACGTAACAACTCCTCCACTCTCTCTATCCACCACTTTTACTTAGACAACTCCAAAATATCCTTCAAATGGGTGTCATACTTTTATGTTGCTGGGACAGAATAAATGACATCCACAAATTAAGGGAGGAAAGATTTATTTTAGCTCACAGTTTCATGAGGTCTCAATCCATTCTTGGGTGGCTGGCAAGGGTATAAAGGGTCTGGTGGAGAACAGTAGCTCCAGGAATCGTGAGAGGAAGGATCTGGGGCCCCCTAAAGAAGCTGGGGCAGGAGTGTATATCCTGCTAGGCCATGCACCCAGTACTGCACCACATGCCCATAATCTATCACATACCTAAAATCTGTCATACATCCATAATCCACCACAACCTGAGACTTCTGGGGGACATTCTGTATCCAAACTATAACAGTAAGACATTTCAGTTTTGATGTCTTTTCTTCTAGGAGGCTTTTCCTAACTATTGCCAAACTCATCCCATTGAATTTGGAGTTCATATTTCTCCAATGTGCCCCTTGGTACCTTTTTTAAAATAATAATAATAATAATAATAATAACATTCTATTGAAAAGTTGTGTAAGAGATTTTAAGGGCACTGACCACAAACACACACTCTGGTCACTACTGTAGTACAAATATCCTGTACCTGATACATGAGAAAGAGCTGTAAAAAATCAGTAAGTTCTATAACAAAATTATATCAAATTATAATGTGAAATTTTTACAAGTTCTTTTCATCGTTATAGAAAAGTGTAAATAATCAGGTAATTACATAATACTAAATATCATTATATGGAAGTAGCAATAATAGTAAAAACTAACATGTACTAAGACTTACTATATGTCAAGCACTATGCTAAGGCTCCTGCATATTTTAATCAGTTTCAATCCTATGAGAAATCCTATAAAGAATTAAATTTATCTTAATTTCACATATAAAGAAAGAGAAGCTTAACAGTAACTTACTCACCATCATGTGGAAAATAAGTGTCAAACTCAAGTCTCAAACACAGCATTCCTACCTCAAAATCTGTGCTCCCTAACTGAGAATGCCTCTGGACTGGCATCAATCAGGACAACAGAGACATACTTCAACTACAAAGCTACTCCTTACTATTCTTTAAATGGTGCTAGCTCATCAGGAGAACTCATAAATAGGAAACATATTTCTTCCTATACTGGCAGATGGAAAAAAAAAACCAAAGAACATAATTTTTGTTTTTAAACTTAACTATCTCATAAATTTTATATGGGATCCCCTGAGTTTATGGACTGACAATAAAGTTAGGCAATGCTAATACCAAAGAAGAATACTGTGCGGTGGCTATCCCAATTAGATCAGATTCTTAGGCAATTATCTATAATTTGATTTGAAAAGCTCTGATTATTAAAAACAAAAGACACAATTTCATAAATACATCACCACCTGTTAACTTCTCCTCTGGAAGTCTCCAAGTCAGTTAACATTTAGTTTTATAACTGAACTGATCAACAAAAGGAGTGGCCACAACAGTATCAGAAAGAAGGAACAGCAACTGTTTGTACCTGATCTACAAGTCGCTTGATTACAGGTAGCCCTTCTAATGCCGAACTGTCACATCCACTGGTCAATACTCGTTCAAATCCCAAGGTCAAGAGGGTCTCTAGAGCTGCCACTGGATCATGAACCATGTCAAAGGCTGAAATAAAATTTATTCTGATTTCCAGCAGATGAGCTCAAATGTAGCATTTCATAGGATTCATACATACTATACTGAATCTAGCTCATATGAGCTTAAAAGAGCTGATTATTAAATATTCAGAAATTTTAAGTCAGTTTGTTAATACACTGGCACCTCGAAATTAGTCAAGGTAGTGTATTTAAGCTACAGAAACCAAAAAATGTTAAAACCAGGGCTTTTCCCAAAACACTATTGCCTGCATATCACTGCAGTACCATGATTACTGTATCAGTATACATTTTAATAGGTGTATTTGCTTAGGTGCAGATAAGTGAAAAATTTCTCATTTTGAGCAACTATAAGTTTCTCTTCAAAACAAACAAGATTTTTATTTATAGAAACCTATTAAGTAAACTTACATAGGGAGCATTCAGATACAATGTAATCAAAAGTACACAAGGTAAGGGACCAAATATGGAAAACTCTTCTAAAGCTTCAAACAAACTGTATCACATAAAAATAAAACCTTGGTTCACATATTCATTACTAACTAATACTTTACACTAATTTATTTATCTGACATACTCAATGAAGTCTGGGGCTGGGGGGATAGCTGAGTGATGAGTGCACTTGCCTAGGGAAGCGTGAGTTCCCAGGTTCAATCCTCAGGCACCACATAATAGCTGGGTGTGATGGCACACGCCTGTAATCCCAGCACTTGAGGCTGAGGCAGGAGAAATGACCGCTTTGGTTCTTACCACAGCTACATGATACAGAATTCTAGCTTATGGTGGGATAAGTACTACTGTACTCTGGGACAGGCCTTTCCTTTTCACCCTTTCGCAATGTAGGCAGCTAAAACTACCATGGAAGGTTTTCCTTTTTCATTAGCAGCACTTTCTCATCAGTGATTATACTATTACACGATCTCATTAAATAAATGAGTGGAAAAAATGTGGAACCCAGGACAGTATAAAATTCTATATATTCTGAATATAACTTTGTTAAACTTACTGGAGAAAAGAAAATGAGCAAAAAATTGAAGTAATTTTATTAGTTTAAGAACAAAAATACCTCTACATACTGGTTTACTTTTAAGCTATTTAACATAAAATTTTAAACTGTATTATTTTTCAGATTAATGTTCACTGATTTAAAATACTTTTCATGTTTAAAATTTTTTTGTGTGGCTAGCCTCTAGACGCTGACTTCTAAGCAACCTGACATTTTATAGTTATTGATAGTTTATAAGAAGCATTGCTAATATCAAGTCAAAGAAAATACTTCGCTGTTAGTGCCAAACATTTTTTTAAAATAAGGATAACAAATACTTTAACCCTAATTTCTCTAAATGGATGCAAATCCTAGTATTTACTCTTAATCTAATCTCTGAATGCTAGCTTAAAAGGAAAGAAGTTAAACTTAAGCCTATTAAGGGAAAAAAAGAAAACCTGCCTTTCTTTTCCATGTGCAACAGCAATGCCTTCTGAAGGCACGAGTGGCATTTGCTCCTCCAATTAACAAGTCTCAGCCAGAGTGTGGGGGAATTATTACTACCTGACTTGTGACTATGAAGCATTCCTTAAATAGTACAGACAAACTATTAATCAAGGAAAGTAATTTTGTAAACTATATTAGAGATCTGTTCATTGACAATTTGGCATCTACTTCTTTTCTTTTTAAAAATCTCCAGTTCTTCTTCAGATATTGACCCTCTGCCCCCAAAGGAAGCTTCAATCTGAGAAAGCTGACCTCTTCTCGTAGCTACAGGTATAGTTTTGCCTGAAAGTACACATCAGTTCACTGGCTACAGTAATTTATTCTTTTTTAGGCATGTGTATGATCCAAGGCAGTATAATTAAAATGAATCTCAGAACAGTAACTTGGATAGGTGCATGTACTTGTAAGCAATGTTTATTCTCTTCTTTTACTCATATTCCACCACCACTTTCAAAAAATTTCCATACCAGAACTTTCAAATTTTCTACAAACTATACATTTTTAAACATACAACTTTTCATCCCAAAAGCTAAGAAATGAACTGCCAACACTGTAATACTAAAGGACTATGTTCCAAAGATGGTGGCATCTAGTGACACTAAAGAACAGGCACCATTCAACAGAACTTCTAAAATGAAAATGACTCACCTCGGTGGAAAGTGACAGGCAGAGGACGACAAATAGCTATAAAAAGAAAGTGATACAACAGATTGAACAACGAAGTCATCATTGATTACTATATATAGAATTCGTGTTAGGTAGAACTTTTTATACTTTCTTCTCCTAAGAAGAATGCAAACTAAGATAATAATCAAATAATTTAAAAGTTCTATCTTTCTACCAAGCTCTGATTTATATATAAAATATAGTCATTCATGCTTAAGAGGCACCAAATAAAAATTACATGATCTACACGACAAGTGTAAGGACAGCATTATATCTACGACTTGCTTCCCTGAGGATATTATGAAATGTTTTGGTTAGCAGTGTAAGAAGCTTGATTCTCCTTTTCCCTCCCTCCTCACTGACTGTAACAGAAGTTGAAGCTTTTGGTGTAGTAGTTAAAGGAAGCAAGGTGAATTTCCCTTAAACCCTGCAAGAACAGTAACAGAATTAGATCAACAGTAACTGACAAAAGTTAGGATAGTTTTGCCAGACATACTGTTCACCCTGAATATCTAAATAACTACTATTTAGAACAGGATAGTATGAATACCTGCAGGTGTGACCAAAAAGTCAATTTTGTGATGTTTTTCTGCATTAATACAAAAAATACAATCATTTTAGATAAAAATTCTTACCCATAAGAGACATACACAGCTCTTTGTCAATATGTCCATCCTCAGTCAGTGCCCCAAATACCAAACCATCTGCACCATAAAGCTTGGCAAGCTGAATGTCAGCCTTCATCACCTCAATTTCACGATCTGAATATAAAAAATCACCTCCACGTGGCCTAATCATCACAAAGACAGGAATCTGGACACTCTGTTTTACTACTTGAAGAATACCTATTAAAACAGAAAAGAGATCAAAAACTCAAATATGAGCTAAAATTCTAAGGATGTCAATATAATATTACTGGACATATGTATTTGTTCTTGTGTATTATTTCCAGACAAGAAAAAGAAGATTTGACTAAGGTATCCAGAAGAACATGGGATATAAAGAGAAGGAGGTCAATTAGAAAAACAAAGTGTACATTGGTAGATGGTAAAAAGGGCAATTTAGAAAACTGAAGATGCTGTAACTTAAAGTACTTTTCTGTTGCCCCAACAAAACCCTTAGGACTCAGAAACCTTTCACTGGTATGTGACATTTGAAAGTGTATTAACTACTAGGCTCAATGTTCTGCCAATATCAGTAACTCTGGGATCCAGTTTCTCCTTCCTAACTGATTACACCTCTATTTAAATCCTACATAGAGATATTCCAAAAGTTCCAAAATTCATGTCCCCTTGTGGATAAGAAATTTGGCAAAGCTTTTTTAAAAAAGAGATATGTGAAAGGGGGCAAATTTCTACCTATTTGTAATTTTATGCAGAGATAATCAAACAAAAGTATTCTTAGTTGTTTACTCAACATGAACTTCCTTCTTTTTTCCTGTAGGGGGTTGGGAGCAATCAGCCATGTGTGGTAAATGCCTGTGAATTCAAGGCCAGGTTGGGCTACATAGTGAGTTCAGGACCAGCCTAGACTACAGAGTGAGACTCTATCTCAAACAAACAAACAAACAAAACCCCCCACCCCCAATATTTTACAGAATAGAAATATGCCCAATGAATAAGGAATGAATCATGACTGGTGTTGCAAAACAGATTATACTCAAATTTACAGATACAGGCAAAGTATTTTTAGAATGGCCAGGGATTACATTCTTTTGGTGGAAAGATTCCAAAGAGCTATTAAATATATAAAACTTTTATACTAAATTATACTATCATCAACATCAGATTAGCATGACTCTTAAATCAAAAGTTCATATAGAGACTTCTGGTTTTGGCCAAGACAAAGTAATAGGGACTAGCTTTACATTTCTTCCTATAATAATAACAACATAGTAATAAAATAGACAGCATATTTAAAATAATGCCTTGCAAGGTACTACACATCAAACAATAGACAGAAAGACAGATCCCTGAAAGACAGAACCCAAGTGAGGCGAGCTTAATGACTGACCCACTTTACTGTTTTGAGTTTCCTGGCACAGTACAAATAGGAGGAACCTAGCTGAAGCCTACAGAATTCCCAGAGTTGAGGAGACAATCTTGCAGTCCAAGGAGACCAAGGTAGGAAAAAAAACTAGGAAAAAACTATCAAGGACAGAAAAGGAACTCTGAAAACCCTTAATATTCAGCAAAGTAGTAACTGATGCAGGCATGTAAAAAAAATTATACAAGGCTGGGATATAATTATAGAAAAAGATTTAAAATGATGTGCCTGTCATTTATACCATGCTGGGAATAATGACTGTTCCCACCAGCCACACAAATTGCCTAACAAGTCTTAAAACCAGAACCTGAAGTTCCAAGTTATTCTCAAGTAATCTAACTATTCAAAAAATATTTACAGGAATGCAAAAATATCCAGTAATCAACCGAGTAAGATTCATAATGTATTAAAATCCAAATGAGTAGGTAGAAAAATAAGACATAACCAAAAACAAAAAAAACCAATTAGACATTAGAACTGGCAGACAACAGCATTAAAACAACTGGTATAATTTTGCTCCATATGTTCAAAAAAATTGAGATATGGTGTCACAGGGAAATATAAAAACAGACTTTAATATGTAGAGACTACAATGTGTGAGATGAAAAATACACCAGGCAAGATTAAGAGCAGATTAAACATTGCAGCAGGAAAGACAAATAAACTTGAAGATAAAACTAAGCAAATAAAACATGGAAAGTAGTTTTTAAAAAGTAGCTCATCAGTGAGCTGGGGGACAATTTCAACCAATTTAATATAGTATAACTGAAGACTCTGAAGAAGGGAGGGAAAGACATTGAATGTCAAAAATTTTCCAAATGTGATGGAAAATATAAGTGCATGCATATAAGAAACATGAGTGAAATTAATTCAGGTACATCATAATCAATTCTTCAAAACCAGAAATAAAGAAAAATCTTAAAAGTAATCAAAAATATATAAAGAAAAACCAAAATGTGATAGATTTCTTACCAGAAACACTGCAAGTAAGAAGACAATGAAAAAATATAAAGGCAAAAAGCGTCAATCTAGAATCTAGCTTCAGCAAAATTTCTTTTCAAAAATAAAGCAGACATTTTTAGACACAAAAATTGAAAAAATTTATTACTAACACAGTAAAATACAAAAAATTTGTTAAAGGAAATACTTCAGGTAGAATGAAAACAAAACCAGACAGAAATATGAATCATCTACACAAAGAATAAAAAACAGAAACAGTTACTAAACTCAAGTAAATTTTTAAACCTCTTTAAAGGATAACGAATTTTTAAAACAGAAATAGTAATATAGCACATACAAGTGCACAAATTTTTTAGCATCAGGTTTTTGACTATGTACAATGTATAACCACAAGAGCACAAAGATCAGAAGGAAAAAAATGAAAACAAAAAGCAATATACTGATTTCTTATGGTTTTGTTTGGTTTTTGAGGCAGGGTTTTATTATTGTCCAGGCTGATCCTGAACTTACTAGGTAGTCCAGGCTGGCCATTAACTCACTACGAAACCCAGGCTAGCCCCAAACTCATGATAATCCTCCTGCCTCAGCCTCCTGAGTGCTGGGATTATAGGTATGCACCACCATGTCTGGCTACTCTTTATGTGGTGCTAGGGAATATAACCCAGGGCCTTGTGCATGCTAGGTAAGTTCTCTAACTACTGACTATGCCCCCAGCCCAAACGTCAATATAGTGAGAATGCCAGTATAGATTTTTTAAAGCCAGATATTTAGCTGTGCACGGTAGTACATGCCTGTATCCAGAACTCAGGGAGTCTGAGGCAGGTGGACTGCAAGTTTGAGTCCAGCCTGCGTAACTTACTGAGACCAGACCCCATCTCAAAATTAAAAACGAATAAACGAATGCACTAGGGATACAGTTTATTGTGAGGTTCAATCACCAATACTGAAACAAAATAAATCAGATCACTGATGTTACAGCAGAACAGTTAAATCAGAACAGCTACCTTCCAATTTTTTGATGCTAATGGAAAAAAATATTTGATTAAATCTTCAATTATGTTATTTACAAACATAAGCATTTCTGATTGCACAACATCCATAACATCGTTAGCGATTACATTATTAAAGAACCCAAATGAGACTGCTAATGACTTGCTTCCTGGTTCTATAAATCTATAAGAAAACATGTGAAAAACAGGCACATACCCATGCTGGGTGTGGTTCCACCCTCCAACAAACCAGAACATAATTCAATCCGACCAGCACCTGTGATATAAATAAATAAAGACCTGATCAACATTTTTTAAAAAAAGTTCTTAGATCATTGTTCATTGTGTTCTTAAGTATAAAAGTTTTAAAAGCTATGTAAGAGATAGCTAAGTAAAATAGTGGCGCATGTCTATAATCCCAGCACTCTGGGAGGCTGAGGAGAAGGATAATCTAAAGAGTGGAGCTCAAATTCTGAAATAACTAAATTTGCCTTCATGTCTGTCACTTTAAGTATATTTATGTGGTATAGATTTGACTTCATTTAATGTAGCAATGTGATATAGTTTTAACTTTGTTTTGTTGTAGCAATTCGTTTATTAGGTCACTAATGAAAGTTTATCCTAAGGAAACTGACTGACGTAAAGATAACCTTGTGAATGTACAAATATGCACCTACCAGTATTCAGCTAAGGCAATTGAATTTTATGTATTTTTTTTCTTTCCCAAATTAACTAGTCTTTTGAACTACATGCTTATAGTTATTTTCTAATGTGAACTGGTCGGTAAGGCCAGGTTTAACAATAACAACAAAGATATAGGAAAATATGAATAAAACCTTTTGGTGAATATCCCAACAAAGGGACTGGTTGGATTCAGAGAAGAGATATCAAGATCTAACTATTGTGAACCCATTAGAAGAATAGGAAGCTGAGGTAGAGTGGTGACTTAAGCGAAATGACTTAGGTGCGGAAGATTAGTATGTTAAACACTGTATGGTTTCTCGGACTTGGAAAACCCAGAACACAGACATTCTTTGGAACCATATGAAGTGAGAGCCGGAGCCAGGGGAAGGGACAGCAAGGGGGTGGGAGGGTAGAAAATGGGAAGGGATTGTAAAGTCAATATGATACACAGATGTACGAAACACCCAAATTCATTGTAAATTTTATGTATTACATTTGTATATTAATAAAAATAGTGGGAAAAAAAAAGAGTGGAGCTCAACTTGGCAATTTAGAGAAAACTGTCAGGGGAACTTTGTTTCAAAAAAAAAAAAAAGGAAAGGTCTGAGGATGTAGTTCTTTGAAGACCCTGGGTTCAATCCCTAGTACTACATGAAAGTTATATAAGAGAAATGAATTATAAAACAGAACTCTAATTTCTGCTATATTTTTCAACCCACATTATATTAGTGATATTCATATTGAAAAGTTAATTTCAAGTTCAGCCAGTTTTCAAAAATTTTATATTAGGGCCAGGGATAAAGTTCAGTGGTAGAATGCTTTCTTACCATGCTCAATTCTCTGGGCTCAAACACGAGCACACACACACAAAAAATGAAGCTTTAGGACCCACCTTAAAGAGTTTCTCAAGGGCCAAAGGCAGGACATTTTAAGCATCAGTAAGCAAAATAACTACATTGGATTGAAACACATAAGTATGTCTAAATCTGGGTTTATAATAATTAAAAAAATCATTGAAAGACAGAAATTACTCATTATTTGGAAATTTAGTAAATAAGGAGAAAGAAGCAAACACTGTTCCTTTTCTAATACAAATGAAATGTCAACATGACCAGTTAATTAGGGAAAGGTTTTTGTTTTTGTTTTTTGAGACAAGATCTTGCTCTTTAGTCCAGGATGGTCCTAAATTTAGTAAGTAGCCCAGGTGGGCCTCAAACACAAGGCAATCCTTCTGTCTCAGCCTACCCTAGAGTTGGGATTACAGGCATGACCCACCATGCCCAGATTAAGTGATGCTAGGGAATCAAACCCAGGGTCCTGAGCTTGCTAGGCAAGCAATGTAAATGCTGAGCTATACCCTTGGTCTGGGAAAACTGTTCCTTATAGGTGTAGATCAGCCAAGAGATAAAAATACTAAACTTAATTTAATACTTTTTGCAACCTCTACTAAAATATAGATTGCTAAAATTATGTAAAAAGCTGACTAGAGATTTTATAAAAGAAATATCAGGCTGGCAACACCTGAATCCACTGATAATTTTATCATCATTAAAAAAAAATCAAGATGTCTTCCTGATACAATCCAATAGGAAGTTAGCTATAAAACAGTCTTGCTGAAGAAATGCAACTATGAATGTGACAGAGACTCTGGGTTAACTACAACTTTACAGAAAATACAATGGTCAGTGAAATATGTTAAATGATATTGCTTACACAGTGAGCAAAACTGAGATAGTGCTCTGCAAGTTGAGTTCTACACAAGGTGAAAATCTTCAGTATAAGAGAATTTTTTTTTTTAAAAAAAGGAAATGTAGGTTGAAAGAAACTTAACAGCCATCAAACAAAGGACTTTAAACTTACTAGGTATTTGATGTTAAGAGTTTAAGGTATGTACACTGTGGTTAACTTTTAAAGCATCTACATCTGGAACTATGTACATCAATAATTTCTGCATTATTTATGATCATCTTGTGGGTATGTAACACATAAATTCTTTTTGGAAACTATAAAGCAATGACAAAAACAGTCCTTATTTTCTAGGGATATATTCTGAAATATTAGTATGAAATATAAGGATGAATTACATGATGTCTGGGATTTGCTTCAGAGTCATCTAGGGATGGGAGAAGGTAGACAACAGTATAGATCTGGGAAAAATTTTTGTTTTGGCCTGCAAACTAAGGATGTTTCATGTGTTTTAAAATACAGATTTACTGAAATATAATTCACATACCATATAATCCAACCATTAGAAGCAGTGTGCAATTCAGTAACCTTTAGTATATTCAGAGTTCTGCAACTACTACAATTAATTTTAGAACATTTCCATCATCCCCCAAAACAACCCCACAGTCACTTCCCCTCCTCCACATGTCAGTCAGCTCTAGGCAACCATTAATCTAGCTCCTGACTTCATAATTCGCCTATTTCATATAAACAGAGATTATATAATATGTGGTATTTTATGACTAGTTCTTTTAGAATAATGGTTCAAGATTTATCTGTTATAGCATATATCACTTTTACTGTCAAAATAAGAAGCATTTTCATATTTCCAATGGATAAAGATATAAAGAGACAGTTAAGTGACAAATCCAAACATTTCCAGCAAAGCTTAAGGTATGTACTATGTAGCTTTTCAAAAAAAAAAGTTGCTAACCTGAGAGAACTGAAAGAAGAAAGCCCATGTATTAAAAATGGTTAAAGCTAAGTAACAGGTACTTACAGGTTCACTGTGCTACTCCTCTGCCATTTATGTTCGAAATTTATCTCATTATTATATGATGAAAAATGTTTATACTACTTATTAAAATGAAGTTCTAAAGAAATCTGGAAGTATAAATAAATAATGTCTCTAAAACAACCTTTAATTTGGGAAGGGAGGAACAGTTCTGAGGGCTGAACTCAGGGCTTTCTGCATGCTAGGAAAGAGCTCTACCGATGAGCTACACTCCCAATGCTCTCTGAAGCCATCTTTAAACTAACAGTTTGAAATTTTAAAACTTCTGCTAAGTTAAATAAAACAAGTTAATAGGTAAACAGTACACTTAACACAAGTCAAAATGTAACCAGCATGAGGAAGAAAGAGATTAGATCATAATATTCTAGTAGGTTTTATCAGTTGATCTGAAAGTCCTCAGAGATCACGAGGACTTCTGAAATTAGCTCATGGGATTCATTTTCAGACTGTTAAAGGGGCTGCCAAGTGTCACTCATTCTCTATTTGCTCTTACCTCCTCTTTCTGCATTCACAGCTGACTCCACTGAATCAACACATACTTCCATGAGAAATCCATTTCCCGCTCCTAATATACATGAAGAACAGAAACTCAGAAATGTACTATCCACCCAGGCAAATCTCTCACAAACATTAAACACTAACTGCCAAAAGTCAAATGTTCAAGAACAGGGAAGTAGCTAAGTACACCAGAGACCATGAATGCAGTAAAATATAGCACCATGAAATTGATACCTCAGGACTATAAAATGCAGATATGTCCATAAGAAACCATACAAAGCAATGAACCTCAATGCCTGAATGTTTGACTGTCTTGATGAGGAATCTACACTTTAAGGGCTGGTTCACAGCTCAGCAGTTACAGAAAGTCCTAGGTTTGATTCCTCAGCAGCAAAGAAGTAGGGCATGCTGGCCCACACTTGGAATCCCAACACTCAGGAGACTGAGGCAAGAGGACTGCCATGAGTTTGAGGCCAGCCTGTTCTAATAGTGAGTTCAGGACCAGCCCGGACTACAGAATGAGATCCTGTCTCCAAAAAGGAAAAAAAAAAATTTTTTTTTAAATATATGTTTTAAACTTTGGAATGGACTTCAAATTCTGGTCCCATTACTAATTTATTGTGTGACCCTAGACAAATTATTTAAGTTTTATGTATAAGAGGGTAGGTTTTAGTACCACCTTAGAGAAGTTAAGAGTAAATAAGATAATTCAATATATAGGGCATAACACTAAGAGTTAAAAAGTATCTATTATTAATAACGAACTACACATGATTTTTTCTTTAAGCCCCTGATTCTCTCTAATCTCCACTCTGGCTATTGCTTTAATGTAACTTCCTCAAACCACAAAATCTTAGTTTCATCTTTAAATGTTAAAATTTTCTAAGGCTTGTGTCAAGTCACAGTTCCACACTTTCTTCTTTCAAGTAGAAAGTTCCATTTCCCTCTCTGAAGTCAATCGTCATGAAATAAGTTCCTTATTAAAATATTACTTTCTTCCTCTTAACTATGCAAATAAGCGTCAGATCACTCTTGGTTGCTCTGAAGTTCCTGTAAAGTTTTCATATGAGAAATCTTTATCATCACAGCTAGCACAGGGTTTACTATTGCTACGTAAGTTAACTTATTTACTAAAAGCTGAATAACTACAAATTCATGATGTGAACAAGTTTTGAGTTTTTCCTTTAAGGTACAATTTATTTAATTAAAATTACTGAATGTGTATTTCATATAATGATCCCTGGAAGAATATTCATTACATACTGGTAACTGTTATAGATTTGAAATTACTTTCTTTTTACTGTTATATTGCTTGAATTTTTCTACCCAATATTATTTTTGCTTTTTCCCCCTTTTGTCCCACTGAGCTGTAGTACCAACCCTTTTTAATATATTTATTTTGCGACAGGTTGCCCAGGCTGGTCTTTTAACTTGCAAGTCTCTTCCCTCAGTTTCACAGAATAGCTGGGATTACAGGCATGCATCTAACCCTTTCATAATAAAAATAATTTTTTTACTTTGAAAAATAAAAATCACCAGTTAACAGCTAGTCACAACTATAATTTATTCAAGCCCACCAGTCCCAAACTGTGAAAGACTTAATATATATTCTTAAACCAACAACACTGCCATAACTCCATTAGTCTCCAGAAAGCTACCATACCAGCTATCTCATCAATAGGACTGGGAAACTGCAGGTTTACCATTAGCCTTACACAAGAAATTTGGCCCAGGGGATAGCATCAAATTGGACTGATCACATCAGGGAGTCCCCAGTCCTGCTATCCTCCACCCTGCCACAACCCAGACAGTAGGGTCAGTGGCCTATTAGGAACAGGCTACACAGGAGGGAGTAACTAGTGGGCAAGGGAAGCTTCATCTGTTTACAGTTTAGCCCCATCACTGGCATCAGCCTGAGCTCCACCTTCTGCCAGATCTGCAGTGGCATTAGATTCTCACATAAGAGGAAGCCTATTGTGAACTGTCTGTGAGGGATCTAGGTTGTGTATTCCTGATGACCTGAGGGGGAAAATGAGATGGTGATGCTCTTCCTGGTACCAAACGGGCTCAGGATCACTGATGACAGCAGTCAGAGTAAGGCAGGTGTCCCAAGAAAGTTACCTATAGGGACCAAAGAAGATGGCATATGTTTGAAGTAACAGTGTTCAAAGTGGCAGAGCCCAGGCAACTTTGCCAACCTTGGAGACCCTTTCAGACTGTGGGGGTTTTGCTTATATTGTTTTGAGAAAGTCTTGCTCTGCGGTCCAGACTAGATCTCAACTCTATGTAGCCCCAGCTGGCCTCCAACTCCTGCCTCAGCCTCTAGGGTGCTGGGATTACAGGTGTCTGCCACCATGCCCAGTTTATGTGGTGCTGGGCATCAAACTCAGGGCTTTGTGCTTGCAAGACAAGAGCTCTAAATGCTGTGCTCTAAGTCCAGGCCTTCAGTCTGTGAGTTTCTAAAAGCACTGTGAATAAATACTAAGACTTTGCCTTTTTCATTCTCGTTCACACACGAATTTCCAGGAGGCTCTATGGCACCTCTGAATAAAAAAGTATGAAACTCCAGATGTGCACCATTAAGCTAGATACTAGGGACTTGCATATATATATATATATATATATATATATATATATATATATAATCGCCACTTTGGCTATTTTAATAATATTTTATTCTTCGTGAAAGCTATTTAACATTTGACAATTTTTCTAGGATGGTCAAAATCAGTAGCTATAAACACAGAAATTCTGAGATTCTCAGTAATATTCAGAATATAAGTGTTCTCAAAACAAATACGAGAACCGCTAGTGCGGAGGAGCCGAGAGGTTAATACAGCAGGAGAAAAATCTGCCAGATTCTCCAGCGCCCACGCTAGCCTGGCGCGGCAGGAAGCTGAGACTCGGAGCGAACTCCGCGTTCGGGAGCGGCGCGACTCAGAACCCGCCCGCCGCGCGGACAGCTGCAGGCGAGACCCGGGCCCACGTGCCGCACGAAATGAAGCGGGTACGGACGTCCCCGCGCGGCCGTGGGAAACCTGACGTTGGGGAAGTCCACCCACCCGCAGAGTCGCTCGGCGGGGCGTGCGGCGCGCGGATTCGAACCCACACACGCAGCTCCGGCCCCAACTCCCTTTTCCCACGCATTTAACACAGCGAAAACGCAACGTGGCGGCGCGGAGCTGGGAAGTACTGAGGAAACGTCTGCGGGGAAACCGCAGCCGGCTGAGACTCCGCCAGCCCGGGGGAGCCGCGTCGGCGGGCCGTCCCCACCCGATCCCTTCCGCACCCGCAGTCCCCGCCTGAATCCACGCGGCCTTCCGCTCGGAGGAGGCGCCCTGCCTCTTCATGGTTCACCAGTTCCCTCCTCGCGCCTTCTGCTTCGACGGCCAGTAAAGACTGCCGCGCACGCCGCCAGGCAGGCGCGCTCTCCGCGGCGGGGCGCGCCTCGCACGTTCCCGTCGCCGGCGCCTCAGCAGCGCCGCCGGAAGCGACGTCACTGGCGCAAGCGCGGTCGCCAGCGCCGAGGAGGAGCGTGCGCCCCCTGACTCGGAAGTGCTCGTTTTAATTGGCGGAGGTAGCGGTGGTAGAGCAGTGGGGTTTACAGGTGGCGGTTTTGCAGTCAGTATGCAGCGGTTGCTCCTTCCGCCCTTGAAGGCCTTGTTGGGGAGCCCTGGTGCACGGCTCCTGGTTCCCAGAGCGACTCCCGGAGCACAGGTACCGCACCTTGGCGGACTCCGGTCCTGGAGCCAGGGGTGGGTGAAGATCATTGAGAGGCCACCCCTTCTTTCTTTAGCTCCTTATATTTTACAACGGTTTGTGTGTGTGTGTGTGTGTGTGTGTGTGTGTGTGTGTGTGTGTGTGTCCAGAGCCTTTTATGTTTAGGTCCAGATATGCCACTTTCTGCTGTTACTGAACCTTTATGTAACTCATTTTCCTTGTCTGTAAAATGGGGCTAGGGTTGGGGGCCTAACTTATTGGTTAAAATACTCACCTAGAAGAGCAAGGCTCTGGGTTCGATTCCTCAGCACCACAAAAGCCAGGTGTGGTGACACACGCCATAATTCCCAGCACTGAGGATCGAGACCAGCCTGGGCTACTTAGTTCAGGACCAGCCTGCAGTACAGAGCGAGACCCTGTCTCCAAAAAAAGTAAAATGGGGATAAAAGCACTACTTCATACGGCTTTTGTGAGGAATTAACGATGTACATCGAACCTTTTGTACAAAATGAAAGTTCTGTTATTTTTACCAGCATATTTGATTTTTGGCAAAAGCTCCCAAGTAATCAGGAACTACTATATAAACCCCTCGTACAGAGAAAGAAATTGAGACTTAATTTAAGTTGCCTGTCTAAAGTTACTCAGAAGTAGAAAACTCATCATACATTTTTTTTATTGTTACAGATAGAGCCAAAAGGCGGCATGTATTGGCTTAGCTAACAATTGTTGGATGACTTATGTATTAGGAACTGGGAAGAGAAAGATAAATACTGTGAGGCTCCAGGCCTAGAGGAAGTTATAGTTCTTTTGTGAAATCTTTATTACAGCTTTTGTTAGGTAAGGGAACAGTGTTAGAAACGAAGGTATCAGAAAGGAAAGAGTAAGACTCACCAGACCCTGCCATCAAGAGCTCATAGATTGGTGGAGAGATGAACCCGAAGTTGTGATGTGTGGTAGAGAAGGCTGTGATAGAGAAGGCTCTGTGCGCTTCAAGAGTGACTTGTTGCAGTCTTTGGAGGGTCTGGGAACACTTAACCCCAGGAGCAGACAGATAAGCTAAGATCTGCAATAGAGTTTTTTGTTTGTTTTGAGACAGAGTCTCACTCTGTAGTCCCAGTTGGTCTGGAACTCACTTAGGTAGCCCAGGCTGGCATCAGACTTCTGAGCCCTGGGATTATAAGCATGCCACCAGACCCAGTATACATGGTGCTGGAGAATCAAACCCATTTTCTGTTCTTTCCTATGAGGCAACACTTGAGACAAGAAAACCACTTGGAAGGTGGATGCAGTTGTCTTGATAAGAGATAGTGGAGATGCAGCCCCCTACACCACCCTAGTCCATATGGGATTGAATGTTTTTCCAGTTGTAACTTGACTGTCTTGATCCTTAGTGTGGTTGCAGTTGTGGCATCAGGAGACCTCTGAGGCCAGGGCAATACAGCACTGTCACTGAAGTGGCTTTGCAATCTGGAAAAGGTTCAGTGTCCCTCCCCTCAAAGGCTGCTGAGCGGGTCGTGGGCCAATGGCTCCTGGTCTGCAGTGGAACAGTGGCTGGAGCAGTTATTCTTGGTGGAGTAACGAGGTGAGTAATTTACATGTAGTCAGGCATTTGGGTTATCATTAGAAGCATAGGTGATGGAGGAGGAAAATACCATAGGGGTCATCATCTAGCTCTCAGATGGAGAAACTGAGGCCTTAATGGGGACCTCATATCAGATGTTATTTTGTGCCATAGAACAGGATAGTATTTTCTGAGTTGGAGCCTATCATAAAGTCTAGTTTACTTTTAATTAGTCACTTTGGCTTGTATGTTTGTTTTCCCTCTTCAGTGGATTCTTTCAATGAACTTTCCCTCTCCTGTCTCAATTTTATTTCAAAACTTTTTTCAGTTTGTGGAATTAGTCCCAGTGTGTCACAATTCCATATATCACAGTTATTTTTATATCCCATGTGTTTTAAGTTTGTAAACAGATTTTACAGGTTCAGACACTTCCTCCCACCCCTGTTGGCAGTTTTGTTGTTGTTGTTATTGAAAACACCCACGATGTTTGTCCTATAGTACCCCACAGTCTGGATTTTGCTGATTACATATATGGTGATGTTTAATATATCCCTTTATCCTGTATATGTCCTGTTAATGGGTCGTTGGCTGATCAGATTAAGAAGGAAATATTTTATAGAGGATTAAAACATTCATGTTATCTGGTGTTTCTTAGAGATGTCAACAGCCATTGATTACTGCAGCCTACAACCATTTCATTAGAGCTGCAAAACTGTAATATTTTATTATCACAGTTGCAAAGAGAAACTTCCCCTGTCAGCAATTTTATTTTATAGGAAAGGCAAAATAAGTACTGAATTTTCCCTTTACTTACCATTTTCAAAATAATAAACTACTTCTTGAGATTCTCCAAAGGCAACAAATATTTAGTCATTGTATGCCCTCATAGATTTATACACATTTTTTTTTAGTTCGTTATGATGACATTGTTAATGATCTTCTTAAATTCCCCCATCCTTAGTCACTGGAATCTCTTGAAATTGGCTCCAGCATCTTTTTGACAGGACCCTAGTTACCTTTGATATTCTCCTTGACTTCTGACATCATGAGGTATTCCAGGCTTATTTTGTACATTTCTTGCCTGTGCCTGTAAATTAGATTTAATTTAAGAATCCTGACTCCTTTTTGTAAAAAAAAAATTTCTAGTTTTAACACAGCATGTGTTTCCCCTATTCTCTCCCTATTTTGTGTTTCAGTGTTATGTGCTATATAATAGGCTGTTATGGGAAACTACATAATAGCAATGATTTTGACCATGGTCTTTAAATTCACAGACAGCCTAAACCTGTATGCTTGTAATAAATATGTTTTCCCTGTGTAAAGAATGTTGGTAGGCTGAGAGAGTAGAGAGAGGAAATGAAAGACGGGAAGGTGGAATTGATTAAGGCATGATGTATATAGTCTGGGAGCTGGGTCTGCCTTTCAAGGAATGCTAGTGAGGAGAGCTGAATGAAAGAAAGAGAGAATAAAACAATAAAGAAATTTGTCCCTGATGACAGCTGTTTCTCAAAAAATTCTTAGTAAGAAAAGTATCAAAACAGGAAACAATGAAATGATGTGTTTACTTTTATTGGGGTTAAGTTCATATCTACTTGTTGTAAATCATTCATGAGTAATCTAGCTTAAAATTTAAAAATTCCCATCCAGATAACTTTATTTTCTATCCTAAGGTTGACAGAATCTGGCCTCTCTATGGTAGACTGGCATTTAATAAAGGAGATGAAGCCACCCACAAGCCAAGAGGAATGGGAAGCAGAATTCAGCAAATACCAGCAATTTCCAGAATTTAAAATGTAAATGTTAGAAAAAACATCAGGTGAAAACCCACTAGGTTTTTTTTTTTTAACTTAAGCTCTTCAGAATGGTTAGATTCCTTTCTTTTTTTCCTTTTCTTTTCTTTTCTTTTTTTTTTTTAGCCAAGGTCTCACAATGTAGGTCAGGCTGGCCAGGAACTCACTGTATAGGTCTGAAACTCACAATGCTCCTGCCTGACCCTCCAAAGTGCTTAGATTATGCATGTTTTAGATTCCTTTGGTTCAAGTATATTTTGTGAGCTGATTAATCTAACCTCTAAGTCCATAGTCATCCTGAATTTGCTGATGAGCAAGAAGGCAGACTTACTGAGCTGCAAATCTAAGAATGTTTCTACATTCCATAGAGACATAAAAATCAGGTAGATGTTTCTTCTTTCTTCATTTTTGACTTTCTCATTTCACCCAGCTTGAATCATGACATGACACTGGCAGAATTCAAGTTCATCTGGTATATGGAATACTCACACCGCATGTGGGGTCGCATTGTAGGTCTTGTGTACATCCTGCCTGCTGCTTACTTTTGGAGAAAGCGCTGGCTCAGTTCTGGCATGAAAGTCCGTGTTCTTGCTCTCTGTGGCTTAGTCTGCTTCCAGGTAAGATCTACTAAAGGTTGGAAGACTAGACATGCTCCAAGTAGCTTTCTAGAGGCATTATTTTTATGGACATAATCTTTAAAGCATTGTAACATAGTGGGTAAGAGTATACATTATAGTACCAAGCCAGTTTTGCCACTTAGAGCAAATTATCTGACCTGTGGAAACTGATTTACTTATCTGTAAGAGGGGATGACAATAACTGCATATCATTAGGGTTTGTGTATATTAAATAAGATAATAACCTACAAAGCAGTTAGTTGAGTGTCTGGAATCAGTAAATGCTCAGCAAATAAATTTTCATGTGTCAATAAGAATTAGGTTTATTTCCCATCATGGGTCTCTTCTTAAGTTCTCTTCCCTTGTGCTAATTTGCCTGCTGCATAATAGAATAGGATCCCTGTTCTAGAATGGCTCCAGAGGCAAATAGGGAAACTCCAAAAGGAGAGAGAGGTATAAGTGGTGTTTAAAATCATGTAAGTTCCTCTCAAGGAAAGAGGCTTAAAAGACTCCTACAATTAAGACGTTGGCAAAAGCTTAGAGGCAAGAAAAAGAATTATAAGAGAAACACCTAGAAATATTTGGGTGAAATACTGAAGTTCAGGGGCAAAATATCAGCATCAGAGAAACATCAGACGTTGACCGAGTGGAAGTTTGTTGAGTTAACTTACAAATGGCAAGATAAACCAACTGGGTTGAAGAGGCAATAGAAAAAAAATTGGACACTAATAAGAGTCTAATAGTAACTAGGGAAAGATAGATGGACAAAATGGAAGTTTGTGTTTTAGAATTAAACACTAAAGTAGATTTCCAAGGAGGGAGAAATTTAACATGTCAGGTAAAGTTTCAGGAAGAAAACTGAAGGGCAGTGAATCACACTGTACATTTTCCTCCCAGTGTCTTACACAGATGCAATTCAGGGTAATTAGAATAGCTAAGGTAATCTTGAAAGGGGAAAGAAGTGCCCAAGAAGATGTTGTTAGGAAGCCAGAAATAATGATGCACACCATCACCTTGGCATGCTAAAGCAAGAAAGCCCAGCCTGGTCATTTTAGAGAGTTATGAGACCGTATCTCAAAATATAAAACAAGTGCTTAGATATAGCTCAATGTAAGGGCCCAGGCTCAATCCCTAGTACCAAAAAGTAAAATGAAATAAAAATAAGTCAAATATTACATTAAGTCAAATTTTCCTGAGGAATATACATTTTGAAGTGAGAGACCCACCTCCTACATCGAATGTTACTGACTTGAGAGGATTGGAGGGAAAGGGCTCTTGGTTTTTTGCTTGTTTAGGGCTGTTTTTTGTGGTCCTGGGGATTGAGTTTAGAGCCTTCACATTTAGCTGTATATCCCAACCTCCCCCCCCCCCCTTTTTTTTTTATTTGAAGCAAAGTCAACTATCAATTGTCCAGGCTGGGCTCAAACTTGTGATCATCCTGCTCTACCTCCCTGAGTGCTAGGATAACAGTGTGTACCAATGCACCTGACAAGGCTGTATTTTATTTGATATGATTGGAACTGACAGTTGCTGGGTTAATTAAAAAAAAAAAATAAACAGTTGTAGCAGAGAATCATAAAATATGATACCTGCTTTAAACTTCTAAATTTAAACATGTACTTTCTCTACTATTTTTTTTTCAATCAAGAGCCAAGGCTTCTTTGATTATGAGTTCCCAGGTTGGAGTTCAGCTCCAGCTCTCTTGTACCTCTATAAACTATGCGTTCTAGTTTCATTTTCCTTAATGCAGAATGGGAACTTGGGTATTTGCAAGTTAGTTTGCCTGCTAGGCCTTTATAGATTAATTTCCCTAAAAATCTGTTGTAAGTGCCTTATCCCCCCCAACTTCATTGTTGTGTTTTAAACAGCTACCTTACTTAAGGTTTTCCAAAGCAAGCAAGCTAGTTTTCATAGAATCAACTCTTTTTAAATTCTACTTCACTGGTTCATATGATGTTAAATTAAAGCATTTTTAAAGTTTTGCATACAATGGTAAACTTTTGTACAGTTTTCTATATTTGGATTATACTTCAGTAAAACATTAATCTAAATGGTGGTAATATACAAATAGTGCTAAGTGTGGAACTTTGGCTAAGTCATGATACTTGGAACACTGGGGATATGGGAGGGTGTGGAGAGGGTGAGTTGGGTAGGGAGTTGTGATAACATGCTTCCTCAGTAAAACTGAGCACTTTCAGCCTTGTTTATTTCTCCTCATTCTAGGGTCTGTTGGGATGGTACATGGTAAAAAGCGGATTAGAAGAAAAACCAGACTCCCATGACATCCCTAGGGTCAGTCAGTACCGCCTCGCTGCCCACCTGGGATCTGCACTGGTTCTTTACTGTGCCAGCCTGTGGACCTCACTGTCCCTGCTGCTCCCTCAGCACAAGGTAAAAATCACGTTGTCATGTCTGAACTGATGCTAACAGGATCAGGGGAATGGAAATTCTAGTTCTGATGGGAAATTATAAATAAAAATTGAGATTTCCTTAAAGTAACATCTCTTAGTTTTCCAGAAACTAGATATTACTAAAGTTAAAAGAAATAATGAATGTTGAGACTTTGAATGACTTTGAGGCTGCAAAGTAACATGGGAACTTCACATTCGTTTGAGTTAGAAAAATTTAAAAGGAAAATTAGTTTAAAAGCTCTGTATTTTTAGAAATTATGATAAAATACACATAAGAAACTTTGTCATCTTAACCATTTTTAAATGTATAGTTCAGTAATGTTAAACATATTGATAGTATTGTACAACCAGTCTGCAAGTCTTTTTGATACCCATTAACTAACATCTGCCTTAATTCCCCTTTCCTTAGCCCCTGACAACCACGAGTTTACTTTCTGTCTATGAATTGGACTACTCTAGAGAAGTAGAATAATACAGTATTTGTCATTTTGTGATTGGCTTCTTTCATGTCTCATAATATCCTCCAGGTTAACCCATGATGTAGCATGTGTCAGAATTCCCTTCCTTTTTAAGGCAGAGTAATATTACATTGTGCATGACATTTTGTTTGCCTATAGATCTGCAAATGTACACATTTACTTTTTTGGGTACTGTGAATAATGCTGCTATGAACATGGAGTATAAAATCTCTTTGGTTTCAAATCTTTCAGTTATATATCTAAAAGTGGAACTGTTAGATCATATAGGAGCTAAATATTTTGTCTACAGTGTCTGCTGGGAAGGTGCAAACATAAATTTTAGCAGATCCCAGGTGGGCAGCAAGGTGTTACTGATTAACTCTAGGGATACCAACAATAAGAGATATCCCACACACTTTTAACTCTGACTCCCAGAAAGGAAGGTGGATAGTAAAGCAAGACAGACCAGAAAGGAGCTACATCTGAATTTCTGGTGGCATACAACAGTCATGTTATGTTGTGTGTTAAATGGAGATTTACCATTCAAGTCTGACTCATTAAACTTAAGTGACTTTCTCTAAA
The DNA here is from genome assembly GCA_004027205.1 of Ctenodactylus gundi. Lineage (NCBI taxonomy): Eukaryota > Metazoa > Chordata > Mammalia > Rodentia > Ctenodactylidae > Ctenodactylus > Ctenodactylus gundi. Next base: position 126,168 of record PVKB01000362.1, read on the forward strand.
AGGGATTTTCTGTATGCTGATTATCCACGAGTTTTTACATTTTATGCTTTGATTTAAAAGCAAAGTATGACTATTTTTGAGGCCCTCATTTATGATAGAGGTCTGAAGACACCAAAATCCTATAAGATACTTTTTTCCTAATCTTTAAAAATAGGGACAAGGGCTAGAAGTATAACTCAGTGGTAGAATGCTTGCCTAGGGTCCTAGGGTCCATCTCCAGTACCACGCACATACACACAGAGATTTTATATTAGGTATTGAAATCATGGGTTGGCCTAGATGAACTATTTATAGAACAAAGTTTGAGGAGATAGTAGGATTCACAGACTCAAACATACCCACAGACTTAGACATATATACCTATGTAGTCTCTATTAAAATTAAATCCTTATAATTACTGATTACTTTCTATCAATTGTTTGTTCCTTTATTTCTGTGTATTCCACATAATTACGGAAAGGATAATTAACCATATAGTGCTGTGCTTTCCAACACAGTAGCTATTAGCACAAGTGGCTATTAAATTTTACTTAGTTAAAATTAAATAAATTAACTTTATTTAAATAATTTTTTTTTTTTACCAGTACTGGGGATTGAACCCACGGAGTACTGAGCTTCATCCCAGTCCTAATTTATTTATTTTGAGACATACTCTTCCTAGTTTGCGTAGGCTTACCTTGAACTTACAGTCTTCCCGCCTCAGGATACAGGCATGCACCATGGTGGGTTAAATTTTTTACTTACATAAATTTTATATTAAAATAAAATGAAGATTTTCTATAATTTTCAGTCAGAGTAGGAGTGTTTCAAGACTTCATTAGCCACAAATAATAGGACAGTAGGGCTCTTCACCACGACAGAAAGATCCTGTGGACAGTATATCTGTGCTACTGTATCTTAGTAATGGTACCTAACTTTTCATGATCTAACTTATAAGCCATTTGAGGGCATTATTCTGACTTAAATCCTTTGTATCTTTGTAATAACCTGTTCATAAAGTTCTTAATAAATATGTTTTGATTCACTGATTAATATCAGAAGCTGAACACAGTAGAAATAAAAACAGATTTTGCCTTTACCCAAACATTAAAGAATCTCTTCTCTACGCATTTTACAGTTTTGATTCTGATGGTGTTTGTTAGGCACTAAATATCACACACAACATGAAAACCCGATCCTGTGTCTTAAATAAACCACATCATTTCAATCTTGGTAAAGCAGTTTTTTCCAAGTGACATGTTAGTCAGTTATCAACAGATACATATTTGAGTACCTGCTCACCAAGCAGTGCACTGCAGTTACTGTAGCTAGCAAGAGAGATGACAGTTTTCTACCGTCTTGAAACATACAGGGTACAAGCCTGGACAAAGGCTAAATGCACAATTGGAACAAAATGTGATATATGTTAGAACAAACTACTAGAGTACCTAGCCAACTGTTGGGGTCAGCAAAGATCTAACCTTGTCACTTGTTTTGACCTTTTCCTAATTCTTGCAATCCAGTTCATCTGAGTGATACTCTTTCTTATTTAGTTGCCTGAAACCTGCCAGCTCCTGTGGTTGAGACGATTTGCTGGTGGAACAGCAGGTTTAGTGTTCCTTACAGCTCTCTCAGGTGGGATCTTTTGCATAATCCTTTGCCCCTTCCTCCTGCATCTTTTCATATATTCTTTTCATAATTGTCTTTCTCATTTTTACCATCTTGACCAGGTTTTTTTTCTTTCTTTCTTCAAAAAAATCTAACTTTCCAATCCGTTGAACAAAAGTAGTGAACATCTACCTAGATTCAAACTGCCCAGGTTCAAATTCTGGCTTCCCCACCTGTAATCTGTGTGACCTTGGCAAGTTATAGAATCTCCATGGGCTTCTCTACCTTATCTGTAAAGTGGAAATGATGACTGTAGTCTGAATAATGTAGGTGAAGTTCTTAGAACAGGACCTGGCATGTAGCAAAGGCTACATAAGGATTAACTTAATGTTATTATTTTTATTCTTATATTACACCGAAATGGGTTAGAAACAAAGCTTGCCCTCAGAGATGGTCAGGGGTGGAGAGTTCATCGGAGCAGAGAGACCAATACAGGTTTTTCTCATTCTTTAAACCATACCTCCACTTTTACCTCTCCTACTGTAGAACTGTGCTAACAGCCCCATGTGGTTAAACTTAAAATTAATTAAAATGAAATAAAATTTAGTTCTTTAGTCAAACTAGTGCTCCTGAGACTCATAGCTATTATCTTTGACAACATAGATACAGATTATTTCCCATTATCACAGAAAGTTATGTAGAACAATGCTTTGAAATGAAAATAATATTGGCTCATTGTCTGATTTTGGTTGAATTTTGATTATGAATTTTGATTTTATAAATAGCATTCACAAAAAGAATGTGATCCAAATTTCTGAATCTTCATTGATCATAAATAATGGATTAATCCTTTCTTAACTCATAGCTGCCCTCTTTGTGTGTTTTATCTAGGATTTACTGTATGGGTATTTTTTTCATGTTTATACTCATTTAACAAACATTTATTGAGCACTTGAGGAAGACAGATAATGGACATTAAGAGCATGTAAGTCAGGCATGGAGGTACATACCTGTAATCTCAGTACACTAGAAGGCTGAGGCAAAGGAATTGCAAGTTCAAACCCATGCTGAGCCGCTTAGTGGCTGTCTGAAAAATTAAAGGTAAGGGGGGAGTTGGGTTGGGGAGATAGCTTATTGTGAAGGCCCTGAGTTCAGTCCTCAGTACCACCAAATAAAAGTGGGGGGGGGGAACCACATAATATGTCAGATAGTATTCAATACTGTGGTAAAATTAAAGCAGGATGGTGAGGAAAGAGGTAGGGTAGGAGAGTGCCATTTTATAAAGGATGTTCGAGGGACATTCCTTTAGTAAGGTGATATTTGAACACAGATGTGAAAGTAAATTCTGATGCAGCTACCTTGAAGAAGAACACTTCCAAAACAGATCAGCAATAATAGGTCGTACTGATTAGGCATCAGAACCATCAATGGAATTTTTCCCAAAAAACGTGCCTACCCACCAGAGCTACTAGTTCTCTTTCTATAGGAAATGCCTTAGGCAGGTATGAAAAATATGTAGTTACTAGTTTTTAAGTGATTAAGATATGTTTCCTACTTGAAACCCGTTCTAGAATTTTGTTATTCTCTGATTAGCCCTTTTGTTTAACTTTGAAATAATAAGCTTTTTATCTGTTAGAAGTAATACTTGGTCTCTTTTCTTACTAATTCTCATTTACTTTGAATACAGGTGCTTTTGTGGCAGGGCTAGATGCTGGGCTTGTTTACAACTCCTTCCCCAAAATGGGAGAATCCTGGATCCCAGAAGACCTCTTTACCTTCTCCCCAGTCCTAAGGAATGTTTTTGAGAATCCCACCATGGTGCAGTTTGATCACCGGGTTCTGGTAGGTATGCTGGTGGCTCCTACTGCTGGGCACAGGGAACCTCATGTAAGCTTTGGAGTATTATTTAAGCACTGATGGCAACAGTCAGCGGGCAGGGACTGTATTTCCTGCTGTTTTTTTTGTTAAGAACGTCTAGGACCAGTTCTCTGATCTGATGTTTTTGTCCTCATTACTCAGACCCCTTCCAGCCATATTTTAGCTTTCAGGATACTAGCAGCTTCTCAAAGTTAGAATATGTCTTCTCCCTCATTCCTGAACACACCAGGATAGTCATTTCAACAGACGTGAGGTTAAGAGTACACAGACTATGGCTGCCAAGCACAGAGATATTCCAAGAGCATCAATACTCTTTAGTGTATTTAAGCTGATAGATATTGAAAGGCCTGCTGTGGGCCTTGTTAAGATTATTTCAGCAGCAGCAGCGGCAGTCCTAGTAATAGTAGCACTGTTGCAGTGATGCGGAGCAGGGCAAGTGGGTGATGGACTTGAGAAGACTAGTGAATCCAGTGAATCCAAGAAAGGTTTTGAAGGGACAGAGTTAAGATAGGCTGTTAGGAATAGTGGTGGGAAAGATGAAAAAGCAATATCCCCAACAGAAATAGGACCACTGGGGTTTTGAGCTGCAGATGTGAGATGTCAGTAGGCTGATGCATGGTACGTGTGAAATGATAGCAGTGTGTTTAGAGAAAGGTCAGGTCCAGAGGACTTAGATAAAACCCAAGGGGTCTGGAGCTGGGGCATCCTGCCTTGTGTGTACCTAGTTCCCGGCACCACACAGCATTTTGGCTTAAGTCTGGTTGAAACTCATTGTGGACAGCACTGAAAAGGAAAAGAAGTGAACTATAGAAAAATGATACTAACATTCTTCGTGAATTAAAGGAGCTCTTATAGCTAGTCCCAGACCCTCTTTCTGAAGGGGCAGGAATGAAAATGAGATTTTATATCTTCTTTGACATGAGCTGGTAGCACTACTACCTCCTCTACTCATAGCCCACACATGATGGGGTCAGCCCTGTTTTAAGAATATAGAATTAGAGTAGAGATAAAAATAGGCATACAGATGTTCTAAAGAATATAGAATAATAAGGCCTGAAAAATGAGGACTTAAAAAATGAGGACCATACCTGGAGGATACCCACAATGGAAGTTGCAAAAGATCCCTGAGTGTGTATAAATATACACAGAACCTTAGGTATCACTGGCATGTAAGTTCCAAGCAGAAGAGACAGGAGGAGTAACGGCTGGAACTGCAGAACTGCAGGGTAGATCTCTGTGATGAGTGCAGGCAGGTGCTTTATGCTCACTCATTGAGTGGTGCCAGAGGACAGACAGGCAAGTTGAGTGGAAATCAGGCAGGTAGCCCCTGGCATGTGAGTAGAACCCTAGCACTTGTGATAAGTCTTTCCTCCCCACAGGGAATCGCTTCAGTCACTGCCATTACAGCGCTTTATTTCCTGTCTCGGAGAATCCCGCTTCCTCGGAGGACCAAAATGGCAGCAGTAACTCTTCTGGCTTTGGCATATACACAGGTACCGCTCTCTGGTCTAATGGTTTCTCCAATAAGAGTTAAAATGGAAAGGTAACAGACCAGAAGGAAAAAATGTAACATTTATATCAGATAAAAGATTAAATAAGCAAAGGATATCAGTGTGCTATGCTCACAAGAAGAATGGTGGCCAGGATACATGAAAACTGGGTTTTTTAGCTTCACTAATGACCAGAGAGTCATGGTACTGGGAATCAGTCAATCAACCTTCCCACTAAACTGTATCCCTAGCCCATTTTTATTTTTGATTTTTAACACAGGATCGCACTAAGTTGACTAGGCTGGGCTCAAACTGCCTTAACGACAGTCCTTCCTCAGCCTCCCAAAGGGCTGGGGTTACAGGCCTGTGCCCCCAACTCCAGCTTGGAGGAAGAAATTAGTGAGCACCATTTTTTGTGACTGTCAATTTGGGAAGAAATAAAACAAGAGAGAAGATAATCAGGAATTGGCATGGGTTTAGGAAAACAGATACTTTTGAATATTCTGGCTAAGAGTATGAGTTTGTGTAACATTTTTCAAAGGGAAATTTGGTGTATTTTTTAAGATGGTAAGTATGTAATCCTTTGGTCCAGCAGTTAATGACTAATAATTAGTGTCTGCTCTGGAAATACTCTAATGTACATTGAGCTTTGTATAAAGAAATTACAGGATTGTAATGATGGAAAACTGGGAACACCCTAAATAGTGAAATAAACACGTTAAGTCTGTACTTTGGAATACCATGCAGCAGTTAAAATAAGATCTCAAGACATTAGTTGGGCATGCTTGCATACTCCCATATCTTAGCACACTGCGAGGCTGAGGCAGAAGGATTGCAAGTTCAAGCTCAGCCTGGGCAACCTAGTGACTTAAGTAGGACCTTGTCTCAAAATAAAATGGGCTAGAATGTAGCTCAGTGCAAAGATCTTAGGTTCAATCCCCAGTACCACCACAAAAATAACTGGTAAGTGAAAAATAAGTGGCAGAATAATATGTTTTTAACAGCACAAAACTGTGTGTGTGTGTGTATGTCCAAAAATACAAGTGTGTAGAAATTGTTAATGGTAACTACTTTTGAGAAAGTGGGATAAGAGGATCATTAAGGAAAATTCTGGATTTATCTGTTCTGTTTGAAATACTTTTCAGTATACTTGCATTATATAAAAATTTTAAAATATGTATCTGTTTAAGGTTTTAATGGGAAAACGTAGGCTCAGTATCTGGCTATCCAAGCCCTGTCTGAGCTTGTACCTTTCCTGTTGCTTTCTTCCCTGCACACAGGTGGTCCTGGGCATTAGCACTCTGCTGATGTACGTTCCAACTCCCTTGGCCGCCACTCATCAGTCAGGCTCTTTGGCTTTGCTTAGTGGTGCCCTCTGGCTCATGAACGAACTCCGAAGAATCCCAAAATGATTGTGAGATTATCAGCTTCCTAGGACTGGAAGTGCTTTTGGGAGCTCATCAGAAAATACGAAAACTTAGTTATTTAAACTGTCTGTTTTGAGAGTTACTGGCCCAAGAATGTCATTAAGTATGATTATGCCAGAGATTGCATTTCAAATCAGTTACTTTTCATATTGAAAGTTAAGACTTAATATACAGAAAGAAATATCTGCCATATACTGCTTAACAGCTGTTTTCTCAATGTTGGTAAGTTCTTGGTTATATTTTTCATTTTTTAAGAGGCTTGGGAAAGATTTATTAGACACAAATTCAAAAGTACACACTTAAGAATGGGCCCTCATGTGATACTAATGGAGGCACAAGAAATTTATAAAGTGAATACTCAAAAAGTACAGACCCTCATGGGATGGTAATGGAGGCATAGGAAATTTCAGAAGTATGCACCATAAAGTGTGGGCCCCTGGGGAGCGGGGGTGAGGCGGGAACGACGTGTATCTCAGTGGTTAAAGCACTTGCCTAGCAAGCACCAGGCACTGAGTTGATTCTTCAGTACCAGCCGGATGTGAGGGCACATGCCTGTAATCCCAGACTTGGAAGGCTGAGGCAGGAGGACTGATGTGAGTTAGAGGCCAGCTTGGGCTACACAGTGTTCTAGGACCAGCCTGGACTACAGAGAGCAAGACACATGGTAATGGAGACACACTCTGTAGGCAGAGCTGGGCATACTTATATGTTTTGGGGTAGAAATCTGTAACCTGTAGAAAGTTGAGTTTTTGTCCCACCCACAAGTGGAAAGACAGTGGCTCATTTTACAGAAGAAAGGCAGGAAGTCACATGGTTTCTGTGTCCTTGGGCTCCAGTCTTACCTTCTGGAGTCCGGCTAGTGGAGACAGTGGAGAAGAATCCCCCGACTAAAGTAACACTGCTGAATGTTACAAGAATTCAACGTATCTGGGAGCCATACATGACCAAAGGCTGCCCCTTTGTAATTTCTGCACTAGAAGATCTCAGTTCTCTTTTAGCTCCAGTGTTGTGTGAATTTACTATAACCCACTCCGTACCATTCTCAGTTGTTTTTTGCAAAACAAAGGAAGCCATTTATCTGTGATTTTCCAAAATTCCCAGGTCTGGTGGGCTTACGCTATTTGTTAAGAAGGTTCCCAACTTCTCTTACATTAGAATCTTAGAAAGAAAAAAAGAAAAAGAAAAACTCAGGGCCTGGGCCTCATTCAAGACGAATTAAATATGGGAGCAACTGTAGGCTAGTTAAGTTCTCCCAAGTAATTCCAGTGTACATAGAAGCTTGGGAACCCCTAGTACAGGTCCTCATAGCCTAGTTACCTTAAGAAACTTCTGACTAGCTTATTCCCCTTCCTTCCAAATTAAAGGTACTGAAGAAGGTTCCCAGTCCGCCATCTCCTGAGCTCCAAACCCAGGTTCTGCTTAGTTATTAACTGAGATGACAAAGGGCAGTATGATCTAACCCAGAGAATCATAATGCCATTGCTTTTACAGTTGACTCCAAGAAAAGTGGCAACTGACAAGTTAAGATCAGGTTTCAGATGTTTTACATTATTTTTCTTTTATTACAATTGAATAAATTTGGAAAAACAGATCTCATTTAGCCATTTAATCACAGTATGCAATCTGAGCTCCTGGTGAACAGAAATTGTCCTAATTATTTTATTTTTTTGTATTATTCACATACCAAATAAACAAATATGTGAATAAAAAGTTATTACATACTGATGCCTCAGATGATCTTTGAAAATGTCATAGATACCTATATGATTAAATGACTTTCCCTTTTTCCAGAGGTCTCTCAATTCCATCGATTGTCCAACCCAGAATTTTTTGTCTTTAATATATATTGACATATAGTTGTCCCATATACTAGCAAGTATAATGGTTAGCAACTGCTGAAATATCAACACTGATGATCATGATTTTAGAGTAATAAATTTACCTACCCTTCTGATCCTGTGAATAGTGGATTATATACAGGTATATGACCATATACACACATCCCTGCCCTAAGAGTGACTGTGTCATCTGCCTTAACATGCATTGCACATTGTCCTCAACACTGACTTAATGTCTGTCAGTGAGAATTATTTAAGAATTATTTAGGAATAAGATAATAAAATTATGCTTATTTAATGTGAAGCATTAGAAAAACAGTTTTCACAGCCTTCTAAACAATGCAATATAGGCAACCTTTGGTTTTCTACAGTATGGAATGTCTCCTTGGGGCTTACGGTAGCAGCACACTTTGCAGAGGCCAGAGGAGACAAAATACTCACCTAAGAGCTTCAGCTTAATGAAGATTGGGAAATAACTTCAAGCACAATGTAACAGAAATACTAGAAATTGAAATATTTGTCTGGAATTGCTGCTGATAATAAGCCTTTGCCACAGTGGACCCAAACTCTGGCAGGTGTTCCATTGGGGGGAAATGCGTAGAAAAGCATCAGAACTACCTTGGAGTGGTGCTGTAGCTTGAATCTGGAATGTTCCCCAAAGGCTCATATGTTAAAGGCCTCCAGGGTGGCACTACTGGAAGCTGGCAAGATCTTTGAGAAAGTGGAGCTTCATGGGAGGTTCATAAATCATTAGCGGCATGACTCCAAAAGGGATTGACGGATTCCAGCTCCTTCCTCTTCCTGTCCTTGAAGTGAGTAGACTTGCTCTACTGCACACCTCCCACCATAATATACTGCCTCACCACAGGACCAAGGCAAAGAGCAGTCACTTGATGATCATGGAATGGAGCTTCCAAAACTGTCTCAAGCCTTGTCTCCTTGCATGCTAATTACCTCAGCTATTTCATTATAGTTACAGAAAGCTAATACAGGTATAGGAGTGGTAAGCCTCCAGACAGTCTTTCACTGTCTGCTCCACTTAAAGGCAGGCTGTGGAGAAGACAGGTCTTTGGACTTGACTAACATCTTGTATGCATCGCTGTAAACATCCTATGATTCAGAACATTTTTCAACTTGGGTTTTTATAAAAATGACAAGCCCTAATGAAATGAGTACTAATTCAGGTGTACAGGTAAAATAATTTTCTTATTGCTCAGATTTCCAGAAAAAATACAGTCAGCTGGTATATTATTTCTTCTCTGTCCCTAATAATAAAACATTAGGAAAAAAGAGAAAGATAGGAAAGTTTAATAAAAGGATAGACACAAAGGTACCAAAAAAAAAGCAAGCTTAAGATGAGGTTTTAACAGTCCACCTGCAGAAACAAATGAGATGGTTGACGTGACATCCAAACAGTGCTATAAGTGTCCAACTTAGAAAAATGAGAGACAAAGCCAACGATAGAGCCATCAGGAGTATACAACACTACCCGGAGTACCCAATTTCAGGTATATTCACTGTTTGTAAAAAATGTTTGTTATTCTGTTAAACAGCCAAAACTTCTCAAAATCAAAAATCCAATTTGAGCCTTCATTTTTACAAGAGTAATTTTTTTTTTTTATAAAACCAACAATAGCCTCACACATTTGAGCATATTGTCTCAATGGTAAAACACTGCTACTGGCATATCTAATTTTGGAGAACTGAAGACACCCAGTCCTTCTGCCTTAATTGTTAATACCAGTTGAAGTTATATGATTATCCACGTGCATAAGAATGAAAGTAGGCTCCTACCTCTCTCTACTAAGGTCAAGTTAAAATTAAAAGAACTAGATATTAAAGCAGGAACACAACCTTTTGGAAGATAAAATAGGTAAAATCTAGAAGACTTGGGACAGGAAAGGACTTTATGAACAGAACTCCAGTTCCATAATAAACACCACCAAGAGAATCAACAAATAGGACTATATCAAACTTAAAAAGCTTTTGCATGGCAAAGGAAACAAGAGTGAAGAAACATCCCAGATAATAGGAAAACTTTTTTTGACATCTATTCCTCAGAGAACTAATATCTGGTATATAGAGAGAGCTCAAAAAAAAACCCTAAAGAAAAGACCTGATCAAAACTTGGGCAATTGGGGTTAAATGACACATTTCAAAAAGAAGTATGAACAGCTAAAGAGTGTGAAAAAATGCTCAACATTTTCACTATCAGAAAATGCAAATCCAAGCAAGATTCCGTCTTCAACAAGAATGAACAGAACTCCAGTTCCATAAGAAACACCACCTGGTCAACATCTATCATCAAAAACTAAAAAACATAAAAAGTTGGTGAAAAACAAGTGCTTCTACATTGGTGGCAGGACTAAACTAGTATAACCACTATGGAAATCTGTCTGGAAATGCCTTAGAAAACAGAACAAATCCCATTTGGCCTAGCTGCATCTCTTCAGGGCATCTTTCTGAAAGATCTGAAGACAACATTTTACAGGGATACTTGCATACCCATGGATGTGGCAGCAGAACTCACAATAGCTAAATTCTGGGAACAGCCTATATGTTCACTGATGGATGGATGGATTAAAAAAATGTGGTATATATATATACACAGAGCATTATACTGCCATAAAGGTAAATTTGAAAGATCTATAAAATGGATACACTTTGAGACAAATAAAACTTAGCAAAGTAAACAGGTCACAAAAGTATCACATGGGCTCACATGGGAAACCCAAAATGCAAAATATAAATGACTAAAAGCAAAAAATAAATAAATAAATAAATAAACCAAAACCAAAAAAAAAAAAAAAAAAAACAGGAAATAAGGAGATGTCTGACTTCTTGGAGATGGGAAGGGGACTTCACAATGAGGGAAGAGGGAAAACGGGGAAAGGGGGGGAGCCAAAATGCAATGTGTGTATACAACAGTCCCCAAGCTCTAAGTAATCAATATGTAAATAAATATGTACTGCAAATATACATATAAAATTCTTTAAAAATGGAGTTATGTCACATAACCACAGCAAAACAGAAAATGAGATACTAGTTTGGAAAGAAGATTAAAGACAGCAGAATAACCCAGCACTCTTGTTTCTATAAACAAGCATGGATGGAAACTGCCCTAGAATTACAACCATGTTCTTCAATGAGGTAGATCTCATAGCCATTTATAACTATTTCTTTTCATTCCTTTTCTGTGGTAGAGACTGAATCCAGGAACTCACGCATGCTGGGCAAGATTTGTAGACACACTCCCAGCCATTTTGTTTTGTCTTGGCTTTGCTAGACTTTCCAGAGACAGGGTCTTTCCATGGTCCCCTTGCTTGGCCTCAAACCTCAGCCTCTTGAGTAGTTGGCACTGCAGGCATGCACCACCGTGCCTGATAAGCATTTATACCTTCATTTAGATTTTAACCATCATCTTAATTGCTTGGATAATGTGATTAAGAAAAATGACGTCTGATGTTTTAACAAAGGGGCCAAAAACACATGTTGGAGGAAAAAAGTCTTTAACAAATGCTGGGAGAACTGGTTACCCATGTGCAGAAGAATGAATCCAGACATATCTTAGTGCCTGTACTAAACTCAAAATTGATCAAAGACCTAGATATTAAAAGAAAAACACTGAATCTTCTGTATGATAAAGTAGGTAAAACTCTTAAGACCTAGGCATAGGCAAAGACTTTCTAAACAAAACCCCAACTACACAAACAACACTAACAATCAAGAAAGGGCAGGGGTAAAGAATAAGATAGTGTTATAAAAAAATTAAAAATAATATCAAATCTACAGTGTCTACTAAAATATGAATAAGGTGTTAAGTCTAGATAGTGTAATAAAGAATGGGAATATATATTAAGAATAATCATTTCCCTGGAGTTACTTTAATATTAAAATAATATTTCTTTTTCTCTTTAATGGTCATATAATTATGATTTTTAGGAAACAGTTTTCCTACCAGTAAAATAAATCAATTTTTGTTTTTTTAAAAAAGGGCAGATTATGTCAAATTGAAAGGCTTCTGCACAGCCAGAAAAACAACCAAATGAAGAGACAACCAACAGAATGGGAAGATTGCCACTATTCCTTCAGACAGAGGGCTAATGTCTAGAATATGTTTTAAAAACTAAAAAAATTAGGTTTCCCCCAAAATAAAGGACCCAATCAAAAAAAGGGGCAATTGAAATGAACACACTTCTCAAAAGAAAAAATACAAAAGGCTAATAAGTACACAAAAAAGGTCAACATTCTTCTCAATACAGAAATGCAAATCACACAATACAGATTTCAGCTTATTCCAGTAAGAATGGCTATCTATCATCAGTGGAAAACAAATGCTGACAAGGTTAGAGGGAGAAACAATCTTCTACACTGTTGGTGAGGACGTGAACTAGTACAACCACTATGGAAATCAGTGTGGATATTCCTCAAAAAAACTAAAAATAGAAGATTTTCAGGGCCAACCCACTTGAGATCCCCTCCAGGATAGTGGGATCTTTTACTCCTCTGTCCTTTGTTTCTAAATCAAGACTCATTCTGTTTATTCTTTAAAAAAAAAAATTCATTGACCCAGCTATATCTCCTTTGGTTATCTTTTCAAAAAGTTTTTGGGAGGCTGAGGTAGGAGGATTGCTTTGAGTTCAAGACCAGTCTGGGGGCTACAATAGTGAGTTCAGGACCAGCCTGGACAACAGGATGAGACCCAGTCTCAAAAAAAAAAAAAAAAAAAGAAAGAAAGAAAGAAGAAAAAAATCATATTATGGTGATTCATTCATACCCACCTTTACAGCAGGACAACCTATAATTGCTAAATGCCTAGCCATGCCCAATGGCATAAGTCTAATCCTAGTACTCTGGGAGGCTGAGGCAAGAGAATTGCAAATTCAAGCCCAAAATCAAAAATAAAAAAAGGGACAGGAATGTAGCTTAGTGTGAAGGCCCTGAGCTTGATTCCCAGGAACAAAGACACACACTCACAGGGGAAAAAAAAAAAAAAGGCCTACATGAGCATCATGTATAAACAAAACATATGCACAGTGGAATACCGCTTGGCTATAGAAATGAATAGGAGTCATTTTTAGGAAAATGGGTGTACCTCAAAACTATAATTCAAAGTCAAATAAGCCATATACATTTTGTGAAGGTTGGAAAGTGATCTTAGGATGGTGGTCAATGGGAGAATAAGGAAGGAGAGGGGAAGTAAAAATGATCAAGATGTAATATACATATGCTCAAGTACCGAAGATGAATGCGATTCTTAAATATTGTAAGCTTATACTAAAAAAAAGGGAAGTTTTTACGTTGCAGAAAAAAATCGTGCAAAATTAAACCAAGTACCAAAAAGAGACTTCTACAACTTAAAAGCATTAATACAGAAACTTAAACAGTGAAAATGTAGCACTATTTCTAAGTATTTTTTCGAAGTATGTTCCCATTAGTGAGCAAAGCAATCACAAATGAGAATCAGAAAACTGTATACATTCCTTCAGTAGCTCAGCTGGTAGAGTGGCGGAACAGAGAGGACAGAAAACTGTAAACAGACTGAGCAGTTATTTGCAGCCAGATGTACTATGAAGACTAGATTCTGTTGAAATAGACTTGAAGAAAGACTCTGTCACTGAGCATGCCACTGCAGCTGTGAAACTGCTGGGCATGTGTGTTGGAGAACCCTGAGGTCTAAGAGGTCACTCACTCATTGTGACTGTGCACATATTAACAACTGCTGTGGATCTTAGCATCCATAAAAAATCAAAGGGGCACGACAAGAATACCTGCAAAATTCTAGCTTTAAAACTCCCAGCCTGTCTCATCATGTGATGCCTCTGGACTTTCTGACTCCCAGAACTATGAGCCAAATAAATCTCAGTTCTTCATAAAGTGAAAAACAAAACCAAACAGATTTAAAAAAAAAAACTTGCATCTCCTGAAATTTACTTATAATGGTTACTGGTGGTAACTCCATTCCTATCAACTTAATATTCGGGTATATGGATAAAAGAGGATGCTTTTTCAGGCTGCCTGATCACCTAAACAGAAGGCTAAAATCCTCCCAAAAACCATACGACTTTTTAAACATGTCACCTGCCTTTTGTTCCTTACCTTGTCCAGACATTTTGTTTTACAAATGAGAACTGAACCAGAGGGCAACAGACCAGAGCTAATAAATCACAAAGCCAGGAAGTATTTGATGCAAAAAATGTAAATATGGTTCCAGGCCCGGTGGCACAGACCTGTTATCCGAGCACTTTGGGAGGCTGAGGCAGGAAGATCACAAGTTTAAGCCCAGCCTGGGGAGACCTTGCATAAAATTTTTTAAAAGGGTGAGGGGGATGTGGGCTGGGGTCCAGGGACATTAGTGTGAAGCTTAGTGTGAAGGTCCTGGGTTGGAGCTCCTATACCAAAATATAGATAGACAGACAGATGTGGTAATAAATTTAATGCTTTAAAAAGCCTAGCTTAGTGACTGTGTAGCAGTATTTCAGTCAAAATTTCAATGATCACTACCCAAGGCCTTAAAGGAAACTCTTAGAGAACAGGGAGAGGCAGAAGACTTTGGGTGACATCTGGGGAATGTGTACACATTGGCAGAAGGTGTTGAAAATTGCCCAACCCAAGGAAATTTAATTCAAGGAGATAAGGTATACAAAGAAAGATGGTTATAATTTGGCTTAGAGTTAACTACAATTTAAGTGAATGTAATGCCACATAAGTGGGTATTATATATATTTTTACTATGTCTAGGGACAAGAATTCAAAGAAAAATGATGGGTTGTGCCATGAGTAAAAAAAGCATCACTACAATAAGCTACTGACTCAAATTCTAACACTTGTGCTCCCTCTCAGTAATTAACAAAGCACTAAGAGAGTTCAAGTTCACTGTTGCTGTCATCAAGAGTGGCTTGCAAGATTCACAGGAACCAGTGGCATGTGAGTTGTAGAGCATTATAATTATCTTCACAGCAGAACACTCGACATGCAGAAATACAAAGAGAAAGTTCTAAAAAAATTATAGGCTATGAAAGAAGGCAGATGGTGTGAAGATTGAAATCTGCTCCTACAAGCAAGAATATTTCAATATGAGGAAGTAATATATGTCAGTTACTGGTCCTTCAGCAAAACAATAAATGATTTCTGTTTCTAGCCAATGAGATTTCATTACAGAGATCTACCAGTGGAGAGGAACAGAAGCAGCACAGGAACCAATCCCAACAGCAAGTAGTCTTATGAAGAGTGTAATAAAAAATCTTCCTTCTTATTTATATACTATGGAACTTCCAGAAGTCTTACTCCTGGTAATAAAGTGTAGATCCCATATTAAAAAAAAAATACAAAGGATACAACATGCTCAACAAAAATTCAAAAAATGAAAATAAATTAAGAATCAGAAACTTTATATTGAAAAATGATAAATGTAGGCATCCTGAGATTCTCAACTATAAAAAAACATAGTAATCTCAATTTACAAGGTTGTCAGAATGATTAAATAACATACATAAAATCTTTAAGGACATGTGTTACATCATAAATGCCTAACAAATGATAGCTATTACTACAACAAAGATGAAGGATACCTTTATTAATAAGTGCCTTAAAACTGGACTAGTCACTATCTCCCTGCTTCAATTTCAACTTGAGCACACAAAAAAGATCACTGTTAACCAATCACATAGCTTTTGACTAGATCATTGAATCATTGATCATTTCTCCCAAGAAACCTAAATTACCACTTGGCTACCAGGATCAAGTAAAAAGAAAAAGTTGCCTGAGTGAGTAGATGGTGGCTAGCGGAAAACGTACTTTGAACATTTTTAAGTAGCTTTCACAAAGCAAGGGCTCACAGAACATAAAAATACGAAGTTACAGTAAATCAAGTCAATTGAACAGTCTTAAAAATTAAAGGCAATTGCTGACACAGCCCTGCTGAAAAATAAAATGTATTTCCAGAGGAGGCTGGCTTTGCTAGATCCACCTTTAATTTGAAAACATTCAAGACTCACCATCCTTTCACCTTCAGTATAATTATTTTCATCCAAGCTAATTTCTAGAATTGTTATTCCTGTTGTTTGATAATGCACTTAAATCCTTTCTGCTCTCAGTATGAAATTTTGCTTTTGAAGAATTCGTTTATTCTGTAAGATCAAAGAGCTTTTTTTCTGTATTCATCTAATGCAAGAAATCAAAGGCTCTGGCAGTGTAGCGCGGTGATACAGTGCTTACCTACTGTGTGCAAGGCCCTGGATTCAGTCCCAGCAGCACACACACACACACACACACACACACACACACACACACAAATAAAAGGACAGATATTTCAACCCTGGAAGCATATTTGTGATATGGACCCTCAGGGTGATGGCTGTGGCTACCTAAGGGTAAAGGTGAAGCATGAAGAAGACTTCCCAGAGGAAGGCAAGAGCTGATGAAGAGGAAACCCTCTGCAATGGAAAGGAAAATGTGGGGGCAGAGCGCCGCTCCTGAAGGGTAATGCTGAAAGTGGACGTACTATGACTTTTCCTCCTCTCGTTAATGGAAGTGCTGTCTGTAACCAAGGAATCTCTTTAACAGAGGTTCTCAAAGCTGTCAGGTGGCTTCTGAGAAGACTGATCTATTTCTGAGTTTAAAATTTGCTCTTTCAGACATTCCAAGAATCAGAAATTGAGGAAATTTCTCTTCTTCAAAGAAGAGAAGATAATAAGAACTTTGATTTTAATGCCTTTGCTCACTGATACTGTCCTTCCTTTCTTTAAAAACTCAAATACCTTCATTCCCAAACTACACATAGGTCTTGGCAATGAAATAAAGAAACGCTCTTTTAATCTTCCTGTATACAAAAACACAAATATGTCTGAAGCTGGACAAATCTAGGTTGCCAATCCCTATCAGTGTCTGTATCCTACATACAAGCACACTTAAGGCTCAAAAAGCAATATTAATGCCCAAATATTCTGTGAGGCACATAGACATGAAAATATTTCCTATCCTAATCAGATCAGGCATCAGATGTAATATTGTAACATCTTAACAGACCATCCAATTAAACAGGGTTCTAATTTTTAAAATCATATATTAACATCAGCAGCAGCACTGTCAGGGACCTTAGATTACACCCTCAATGGCTTCTTTGTCAAGTAAGTAAGAAAGTTGGGTCATTTTGGTTGCCTAAAAATTCATATTTAGTCTACTGAACTGCAAAGATCTTGGATCTCTATTAAAGGCTGTGGATTTCCACATAAGTGATATCTCTGTTACAGAGAAAGACAGGCCTACTGCGCTTGCTTGAAGGTCTGGCTTTGGATCAGATGCTCCAAGTTTGGTTTTAAACCGGCTTCCCGTATGCCCAGAGCCAAACTTCATGTTTTAGCAAGGATGAAGTTGCTAGGTCCCAGGTATACCAGATCTCTGACATAAAGAAGTAGAAGCATGCTTCAACTGGACTAAGCTTGGTCCCCTTTGTTAGCACCAATCTCTTGTCAATTAGTTCCTCACAGACTAAATTACAGCTTCTCTCTGAGAAGAGGCCCTGGGTACTAAAAAGATTAAAAATTAAAGTAGAAATTTCAAGGCCAAAGCAGCATCTAAGGCCAGTACAAAAACAAAAGAAAAAAATTCAATGAGCAGCAGCTCTGGGGTAATTAGGTTTCTCTAGAACTGGTCCAGCCTCAAGGCCCCACCTGTACCCCAATCATCGGTACCACCTCTTCAATCCACATCAAGTCCAGTGGAGCTAAGGCTCTGGTTTGTCGGTGGTGAATTCGGCGGAGCCGCAGAAGATACAGGATGATGGCCAACAGCACCACCAGGATACAGGCAAAGAAGAGATAGTGGTTGTAGACAAACGAGAGACGGAACCAGCTACCATGGACTTGTCGGACACCTTCCTGCCGAAGATCCCTAAGGATGGTGAAAAAATGGTTAGTTTCAAGGAGAAAAACTATTCTGATCTGCTATGAGTTTGAAACCAGCCTGGGCTACATAGTGAGCTCAGGACCAGCCAAGAGTATAGAGCGAGACCCTGTCTCAATCAATCAATAAAAAAAGCCACTAGGACAGCCCAACAGCCCAGTGGTACTCTCCTGTTGACCTCATCAAAACAAATATTCCAAAACATCACTTCCACAGCCAAAGCAAAGCTGAGGAACGTCCCCAGTGCCAAGGATGTGGGATTCCTTCTGCACCTTCCTTTCTATGACCTACAAAAGGAGACTTGCAGGTATGTACTAGCCAGAATCTCAGGATCAAACTGAAATGTCTTTGAAACTGAACTGAAAGACAAGACTGGTCATCTGTAACGTAAGTCTTAAGGGAGTTTGCAAATATGGTGCTAACTGAGAACGAGGCGGCCCCTAAATCCAAATAAGAAATCAGAAGGTGTCTGGAATTGAAAGAGTTGCTGCATTTCCTCAGGATCTATAATGAAGCCTCAACCTGGTCAATTATGTTGGGAAAAAGAAAAATAGATATACAATCCAGGCAGCCTGGCTGGAACAGAAGCCCACTCTTTGGCTGCCCAAATGCTGGATCCATTTTGTGTTTTGTTTGACATGCAGTGGTGTCAAAAAAAATCAATCTCCAAACTGAAAGAATTCATATAAATTAAGAATTTCTGGCTTCTCTGAACAAATGAGAACTGAATAATGCTAGGACAGCACTTCTGTATGACAGTAACCAACCCTTCACTTTGGACACGTCAGTTTCCCACAGCCCCACACAGCCCACTTTTCTTCTATCAGCTGCCTGGCTCTGAAAAACACCAAAGATTAAAAATTCATTCCACAGGAAAGAGTTTCTAAACATTGTACCAAATATCTTAGAGGATATACAGGCAATATTCCTCCTAAAACCTGTTTTTGTTCTAATGCTAACCAAAAACTCTTCCAGATCAATGAGACTTCTGCAGTGAGTACCCATGAGGAAAGTCTGCTCTGCCCAGACACCTGCATTCCTTCTCTAGTCAGACTGTTTTCAAAGGTAACTTAAGAATGATACTTCATCAGTCAGCATCTTAAGAGTAATAAAAGTGTAATCCTAAAGATTGATTTGTCATAGATCAACGAAGCTGACTTCCTGAAATAGCAGAGCTGAGAAACAGACTCCAGACCAGTAATCCTCAACCTTCTTTCTGTTTTAGCATGCCTGATTAGAGCAGTGACTCAATGGAACAATGGGAGCCTGTTTTATGGTGAGGGTAGAGGGACTCTCACTTAAAAAGTCTATTTTGAAGCACTGACTAACTTTCTATGAGTTCAAGGTACCAGTGTGGTCAGTCACATTTACCTGAGTGGTAAGAATCGGGTTTTATATAGAATGGCTCCCAGTGTCCACTGCACTTCTCGGTCATACACCAGCTGCGCTGTCCGCAGGTTTGGATAGTCATAAGGAAAGTGGAATCCTTCATGTAGGACTTGGTACATCCAAGCTGACTTAAAACACTGATATCTGTAATATGAAAACAATAGTTAGTTTTTGAAAAAGAAAATCTAATGTTTTCCTTTGCAACAAGCCATATACTCATACTAGGTATCAAAAAACCAGCCCCTCTCTCTCCTGCCTTCATTTTCATCATCTCTAAGTGGAGCCAAATCGGAGTCTACTTTATCTTACTATAAAAGGTGAAAACTGAATTTCTGCAATGATGATATTGTCCATTTTTTTTCCCTTTTCTGTTCTTCCTTTTCTAAGAGCCCTTATCTTCAGTGAACATGCTGAAATATCTCAAATATAACTGCATGTCTGAAATAAGCTTTAAAATAGCCCAGCTGTCGTAAGAGGCAGGAATGGGAAAAATAGCCAGGAGTTAACTGTTAGTGGTGAGGCGAGGTAAGAGGTACACAGTAGTTTATTGTATTACTCAATCTTGCTTATAACTTTGAAATTTTAAACAGGAGGACCAAGGAACCAAACTGGGAAGATGTTGACAGTTACTGAAGCTGGACGATAGTTATATGCTCCTATTCTATTTTCTGCATGTTTGGTATTTTCTGTAATTTTTTTAAAAAAAATTTAGAAGACCATCTATTTTGTCATCAAACCTTAGAACCTCCTTTGGCAACCACTAGTTTTCCTTGACTTATAAAACTGAATCGCTGAGCTGGAGGAATGGCACAGCGGTTAAAGTGCTTGCCTTGCAAGCTTAAGGCCTGAGTTCAATTCCCCAGCACCACATAAACCAGGCATGGTGGCACATGCCGATAATCCCAGCACTCGAGAGGCTCAGGTAAGAGGACTTCCTTGAGTCCAGGGCTAGCCTGGACTCCACAATGAGTTCAGAACCAGCCTGGGCTACAGAGTGAGACCCTGTCTCAAAATAAATAAATGAATACACTAAACAAAACTGAGTCACTATTTTGGTCCTGATCCTTCTGTCAATCAAATTCTTTTTAAACACAAAATTGGGGCTGGAGGTATAGCTCAGTGGTTAAAGCACCTGACTAGAATGCACGAGGCTCTAGGTTTGAATCCCCAACATCACACAAAGATTAGCTAGATGTAGTGGTGCACACCTACAATCTCAGCACTCAGGAGGCTGAAGCAGGAGGATTGTTGTTAAGTTCAAGGCCAGCCTGGGCTACAGAGTGAGTCCAGGACTAGTCTGGACAACAAGAGTAAGACCCTGCCTCAAAACAAAGAGAGAGAGAGAGAGAGAGAGAGAGAGAGAGAGAGAGAGAGAGAGAGAGAGAAGCATAAAATCTTATTATTACTATTGCTTGATCACTTTCCACATTTTAAGGCCGTATTACAGAGAAAAAAGAAATTACTTACTTGAGTCGATGCTCATCTGCATGTGAAGAAAAGAGGCCATTCTTAAATCTCTGCGTTAGTACTGACCAAGCCATGCCACAGTAATCCTGGAACAGCCACACAGAAGGGACACAACATAAAAGTGGAGACAAACTCTCTAATGATTGCAGCTGCTCTATTTCTAGAATTACTTGTGAGCTACTGATTAAAAGCAAGGAAAACAGAAAAGGCACATTCATTCACCAAACACTGTGTCATATTCTTCCTTACTCCCACTGCCTCCAAGTTCAGCACAAACACAGCTAAGCTGGCTCCTAAGCTTCTTGGATTTCAGAAAGGATTAAGGGAAGCAAGAGCAACATCAAAGGCAAGGGGAAGTTAATTCTTCTCTGTGTAGGACTGACACCAGCAGAGAACAGGGGGAATGGAATAGTTAAAAACCTGTTATCAATCTATCTCCAGATTGTAATTCTCACCAAAACACTCATTCCTTTTAGTTTATTCAGAGAACAAACATTTACTGAATGTCTAGTAGGTACCAAATGCTATCCTAAGTGCCAGGCAATCAAGTAGTACAGAATAGAGATAAAAATTTCTGTTCTCATGAAGCTTGTTCTCCTGCAGAAGGCAATAAACAAATACACATACAAATATACACATACACATATACACACCAATGCACATGTAACTACAGAAGATGACAGAGATGCTCACCAGAGAAGTAAAGCAGGAAAGGGCAATGGGTAACATGGCAAGGGTTGTGATTTCGCACAGGGTGGCCAGGGGAGGCAGGGAGATGTCTGAGTTAGATGGGGCCTTTCAGCTCCCTCCTTGCTCTCCCTGGCCCCGGCTCCTGATGTAAATGGTTGTGCTACCCCGTGCTTTCCCACTGATGAGCTACCTCACCCACTGACCAAAGCAAAGGGGCTATGGTGGGTAATCTGACAGCCAAAATAAAATAAGTTTACTATCTCAGGTATTCTGTTATAGTGACAAAAAGTTGACTAACACTGACATGAAATTAAGGCAAGGAGCTGGCGAAGCTTTTACTTGTCTAGATAACTAATGATTTAAACCTATACAATGCTTAACCCTAGATAAAAGCATAGTGAATTTTTACTCCTTCATTTTAAATTTAAATAATACTTCTATAATCTTGTTTTTCACAACATCTGACATTGCAAATGACCCCATACCATTTCAGGCCCAACCCAAGAGAAATAAAAGGGTTTGTCCTCAGTATGGCATCTCCAAAAACACATTACAACCAAGACAGCCAGCAAAGGGAAAGACAAATGACATGAGACTTTTGGGCCATAAATAAAAAAAAAATTATTGGAAAGTTACAGAAAAAACATTAACTACCACAACAATTTTACACCTGACTGGATGACACCAATGCAAACCTAATTAATTAGAAGGCAATTTAGCATAGTGGGTTTCTTAACTTTTCTGGGAGTGCCTACAGGAAAAACCCTTTGCACAGTGCCTGCTGCAAAGTTAGACACTGAGTAAATGGCTTTCTCCAACATGACTCATCTTTGTCATTAATGATTTACCTGAGCAGCCTTGGCAAATGTTGGCCCATGGTAGTGGCCACCTATGCGCAATACATCCTCTGTACAGTAAAAAAATTCTGAGAAGCCATAGAATTCACTGTTGTTGAAGTCAATTGGTGACTGGTAAATGCCATTCAGTGAGGCCTGGCTGGTGTTGGACCGAGCCAGCAGGGGACTCAGCATTGTTCCACACGTCGCCCAGTCTCCTTTTCCTCGAACATGCAGGACCTGGCTATTCCTTTCCACCACATCCGTGAGTCCCACGGGCAGGCAGGGATCCAGAAATGGATTGTCAGGACTTAAGCCTGTTTTCTGGCCCAGCAATCTGTCACAACGAAGGAAACAAAGAAAGTATGAGACCAATAACCACGAGCTCATCTAAGAAACACAATGCACTTCACAAATTACCCTGTTTTCCATTACATCCCTAAAGATAAGGGTGGAGTATTACCATGGCATCATATACTTTTTTTTTCTAAAATTGTTCTTGTTATTAGTATATATTTGCAATACATGGTATGTTCAGCTTGAGAAACTGGTGCACATATATTGGCATTTTGATCATTTTTACTTCCCTTGTACTTCTCTAGCCCCTTAGCCCCCACCAAATTCATACGCATTTTTTAATTTTATTTTTTTGACTCAAAGTTTCACTCTATAATCCAAGGTGGTCTTGAACTCACTGGGTAGCAGAGGCTGGCCTTGAACACATATAAATTCTCTTGCCTCAGCCTCCCATGCTGCGATTACAGGTGTGCACCACAATGTCCAGCTACTATGTAGTAGTGGGAAACTGAACCCAGGGCCTCGTGATTCCTAGGCAAGCACTCTAATCACTGCGTTACACCCCCAGCCCCTCATATGCATTTTAATTAAGCAACTTAGGAAAAAAAAAGAGACAAAAGTATGCCAATGATCAATTTTATCCAAAACTATCATCAACACATCTATTTACAGTGTATAGTGAAAGTGCATATGTGAGTCTACTACTCTCCACCTGAACTTCATGCCCACATGCCTCTTGAAAGTGCAAGAGTCTCACAATGCTGTGTTCTCTCTTTAATAATACAACCAGGAGAGGCAAAGTGGCAAGGGATGGGGTAGGGTGTCTTGGGCAGGAGACAATGGCAGTGGCAGAGTGGTGATGCTCAGCTTTGAATAACCATTACTAGGACAGGGCAGGTAGGTAGCACCAGCTCAAGGGAGCAACCTGCAGAAGTAGGAGCCTCTGGAAAGGCAGAAAACTACTCAAGAAGTTTCAGATGGGAAGGAGAAGTATTATTGGCAAGTGGTCCAAAAACCTTGCATGTTGTACTCTGACAAAAAGTGTACTGGCATTTTGCCTTTGTTCAGAGACTTTGCCAGACACTGAGATTAAGGGCAAGGGACTACTTAATTTAGTGGAGGAAATCTCAAGGAAGCCTAATGTTCACATTATCTGCAGCTTTGAGCCAACTCTATGGTGAAAGACAGGAAAAAATGGCAGAGAAAAATAACATGAAAAGTTTGCAGTTTTGCCACACCGAAGGGGTCCGTAGTGGTGGGGCCAAAGAGCACAGAAAAGTTAAAAAATTAACATTAAAAAGAGACACGTACTTCCATTCAGAACTTTAGGAAACTGCTTAATTTGGTATTAAGAATCAGTGATCTGTCTAATGCCAAGAAAAAAACTGTCTAATCTGGACTTAATGAGACTCATTTTAAAGCACATTATAATTACAAATGTTTTTATCTTTTATGCACTTTACAGATGATATCTATTGCATAAAATGAGTTACACCACTATAAGTTAATAAATGTTTTCAGCAGTAGAATATAGGAGCTTTTGCGTAGCTACCTCATTCTAAATTAAAATTTTTAATTAAACATTTGATTAACCTCACTCATCTCACAATGCCATGTCTGCCTGTGGGACACAGGGAGAGGTCACGATAAGCCACTGCACCTTTATGAGTCTTAACACAAAGAGCAGAGTGTACCCTCATCCAAGTCAGAGGGGCCTGCTGCTCTGAGGTGCTAGCCCATTGGGAGAGGTGGTCAGAATGAAAAGGAGCAAGGATTTACCTAGGCTAACAGAATATGAAGATTTTTTCCTAATATCTAAAGACTGATGACCCTCTGTTTTAGAAACTTGGTCTCATGTCAAATATACCTGTTTTTGTTAAGAGTGTCATTCAGCACAAGATCTTCATAGCGCTGCCGAGCAAAGTTGCCTCCAAAGCCCAGAAAGGTTGTGACATAAACCCTGTACACATGTTCTGTGTGTTGTACATCACAGCCCAGGTTGAATTCAGCCAGTAGGATCTTGGCAGCTTCTTCCTGTAATGCAATGTTAAAAGAAAAAAGAGGACTGTAGCTTTAGTTGATTTCTAGAAACCTGTGCCACTGCTAATATAGCAGGCATTATTCTTTACAGCTACTCTGTAAAGTGTCTTATTAGCGCATGCTTTTATCCTCACAGCATTCTTTAGAGACAAAATGACAAGATGGCACCAGAAAATATAAACTAAAGGCCAAGTTGGAGACTAAGTACAAAATTACAGACTCAAACACTCTTTATCTGTAGCTATAGGAGTAGAACTATTACAGCTGTCATTTTCTTTGTACTTCCCCATTCTCCAAAAAGACAATGTGCTATTTTCATAATCAAGAAAAAATCTTTTAATAAAAAAGAAATTTGGACTATCACCATGAGATTCATTCAACGAGCTTTTCTAGACCTATTCAAGAATTCTTAATGTTCTTCATAACAAATCTGAGACTGGGAAAGTTCCATTTTACTTTTCCTCCAAAGAAAGAGTGTTCATTTCTCCTTTTCTTTTGTAGAACCTCTAGTTCAGGGAGCAAATTAATCCTATTCCTCAGCTCATGGCATACTGTCATGACAAAGCCTTCCTTTTACTTACTCCTTTTATACATATATCCACACCTATACCTAGTCCCTGCCATCTACAACCATTCTAATGTGCTTAATGAATTATTTTTGTGTATTATTATAAAATCAAGATCACTGTTTTGTCTTTATTTTTAATTTATGAAAACACTAACACACCCATCAACTTCACTGCTAGGTATACACTCAAGAGATCTGAAAACTTGCATCAACACAAAAATGGGCATATCAGAGTTTATAGCAGTATTATTATTCATAATTCTCAAAAAGTAGCAGTAATTAAAACCATGTTATTTTAAAATAAATATCAACTGATAAATGGATAAAACATGGTATTGGTCATACAATGAAATATTATTCAGTCACAAAAAAACAATGAAGTACTGATGCACGTTACAACATGATGGACATTGAAAACATTTTTCTAAGTAACAAACTGGCACAAATGGCCACACTGCATGATTTTGTTTATATGAAAGACCTAGAACAGGCAGGACCATAGAAAACAGAAAGTAGATTAGTAGTCAGGGATATGGAGAGTTAAGAACAATAACTATGTTATCATATACTATGCTACAGGATTTATATGTACTATGTTTACTTCTCAGGCAACCATGGAGGATACAGAGTATTAGTTATAACTGCTAAAATGTACCAAATATTTATCCTAAGGGAAGCAGTTTGCTATATGCTACATGCATGGTATCATTTCATCTTTAGGCTCTATAAGGTAGGTAGTATTATACCTTTTTTACACATGAGAACACCGAGGTGCACAGAAGTAGCCTACTCAAGATAACACAAGCTAGCAAATATAGTAACAAATATATGGAACCATGAAGGTTGGTCTAAGCCCAAAGACAATATTCTTCCTTCTCAAATACTGGCATTTCTGACTGAATTTCCATAAAATGCAAAACACCTGTTTCGGAGGAAGGGCAGAGGTTGAGGTAGGAACTTCATAAGCAATTTGAAGAGAGGCTCCTCCCATATCTAGTATTCCTACTGTCCTTCGGCGTCCTGTCGTTGATTCCTGGGAACTCTCAGCATCTGATTCTGAAATGATAAGGCAACAGGAGGGCTCTCATAAGAAAAAACAAAGGCAAAAATGAAAAAAGGAACACTGTCCCACCACCGAAAGAAAAGCTCTTTCAAATTTGGAAGCAAACTAAAAAAAATTGTTTCATATATTACATAAAAAACAATTATTTCAAATGAGTTAAACATAGTATTTTCACTATTTATCCACAGGAAGTTTGTTGTGGTTGGGGTCTGAAGTATCCCCCAAAAGCCTCATCTACCTATGGATACTGTATACTGCTGGGACGTGAGGCCTGGCTGGAAGAGGTGGATGCACGGACCTTGACCCAGGGATGTGCTAGCTCTGCCCTCCCTCTTTGACTTGGCTCTGTTCTGCCATGTTGTGAGGAGTTCATTCTCTGGCTCCACTCTTGCTATGTGAAATGTCACCATTTCCAGCTGTCTAGCCATGGATGGAGTGACCTTTGGAAACTGTGAGCTACAGTAAGTCCTTCCTCCCTTAAGCTGTGGTTGTCAGGTATTCTTTCACAGCAACAAAAATAACTAATACAAGGTTATACACTAGAGACAAAAGAAACAAATGTCTTAAGTTGCATTTTAATAGTACAATATTACTGGTACTGTTATTTTAAAACATATATTGTACGTTACTCTTTGGGGGTGAGGGATGTGCTGCAATTGAACCCAAGGCCTTGAGTATTATAAGCAAATACTCTACCACTGAATTATACTCCTAGCCCATGTAACTATCTACAGGAAAAAAGATTAAATGTAAGACAAAAGGATGCAGCTACAAAATTTAAAAATTTTAATAAGACCTACTAACTTTAAATATAAGCTGGAAGCATCAGTATAAACTCTAAACTTATTTTTTTCTTTCTTGAAAAATCATCTCTTAACTCTGTTCACTGAGAACCTCAAAGGCAATGATAACCCAGGAGCCATAAGTAGCCCTGGAATCTAAACTGTGGCCTTTATATATTATTTTCCATTAAAAGAAACCAGTGCTCTTAAAAAAGGAGGGGGGGGGGGGAACCAATGCCAGTTCTAGGGTAAAACTAACAAAACAAGCACAGAGTATGTTGGTATAGCAGGTAACAAGAGAAACACAAACACAAACGAGTATTGGGATCATGTTAAAAGGATACAAGAGCCAATCTAACGGTGCTCCTAAAAAGAACAGTGCTGCGATGACTTCCCTCACCTCTGCCCAGTACTGAGAACCGAATCCAGGGCCTCAAGGACACTATGTGAGGACTCTACTGCTGAGCCGCACTCCTAATCCCAATGGGATGTGCTCTAATGTGTCAAATATATTAACATTTATAAGCTCATGACAGTTAAAAAAATATACAGTTTGCCTCTGGAAGTTACTTGGGCACCAACAAATCATTCAAAATTTTGAAAAAGCAAAATGTATGTTTTTCCTATCATAACTGTGTATTAAGAAAACCAAAAGAGCTGATGAATAAAAGTTCAGTATACAAAAATCACAGCTATTAAACACAGAAGGAATGACAGAAAAATCACATCTTACAACCTCTAATGAAAACACATACTTCAATATGATGACAACTGGCTGTCACAAGCATTAGGTGAAGAGAGGATGGGGACTTTTTATAATAGATCAGATCAGGCTGACAATACCTGAACTCTCAGTAGCTTATCAATGTGGACATTACTAAAAGCGAGACAGCTAGTATGAGGGAACTCCAGATATGAGCGGCAATCATGCAGCACCACCTGTGATTTCCTCTCATATCTGAAATTGAATCTGAACCTAATCGAGCTTCTATATCTGACCGGTAGTATAGAAGACAGAGAAGGATGAGAAGCATATTACAGATCTCACAGATACGCAGTAGACTAAATCCATAATGTGGCAAATTCACTCTACCCAATGATTCAGTTTTGTCTCCTCTTTAAATGAACTGTTTGCAAAAACATGTGAGACTCAGGTGGTAAGGTTGACTTATGAATTAAGAGCGTAAAGGGGCAAATCAATCAGATGTAATAGGTGACCCTGGTTAAGATTTTTACTTAAATAAGCCATCTACAAATACACATTCTTGAGTAGAACAGTAAAATTTCCACCCAAGAGTTAGTAAGGATTGCATGATATTAGGAATTATTAATCCTGCTAAGTTTAGAATGTACTGTAGATAGGGGTTTTGTTATTGTTCTATTTAGAAACTCTTATCTGTTAGAGACACATGTAGGCATACACGAAAATAAAATTATATATCCTGGGTTGGCTTTAAGAAAACAGGGTAAAATGTGTGTTATGGAGAAGTATGAAAACAAAACACTAACAAGTGTTAAGTCAGAATAATGGGACCACAAAAGTTCATGTATTATTTTACTTTTATGAATGTCTGAACTGTCCATATTATAGTTAAAAGGAAAGAAAAGCAAATTAGGATGGGAAAATAAAGCAACTGAAGTTTTAGAAAAGAAAAATAACCAGGTTTCTCTTGTAAGAGAAATCTAAAATACAAATAAAGAACAGAATAAAGCAGAGATGACAGCAAACAGAGGTAGACTTTGTGGAGATAGTAAAGGGACCTGTGGATGGGAGGAGATGGGAGATTGAGGAGGGAAAGTAAAATCAATTAAGATATCATACATATATGTACCAATACCCAAGATAAATACAATTATTATGCATCACAAACATACGGTATTAAAATAATTAAGCATTAAAAAGATGGTGAATGCCAAGAGTTAAGCTCATAAAAACACTACAGTGTGTCATCATCCACCTCGTTCACCACATCTGACACTGTGCAGCTCTATCTCATCCACAAAGTCAAAATGACCATGAAAGGTAAATGTTTTAAATCGATCTGGGACATTAACACAGCCAATACAGCACAACTAAAGACATTCACAAAAGGCAACTTACAGAATTGCTTCAGAAACTGGCAAGATCAACAAGATCTGTTCAAAGGGAGGGGGAGCACTGTGAGGGAGATCAGTGGCATATCAATTTTTTTAACTTTACGCAAAGAACATAGCATCTCTGTGGTTCCCTGAGACAAGGTAATATATGTTCGTTCGTTCATTCGCTTTCTTTCCTTCCTTCCTTTCTTTCTCTGCATTATTAGGGACCAAACCCAGGGCCCTCACACTGAGCTACAATCCTGTCTGTCTGATTATTTATTTATTTGAGACACAGTCTCACTTTTAGTGTAGAATGGTCCTGAGCTCACTATGTAGCTCTCACTCACAGCAATCTTCCTGCCTCAGCCTCCAGAGTGCTACAGTTACAGGCATGTGTCACCGTGCCTGGCTTATGTTGTGCTAGGGAACCCAACTCAGAGCCTTGTGCTTGCTAGACAAGCACTCTACCAGCTGTGCTATTCCTCCAGCCTATTTCTGATTTTTAAACAGTCTCACTAAGTTGTTAAATTGTTCAAATTGGGCTTGAACTTGTGATCTTCCTGCCTCAGCCTCCCAGAAAGTTGGGATTACTGGCATGTACCACCATGCCCAGCAACTTTCACTCTTATTAAGATATATTTCTTGAAGTTAACAAAAAATGAGAACAGAATTTTCTTTAAATAAAAAAGAAAAGAACAGCCCACCACGGCAGCATATGACCATTATCCCAGCACTCTGGGAGGCTGAGGCAGGAGAATAATAAATTGGAGCCCAATATAAGCAACATAGTGACTTAGCAAGATCCTCCCTCAACAATTAAAAAGGGCTGAGTACATAAAGGTCCTGGGTTCAATCTCCAGCACAGAAAATAGAAGACAAGAAAAGCAGAGAGAAGCTACATCTCCAAATCAGCCCTTACATTCTACTGATTGGTTATGACTTAAACCTTTGGCCCTTAAAGAAGTACCATATGATAGTATATTACTCACCATCCTCATGGTCAAATCTTCCCAAAACAAAGTTGATCCCAATCCATGCATAAACTCCTAAAGAAGAAATACAATGAAGGGCTCCACTTAATTCTGTCTCGCATCTCTCCTGAGGGCTACTTTTTTCCCCTTTTCTTGGAAAAACACCAAAACAACAACAACAACAACAAAAACATAATAATTTACTCTATACTCTCAGTGTATAGATTTTAAATCTCTCATCTTCCCCGCTTTCATTTTATGTGCTTGTTACTGTCATTGCTGTT
This sequence comes from Ctenodactylus gundi, assembly GCA_004027205.1. Classification (NCBI taxonomy): domain Eukaryota; kingdom Metazoa; phylum Chordata; class Mammalia; order Rodentia; family Ctenodactylidae; genus Ctenodactylus; species Ctenodactylus gundi. The sequence goes on from PVKB01000362.1 coordinate 156,757, forward strand.
GTTGCTGGCATTGTTGGTATGTGGTGGTACTGAGGTCTGAGCCCCGGGTCTACTAACTGAGCTACATTCGCAGCCCATTCCTGATTTCCTGATTTTGAGAAAGGGTTGCTAAGTCATCCAGGCTGCATTCAAACTTGTGATCCTCCTGCGTCAGCCTCCCAGGTTTTGGGACCACAGGCTTGTGCCATTGGGTCTAGCTTCCCACTTTCAGAATTATTCATTTGGGAGGCTGACAGAGGAAGACTGAGAGTTTGAAACCAGCCTGGGGTATGAAGCAGTTCAAGGCTGACCTGGACTACAGAGACTCTGTCCTAAAAACAAAAACAAAATAAAACAAGATCCTATATTTCAAATTTCCTATGAATAAGAATCAACTGTAAATACAAATGTTGAAAAATGCAAATCCTCGAGTTCTATTTCTGGGCAAAACTCCACTGTGCACTCTGCTTCCCTGCAGGTATAAACAGAACTCCAGATAAATGCATGGAGCACTGTTCGGAGAATTCCAGAGGGAATGGGCAGAGGGCACGCTGAGAGAGAGACCAGCTCTACCTTCAGTCCAGCAGTGAGCGACTCATGTTGCTTGGCCTGGACTCAAAAGCAGCTTGAAACTTGAGAACTTGAAGACCTTGCTTTCTGGTCCAAGAGGCAGAAAATGGGACTCCAAAGGCTCAGATAGAGGAGGGAATATTCCTCGGCTTTTTTTTCTTTTCTTTTCTGTGTGCCCTTCTATTTGAGTCAATTCTGCAGCCAACAGAGGTGCAGGGTGAGTGGGTATCTAAAAGTGAGTCTAACTGAAGCGTTTTCTCTAGGCAGAAGAGTTACGGCCTAAGGTGTGTGGGGCAAGTTCACGGCATGTTTCCCCTTGGTCCTCCTGCCATGTGGCCCTGGATGCAAACGCACCATGAGAAGACATGGGGACAGTGAGGAATTCAAACATTTGTTTCCTGGGCACACAGCCGGGTTGAGGATGGAGCAGCACAAATTCCACTTCAAACTAGACAACTCAGCAAGATCCTATCTCAAAAAATAAAGTGGGGAGGGTGGGGTATCTCAGTGCAAAGTCCCTGGGTTCAGTTCCCCAGTACTGCCAAAAAAAAAAAAAAAAATCCAAGACAGGTTATCCAACCAGAGGAGTATGGAAGTGATCTCTAAGGAATCAGGAAGTCTCAACCATCATGAGAGTAGGGGACACCAAAGCTATGTATGAACTCCTGCGTACACTTCTGAGCTACATGTGTATCGATATGACCCTAAACTATGCCCAAATGGCTCTGAGAATGAAATCACAGACTAGGCCACTGCCCAGGCTTCATACTGGCCACTGGCTTACACACAAGGGTCAAATACGAAGAGCAGTGTCAAGGCTTTGAATAATGAACTAATAAAAATCACAGTGCACAGAAGACAAGTGAGAATTGACTTTGAATTCAACCATGTTGACTGTGACTGTCTGCTGAAACAAACAAAAAACCCCCAATGTTCTCCTTACCATTTTTATTCATTTAGTTTTTGAGACAGAATCTCACTTTGTAGTCCATGTCGATCACTACATAGCCAAGGCTGGCCTTAGCTTCATGCCTCAGCCTCCCAAGTGCTGGGACTACAGGTATGCACCACTATGCCTAGTTTATGTGGTGCTGGAGAATCAAACTCAGGATCTATGTTTTAACCACTGAGCTTTACTCCCAGCCCCCAAAGTTTCCCCTTAATTAATCTAATACTTGGCTTTCTACTAGAATTTGGCGAACTCAATACAACTAGAACAACTTCTGCCTATATTTTTTTAAAAAGTCAACTAGCCAAAAATTTATTTAGAATCATCACTGAATATTAATATACTTTAAACACAGTGCTTAGTACTAAGTTAAAGCCCAATGGTTTCCAGAAGCAGCAGTCTAAAACAGACACCAATGGAGAACACACAAACTGTTCAGCTGAATCAAGAAAACTGTACACAGGATAATAAAATCAAGCATGTCAGGTAACTCTGGACACCCACTTGGCAAGCTGGTTGTGGTTGGCTGAGTGACCTCTCTGTACCCCTTAGGACAGTACCTTCCTGCTTCCCAGAGATCACCTCTGCTTGAGACTGAGAGAAAAGAAAGTCAAACTCCAGTGGTAAATCTTTCACTAGGTCAGACAAGATGGCCATCTGCTTCCTGCAAAAAAGAACAAAAATCCGAAAGTTAATCATTAACTCTCTTCTCATCTGGAGCAGTTAAGCAAGCTTGTAGATTCAGCTACTCAGGAGATTGAAGCAGGACTGCTTGAATCCAGGAGCTCAGGGCCAACCTCGAGGAAAGAGCAAGGCCTCATCTTTTTAAAACACAAGAAAATCTCTTCCTTCCCAACCTGCCTCAACCTGTCCTTTCCAGCTGTCTTGTTAATGATGCCAGTGTTTACCCCACTCATTCATCTATGTGGGCAGCTCTGGTTTTGGTATGTTCATTCATTGATTTATTTACTTCTCTATTTTTTATCAGCAGTGTCAGGAATTGAACCCAAAGCCTGAGTTATAACTCCTGCTCTTTTAAAATCGTTTTTAAAAAATTCTATTTTAAGGATCTATTTTGAGGGTCTCACTAAGCCACTAAATTGCCCAGGTTGGGCTTGACCTTGTGATCCTCCTGTCCCAGTCTCCTAGAATCCTAGGCTTAAAGGTGTGTGCTACCACATCCAGCTAGCCATTTTGATTTCAAAGGTTTAAACTACCTCCAAATTAACATGAAAGATAATACATGATAGGAATATTTTTCACTATATAATGTTATAACTCAGTATTTAAAGATGAGACTATGATTCTATTATTTCTCAGACAGTGTAAGTAAACCACAAGAAATCTCAGCACAGCTTTATAATCTATAAAATAGATTTAAATTATTCTGGGAGGCTGAGGCAGGAGGATTGCAAGTTGGAGCTCAGCCGGGCAACTTAACAACATCCTGACAAAAAAAATAAAGAGGGGCTAGGGATGTAGCCCCAGTACCACAAAAGGAAAAAAAAAGATAAATTACATTATTATTCTAGATCCAAACCATAACACTCAGAGTTGAACCTTTCAAATATTTCTCTAATTTATCTTTTTTTTTTTTTTTGCTTGATTTGTGTGGAGTAAATGGGCTGGTGGTCCTCTAGGCTGCCATCTTGTCTCCTCTCTCCAGTTCCACCTTTCTGAATAGCACCGAGAACTGTTTCAAATTTTTAAAAGTACTCAGTCTTTAATCCAGCTATTATAGAAACTAGAAACTCATTCCAAGGAATGACAAAGAAACTGCAGTACAATTTGTTTATAATTGGAAGCAACATAATAATTAGAAATTTGCTAAATCATGTATGGTTTGACCACACAACATAATACCATATAGATGTTAAAGAAATAAGATCAATTTATATGTACTGATATAAAAACTGTTGCTATATTTTACTGAGTTCTAATACAAAACAATACATCTAATATTACCTCATTTATGATAAAAACAACAACAAAAAATGCTCCGCATGTACTGCACAGGAATAGGCAAAAACATTCATTTTCTAAATCCAGGTTGTTTTTTTTAAACGCTTTGTGTGGGGTCGGGGGACAGAGGGAATCAAGTCCAGGGCCTTCACACTGAGCTACAACTCCAGGCCACTTTTATTTTTGGTTCTGAGTTAGAATCTTGCTAAGTTGCCCAAGCTAGGCTCAAACTTGCAATCCTTCTTCTGCCTTAGCTTCCCAGAGTGCTGGGATTACTAACCTGCACCACTAGACACAACTTATTTTTTTAAAACCTTTAATGCCAAAATGTTGATAAATGTTGAAACTAGGTGACAGGGCAAAAATAAAGATTCACTGCACTATTCTCCTTGCTTTTATTTCATTTAAAATTTTTATTAATAAAAATGCAAATACCACTCTCTATTACCTTTGTAATTTTCCCTTCTTCTATTACAGATTGAACTCTAGGCTCCACATGTGCTATGAAAGCACTCTACCACTAAGGTATACCTAGCCCTTTTTTATTTTATTTTGAGACAGGGTCTCACACAAAGTTGGCCAGGCTGATCTCAAACATTCAATCCTCTTGCCTCTGTCTTTTGAGTGGCTGGGAATACAGGTGTGTGCATCTACACCCAGATGCCTTTGTAACTTTTTTTAAAGAGTATTTCCATTACAAAATAAAATGGGAGTAAAAAATTTTTTGTTAAATCACTGGCAAAAATAAAATGAAATGTGAATAAATCAAAACACAGTCTGGGGGAATTCAACCTCATACTAAACATGATGCATGCTAACAAAGTCATAGGGCTTTAATAACATAAATCAGACTCTTATAGTAATACTGACACTTGATATCACCAACTAGCTTGGCCTTAGAGTAAGCACTGGTTTCACAAAGCCAAGAACAGAAATATGCATTGGTAAGAGAGGTGATCAGAAAACAAGTAAAAGAGAAAAATTTTCTTTTAAAGTTCTTAAGATATAGCAAATATTCAGAGATTCTATACTGATAGCTTTTATCACACACAAGTAAAGTGGAGCTACACGGTAGGTTTTGCTCTGATGGAAACTTTTTAACGAATAAAAGCAATACTGGGCAGTGCCAGGAGATGAGGCAACAGCTTCCTTTGGTGCAGACACACAAAGTATGTCCAAACCACTGGCCAGGTTCCTCTTCTATCCTTGCTGCCTAACATCGCCTTTTTTGACCTTGACCTTTTCTGAGTCAGCTTTTTGTCTGGCTTTCCTCCATCCTCCTTGTTTGTAAGATTTTTGGCCATTTGGAGACCTTGTGAAGTGGCATGATGTGTTCCTTATACTCTTCCCAAAGTTTCTAAAATGTTTAAATGATGTAAATATTATCTATGTTAAAAATAAAAATTCTAGGGGGAGGGGGCAAAAAATAAAACTAAAAATTCTAAATGATATGTACAATATGATGACAACTTTGCAGAAATTACATGCACATGTATAGAGAGAAGGAATTGGGGCAAAAGAGTTTTGACTAGATAGTAGGACTGTGCAGTTTTTGTTTGGTTTGGTTTACTTTTAACACATCCTTTAATGACACGAGGTTGTTATAATGTTTTAAGTTCATCTTACGGTTTGGATCTGGAATGTCCCCCAAAGCCTCACGTATCTGGATGTTGTGGAACACCTATGGAACCATGTGCTGTGAAGAGGTGAGGCCTGGTCAGAAAGGGAGAAACACGAGGGCTTCACCCAGAGGGAGTGGGTCGCTGGGGCTTGACCCAGAAGGGCTGCGACTCGGGGACATGACCCAGAAAGACACATACTGGCTCCATCCTTCCCTACTCACTTGGCTTCCTAACTGCCCTGCCATGTACAGCTCTCCTCCTGCCAGGCCTCTGCCGTGTGCTTCCACCATTGCCAGCAGCCCGTTAATGGACAGAGACCTTCTGAAACTGTGAGCTAAAATAAATCCTCCCTTCCTTAACTTGTGGATACTGGGTATTCTGTCCCAGCAACAAGAAAATAACCAAGACAGTTTGATTTTACAAGTTAGAAAAAAGGTGAAAAAAATCAAAAAGACCAAAATATATTGAGTAAATAAACAAAAAACTAGAAGATATATCATGTTAATAAATCATGGCAGAAATAACCCACTTCTTAACAGTAAACCTGGTATCAGCTCACTAATTCCAAGTCTCAGCAGTAGGAATAAAGTCCACTGAAAGAAATGCTCATGTATGTTATATTGTCTGATACGTGTGACATAAGCAGCACGAAGCGAGGGGTTTTTTCTTTTGATGATGGAGCTTCTTGTTTTTGTCTTTGTGATGAGTTTTGTTTTTGAAGTGCTTGGGTTTAAATCCAGGACCTTTATGCTAAGACACAAGGGTACATCCCCAGCTCTTTTTATTTCTTATTTTGAGACAGGGTCTTTCTAAGTCACTAAGTTGCCTAGACGGACCTAGAACTTGTGATCCTCCTGCCTCAGCCTCCCATAGTGCTGGGATTCCAGGCATCTGTCACCACACTTGGCTGTTTTGAGCAAAGAAAGGCCAGGTATACAATAAAAAATTTGTGGAACTAAAGAGTAAGACCCAGTCTCAATAAAATAAAATAAATCTGTAGAAATGGGAACTGTCTATAATGCCTATAAGGCTATGAACATTCCTGGAGGCTGGAGTCTAAAATTAAGGATGGGCATGACCTCGTTACTGTGATACCAAAGGTACAGGTAACATAACCAAAATATAAACAAGTCGGACTCTATACAATTAAAAAGCTTTCTCACAGCAAAAGAAACCACCAATAGAGTGAAAAAAGCAAGCTAAAGAATGATACAAAATATCAGCATATCATATCTAATTAGGAATAAATTTTCAAAATATAAAAGAAATTCTTACAACTCAACATCAATCAATCCGTCCCATCAACACTGGCCTGCAGCAAAAAAGACTGAGCTTTCCGTAACAGTACAGGAAGAAGGTCACTATCACCAGGACTCAGGCAAAGTTGCAGAGAAAGCAGCACTGCTACCCAAACTCTCTTGCTAGTCCCAGTAGGTACCCAGATCCTCAAGTGGCCTTTCCATTACTCTTCTATATTATCTTCTCCCTCTGGGTATCTCATGATTCAAATTTATCACCATCAACACCACTCCAACCCTTAATTCCAATTTAAAAATCAGTATGGCCATTTCAGAAAGATACTGATCCTAAGGAAGATACGAAGGTACGAAGATGCAGACTTCCGATTAGGCAGTAAGTGGTACAGAGGTGCCCCTGGCTCTGTTTTTGAGCAAGGAGTCTTCTCATGCAAGCTACAAACACTGTATGGTGTACCCACATCCACCTTCAGACCAAGGAATAGGAGGAATCGGCCCTTCAGCCCTCAAGCCACCCACTTCCCTGATTCCAGGCCCTAGACTGCACCTCTCCGGGAGAAGCCGCATGCCTGCTGTGCACAGGATGTAAAGGGGTGTCTCCTTGTGCTTCTTCACAGGCACATGAGCAGCAGCAAAGCTCAGCAGAGGACGAAGGTAATCACTGGCATGTTCTGGAGTGTCAGCCATTGCAGAGATCCCTTAAGTAAAATAAAACACTCTCTTTAGAAAGCGTATCACGCAAAAATTCAGAAAACTGATACTCCATGAGGTTCTGCTTAAGGTCCTACACATCTATTTTAGAGAAAACAATGGCTGAGATCTCCCTCACCACCCAGACTCCCACAAAGAATAGCTTTCTTTCTCCCTTTCCTTATTCTTTCATCCTTTAGCAGATAAAAGAGATCAACAACAAAATATATCCTACTTAGTACCTGGTTTGATTTTTTTAACGACAGGTTGACTGTTGCGATCTCTCATCTGCTTGATGTCCAGTAAGTCATGGGGGTTCCCATTATGTCTTGGCCAGAAATAAACAAAAATCCGGGAGCCACTGCTACCACAGTCCACGACGAGTCCATAATTAAGATTTGGGTCTTCAGTGTCAGTAGCTTCAAGTTCCCCTACTCGAGCCAAATACCTGTATCAGGCAAAAAGAGAAATCAGGTGAGTTCATAAAAGGCATCATGACTTACCTCATTGGTTCATGAGTGCTCCCTAACTGCCTGTAGGTGGGAAGCATATGTTGTCCTAACCAAGCGCGAAAAAAGAATGAAACCACATTGGCCAACTTACTGCCGCATGCAAGGCAAGGGCTGGCTCACTTGTCTGAAGACCAATGCAATTAGATAAATAAGAGAGCCCCGTGTTTGCGGCAGTTCGAAAACTGTCTGGACTAACGTTTAGCCAACCAATGAAGAGTCTGTGGGCCTAAATAAATGACTGGGTTATGCTGCTTTTAAGTAACAAAATTTTACGTGGTTTGTTATGCACACTAGATAACTGCAATAATCATTTCTATTTATCTATCTTTTTTTAGAAACTACTGTGGGACAATTATTTTATGTATAAAAGATGTTCAGGTAGTAGGTTTTCTGTTTTTTTGGATACAGGGTCTCACTCTGTAGCCCAGATGGTCCTAAACTTACTATGTAGCCCAAGCTGGCCTTGGACTCACGGCAACAAGTGGTATTTTTGCTGGATTTTTTGAGGAATTTTTCTATGCTTTGTGCTAGAACTGCCTTAATAAAAATTTATTTCATAAAAATAATCTTTTCTACAATTTTGCATGGGATGTAGGGGAGTGCTTGCTTAGTATGTGTAAGGCCCTGGGTTCGATCACAAGCACCACATCCACAACACCATCCAGTTTAAAAAGTAAAGAGGTTGCATTTGTACTATTTTTGGATAATGACTTGGCACAAAACTGTACCAAAGCAATAAAGAAAACAAGGTATTTTGGAGATATAAAAATGTGAAAATGTATAGGATATAAAGAATAATAAAACAAATGCCAATGTACCAACCATACAGTTTAAAAGTAAAAAAGTACATTATTTAAAGAAGAAAAAAAGAATGTTCCTAGTCCCTAGGACATTAGCATATTGTGTTAGGATTTTTTTTCAGATTTTCATTCTAACATACCTGATTAATACATCAGAAGGAAGATAAAACAAGAAAAAAATGCTACCATCAAACACATCAAGGTTTGAGTCTCAGCTCTGTTACTTTCAGCAAGTTACTTCTCTCTGTTTCCTCATCTGCAAAGTAAGAAGAGTTAAGAGTATCTACCAGAGGGCTGGAGTAATGGCACAGCAATTGAAATGCTTGCCTAGCAAACACAAGATCCTGAGTTCAATTCCCTAGCACCTCATAAGACATGGTGTGGTGGCGCATGCCTGTAATCTCAGCACTTGGGAGCTGAGGCAGAAGGTCTGCCACTAGTCCAAGCCAGACTGGGCTACACAGTGCATTCAGGAGCAGCCTGGGCTACAGAGTAAAACCCTGTCTCAAAAAAAAAAAATTAAATTAAATTAAATTAAATTTAAAAAATAAAAGAATGGAAAAGAAAAGAAATATCTACTGGGTACTAGGGATGCAGTGTGGTGGCAAAGTGTTTCCTTAGCACATACAAGGCCCAGAGTCTCATCCCAGCATCACACACACACACACACACACACACACACACACACACACACACAGAAAAAGCGTATCTTCAAAGAAATAATGTGTATCAAGCAGGTAAGCAGTATTTTGCTGCTGCTGCTACTGTTCACAAAATAAACACTGGGAGAACAAACAGAAGACTCTGGAGAGAAAGGCTGAGAATTCCAGATAGAAAAGGGTTGGTAAAATGCTTCGAGCACTAAGACTTTAACATTCAAACTCCCTCAGACTCTGGCAATCAGAAGAGATCGGCATGTTCAGGGTGGTGTGGCCGCAGATGACCCCAGCAGTCTGAAAAGTACACACTATCATTGACTTATCAAAGGATTCAAATGATGAAGAGGACATACTGCATGGTACATAGACTACAATTTGTCTTCTAAATTCCTTCACATTTAAATAAGTATTAGTATAAAATGAGATAACTGGGTAAATCTTTTGAAATACGCTGTGAATATTTTCAGGTAGTATAGCTAAATGCCCTTCCTCATATCTACTCTTCATTCAGCACTATCTTTAGAGTTACTCCTAGATCCTCAAGAACTTTACGCAGAACTTTTAAGAACCAGATTTTATGAAGCCTGAAGCTAATATAATTTGAAAGGCTGCTTTTAAAAAAAAAAAAACTCAACATTACAAATACAGAAAGGGTCCCTGTTAAGAGTGAGAGGCCTTGAAATATAAGTACCGCTTAGTAAATCCTTCTCCAACAAAACACCTCCTCACGTGTCACCCTTCAGGACAATACAGCCTTTGTTCATCTGTGATTTCACACTGCTACACAGACCACTGAGTTTCTGAATTCATTTTATGTTAACACTCATTTAAATTTTAAGGAATTCAGAAGACAAATTATAGTCTGTGTACCATGTAGCATGTCTGCTCCATCATTTGAAGCCTTTGAATAAGTCAGCAATAACTTGTACTTTTCAGATCGCCAGGGTCATCTATGGCCACACTAATCTGAATGTGCCGATCTCGTCCTATTGCCGAGGGTCTGAAGGAGGGTCAGAAAAGCAAACTTGATAAAAAAGAAGGGCATTAGAAATAGTTCTGAGGGTACCGCCTGGTCACCACCCCAGTGCAGGATGCAGACCTGCTCCAGGGAGCACGGAAAAGTTGGGACTGAGTCTCAGCTGAACCAAGGGCTCCACTCGTCTAGTCTCCTGGGCCCGCTCTACCTGAAGAGATGAATGGTTTCTTATCTCCAAGTAAGAGCACGGTGTATATATCCAACTTGCCATTCTCCCTGATCAACAGTGACTTACACTGGGATTACTATAAGGAATGACAAAGACACAGGGTTGCACTTATGTTATTTTTGGATAAAGACTCATCACAAAACTGCACCAAAGCAACAGACAAGAAACAGTTCGGTACAGTGAGAAGGCAAGCATTGCCACTGACAACAGAAGAGCGCTGGCTCACGCGAAGGAGGAACTATTCTGATAAATCTAAGTGTAATGAGTGGGGAGAAAGTGGACACTTCAGTTATGCTTGTCCTAAGAATAGGATTGGAGAACGTGAACCTCCAAAGAAGAAAAAAAAAAAAAAAAGAAGGAAAATCTCTGAACCAAAAGAAGAAGTTGAAGAAGTAGAAGAAAGTGAAAATGAAGGGGAAGATCCTGCTTTTGAGAGTCTCAGTCAAGTCACAGCATTACAGCAAGCCAAAACTGAGGAATAACATGACAAATGGAAACCCAGTGCACGGGGAGCCCTCAACATCAGATGGCTCACGATGGCCAAGGATAAAGAAAAGCACGTATTTCAGTGATAGGAAAGAACTCTCAGTGACTAAAATGTATTACGTAAATATCATTGAAATAAAAAGATCTACAGTACAAAGTTCAAAAAGAGAGTTCTGCAATCAAAAAGTATAGCTGACTATCTACCTCACTGTATAATACAAATGTTTTTAAAAACAGAGAACATATATATGTACATACACACACGTATGTACATATGTTTCAATATGATGGAATAAATTATTGCATAATTTCTGCATCTCTGCACATCAGAAGGGTAGCCCAGGAGCAGGCCTACTGCTTAAACAAGTACTTTTATCAGCTCTACGAGTACCAGCATGTCACGTTACCCAGAGAACTTTCAAAACAAATACTCAAAACTCATCTGCTGTCTGAGGAGGAGTGGAGACAATTTTGGGTCCAACAGAGTTCAGGCCCAGTGCACTATGCGATTCATGAGCCAGACTGCATACTCTACTCTTTAGATGACTTCTTAAAAGAAAGGAAGAAAAATGCATCTGGGGTTTACAGTTAAAATCTTTTCAATTATACATAAAGTACACATATTATATATATTAGTATTCAGTGAATACTTGAAAACATACAAATCATCCATCCATACCTGTGCCTAAGCTATATTCTTCACAGCAACAGAACTCAGTTAAATGCAACTACAAGTAGATTATTATAAAGTTACTAAAATTTCTTCCAGACAATTTTTCTCTTAATTTAAAGGTCTGTTTGATGAATGTTATTGTTTACTTTTGTTAAATAAAGTTTGTATGTTGCACTAAAAAAGACAAGAGTCAGAATTTTTTTCTGGATATAAAATGGGATGTAAGTTAAGGGAAATGAGCCAGGTGGTAAACACCTGTGAAACACTAGAAAAATTCACAGTCCTACTAAAAATTTTGCATCACTGTACCTTCCCTCTCTAATCAAATTACTGGACTGATGTAGGTTCAGAATCCACCACCAATTCACAACTGCTCACAAAACCTCTATCACATGAAAGCTGGCAGAAGTCAAGGTTCAAGCTATAGAACTCTTGGAAATACTGACCATACTAGAGACTATAGATTTAAACATTTGAAAAAACAGGTAGGCCCAAAGTAGGCTTTTTATCACAGCAAACTTGTAATATCACATTCTTCACAGATACTTACCTGTTCACATTCTCTGAGAATCATCTTTACAAGATCCTAGATCCTATTTCTTCCTGCTTACTGAATTACTGCTCCCTACTGCACTGATTCTCAAACTTTTGGGCCTCAGGACTCCTTTATATTCTTTAAAATTATTGGATAATCAAGAGTTTTTGTATACATGAATTACAATAAGGGAATATACTTATACATTAATATAAATGCTGTATTTTTGTGGAGCATGGTGGTACATTTCTGTAATCCTAGCACCCTCAGAGGCTGAGGTAGGAAGACTGCAAGTTCAATCCCAGCATGGGAAACTTAGTGACATGGTAAGACCCCACCTTAAAATTTTAAAAAGGGCTGGAGAGGTAACTCAATATTCCTGGTACCTCCAAAACAAAACAACTCTATCTGTAATCTAAATTGCATCTATATTTTCTAAAACACAAAAGTAGTAGTTGAAGGAGCGTATTATTTTACAGTTTTGCAAATGTCCTTAGTGTCTAAATTAACAGAAAACAGCTAGATTGTGCTATTTGCTTCCATACTTCATCTGTGGCAAGATGCTAGTTTGGTAGAAGTACATGTGTCAAAATCCAGCCTTACACACACATGCTACTGGAAAGGAAAGGAATATTTTTTCCTTTTTCTCTTTCTCTCAATCCTCCTGTTTTGGCCTAATGAGTGCTGGGATTACAGGCATGTGTCCCCACACTCATATATGTGGTGCTGGAGAATCAACCCAGGGCCTGTGTTTGCTAGGTAAACACTTTAACCATCAAGCTGTGCCCAAAACTTTGAAAGGGAGTATTTTCATTCACTGTGAAGAGTATTGTATGATATTATCCTAAAACCCTACAAGTAATTTCTTTAAATTAGTTGCAATAGGAATCTAAAACACTAGGAACTACCATAGTCTTTTCATACATTAAAATCCATTAATTTATTTTGCACTGTATTTTGTTTTACTGTCCTAGGGGTTACGCAGGCATATATGGCAGGCAGGCACTCATCCCTCAGGTATACCCTCCCAGCACTTTAAAATTTTATTTGTGAGAGTTTCACTAAGCTGCCCAAGCTGGATTCAAACTTAGGATTCTCCTACCTCAGCCTCTAAAGTAGCTTGAATTACATGCAGGAACACTATGATTTATGATATATGATTTTGTAACACTAAGTATTGGAAAATATTGCGCATTCACTGAACTCTGCAAATCTTCCGAATATTGACACATTTAAATCTGCAATATAAAAAATTACTACTACTACTAATCTTACTCAAAAAGTCTTTTAAGTACTAGCAAGATATCAAATTCACATTTTCAGGGACAGGCTTTTTGAAATTCTAGTTTTCACTGGGAAGTTCAAATTTTATCATTGGTAATAAACACTGACAGTTGTTTTCTTTGCAGTAATAGATTACTTCATTCATTTTCAAGAAAATGTCCATCAAATATTAAAGTGTAAAAACCACAGTGTTGGGGCTGGGGATATAGCTCAGTGGTTAAAGTGCTAGCATGCACAAGGCCTTGGGTTCGATCCCCCAGCATCGCACAAATATCATTCAGGCATGGTGCACACTCCTGTAATCCCAGCACTCAGGAGGCCAAGTCAAGAGGATTGCCATGAGTTCAAAGCCAGCTGGGGTGCATAATGAATTCGAGAACTAGCCTAGACTACAGAGTGAGACTTTGTCTCAATAAATAAATAAATAAAATACATACATACCATAGTTTTTCTAGCAGTCCTTTCAAGTAAAAATAGTACTTCATGATGAAAGCAGCTAGGTTTAGCTCACAACTCAACTGCCCAAATGCTTCCTCAAGACACCTTTGGGATGTATCAGAGTAGTTAATGCATACTTCTCATCTAATCACATAATGAAACTGGATTTTTGTCCTCATTGCAACAGTGTGACAATGACGAATATATTAATTACTCAATATCATGCCTCTATCTTCACTTGTGCCAAGGCATCAGAAATTTTCTCACCATCACTTTTACCCATTAGTACAAATGTCAACTCAAATGAAAAGCCAAATAACACTGAAACAGTTAAGAGGCAGGGGTCTAGAAGAATAGCTCAACAGTTAAAGTGCTTGCCTAGCAAGCTCAAGCCCTGGGTTCAATTCCCTAACACTACATCAGGCGTGGTGGTGCACACTTGTAATCTCAGCACTTGGGAGACTAAGGCAGGTTCCATGTGCTCAAAGCCAGTCTGGGTTACATAATGAACCTAGGAACAGCACCAGCCTAGACTGCCAAGTAAGACCCTGTCTTAAAAACAAACAACAACAACAACAACAAAAAAAGTTAAGAGGCAGAAGCACCTAAAATCAACATGCACAAATAAACAGATTTCTAAAACTACGAGAGAACTCGGGTCTGGTGGCACAGGCACTCTGAGAGGTTGAGGCTAAAGGATCCCAGGTTCAAGGCCAATCTGACCAACTTACTGACTTAGCAAGACCCTGTCCCAAAATCAAAAGTAAAAACTGGGCCGAGAATGCAGTATAGTATGAAGGCCCTGGGTTCCATCCTCAGTGTGACCAAAAAAAAAGCCAGACAACATACAATAGCTAAGATATGAAACCAGCCTAGGTGCCCATCAACAGATGACGAAATAAAGACAATGCACTGTATATACAAGAGTATTATTTAGACAAAAAGAATAAAATTTTGTCATTTGCAGAAATATTTATGAAAATAAATATCACGTTGAGCATAGTAAGCCAGCTTCAGAAAGACAAGCATCTTGTGTTCTCTCTACTATGTGGGATTTTAAAAAGATGAGAAGTAGAAGGAAGACTATTATTAGAAAGAGATGGGAAAGAAGGGGGAAACTGAGGAGATATAAGGGTAAGTAGTAGTGTGCATGAATATGATCAGAATATATTTTACACATTAAAATCTCCCTAAAAATGTGAAACTATGGGGAAGGTGGGGTACAGCAAAGGAATGGGGGAAATGACAAAGTATGTACATGTACAAATCTGACAAAAATGAGATCCTAATCTGTACGGTCAGTACATACTAATCCACAATGGGAGGAAAAAAAGTGAACTAGGTGTGGTAACGAAGTCTTGCATAACAATTATTTGGAAAGCAAAGGCAGAGGGATCACAAGTTCGAGGCCAGCCTAGAACACTAAGCAAGACATTATCTCAAAGTAAAATATCTTAAAAGAAGGTTGGGAACGTAGCTCAGTGGTAGGGTGCTTGTCTAACATGTAGGAGGCCCAGTACTGCAAAAATAAAAAATAAATTAAAAAAGAGGGAGCGGGGAATGTGAAATATTACTCAGCTAAAAGGCAGGAATTCCCATCACACGCTACTACATGGATAAACCTTCAAGACATTATGCCAAGAGAGGTAAAACAGCCATAAAACAACAGAAATACTGCAAGATTCCACTTACACGAAGTAACGAAGTAGTCAGATTCATAGAAGCAAAGTACAATAGCAAAGACCAGCAGCTGGCCTTAGGGAGAATAGTGACTTTTTTATTGTGTATAGTTTCAGACTTGAAGATGAAAAAGTTCTGCAGATCTGTTTCACAATGTGGAAATATACTAAACACTTCTAAGCAGTACACCTAAAATTTTATTATTTTTTAACCTAAGAGAAAAGGCAAGTAACATCTTAGTATTATTAGAAAAAGATCTTGGGCCTTATGGACTCACGTAAAGGGACTCAGAAACTCACCACGGTCTATAAGCACTGCCCTAGAGCAACCTTTTCTTTCTAACACCTGCCTGCTTTTTCAACCTGCTCCTTCTCCTTTCCCGCCTCCTCTGGCATAGCTTCCCAGTTCTTAAGAAGCCTCTCTTCAACAATGTTGTCCCTTTAATATCTACAATGATATAAAAAGGGTTCTTCTTTTTCTTCTCAAATCTGAGGTTTCATTATTCCGTTGGAGTAATCTGTTTATATTTCAGTATGAGCTCCTAAGACTTCTTTCACATTTGTTTGTTCCACTTCTCTACTTAGAGACTATCAGTTTCTCAAGAGTGAGTGCCTTATCACAATATTGTCATGGAGTTCCTCACATTTCTCTGAATGCTGTGATTCTGGAGCTCACTATATGGAGCTGTTGGTTTGTGAATAACTCCTCTGTGTCTTTGTACAACTATGCAAAATCAAGTAGACTTTGAAAGTTCCAACGACTTTGCAAAGCATCCTATTATCCTTTCTGATTCCTGTCAACATAAGCAACCTTACAGTTCTAGTTTTGGTGTAATTCAACTTTGCTTTCACTTTCCTTAGAAGTCTTCACATGTGCAAAGGCAAAAAACACCAAATGACATTAGATCAACAAGGCAAAAAGGACCAGATGGTTTTTATGTTACACTTTCCAGTTGAGCCTTTGATCAATCATTATAGGCAGCAGAGAGTCTCCATTTGTCTTATTTTCTATACAAATGAGTAACTGAAGAATAATCTTTCCCTCTAGGAAGTAACAAAATTGCCTCTTTCAGGAACTGTGGCCTCTCACTACCTCACATTTTACACTTTTCTATCTTGGCTCTTAACATGACTTTCATTAAACCCTTCCTGGATTTTTTTCATATATGACTGGCAATCTTGAATTTGGCCATCGTGGTTAATTACTTATACCAGTAGATTCTCTTGTTTTGCTGATTTTGCACTAAACAATCTCTACAGAAAATTTAAAACCCAATAAAATAGTTCCAAACCTTTGAAATCCCTTATCCTCCCACCAATGGAGGTCTTATTGTCTAGCGCACACATATATCCTCTCAAGATTCTCCTCTGATCAATGCTGGGTCAATAAAAAGAAAGTTACCCACAAATACATTACTCCAAGTAGAATTGTAAGACAATGAGTTTCCTATACCATTATCCTAGAAACGTTTAGAGCACTGGAGCTACAACTGACCATTACCTAGTGTAGGAAAAACAACACTAATAACCACTTTCAAACGTCAAACAGAATTCAGTGATGTACCAAAGTCAATCAAAAATGGCCCCCAGCAGTACAGACCTACTGGCTCTTTGCTGAATGTCATCAAATGCTTCAATGCTATTTATGACTCAGAACCAAATATAATGATATTATAGCTAAAGTAGCTGTGCATTAATGATGACAATAATGCATGCCCAGGAAAACATTTTGTAAAGTTATTGCTTACCTCCTAACAAGATTAATCAGAGCAGTCAGGAACATTTATAACTTACAGTACTGTTTTAAAATACTATGAAGGGACTGAAGGAATGGCTCAGTGGTTAAAGCGCTTGCCTAGCAAGCACTAAATCAAGCGCTAAGTACCCGAATTCGATTCCCTAGCACCACATAAACTGGGTATGGTGGCGCACACCTGTAATCCCAGCACTCAGGAGGCTGAAACAGGAAGACTGCCATGAGTCCAAGGCCAGCCTGGGCTCCCTAGTGAGTTCATGAAAAATAAATAAAAATAAAAACTTTTTTAAAAAATAAGAATACTATAAACACCACTAAGATCAAGCAAGTGAATAAATGTGACTAGAGCATATTCCAAAATCTCTACAAACTGTCTGACCTAAGAACCCTTGATTGCACCTGCATATCCTAAACTTTACCACTGTTTATTCTAACCAAAAATAATGCCCCTTTTTTATTTGCTTTAACAGAATTGAAACTCCTAAGAAAGTACAGACAGTACCAGCTGTCCGCTGACGCAGAACCTCTCAGCAGTTATTTCCTGTGGTAAAGGAACACAAAGGCACCACCAAAGTGATAAGATATTCTTAAATTCAACAGTTCAACCAGACAGAAACTTATCCTTTAATGAAGATAGCAGTGGAAATACTGAAAAATGAACAATACAAAATATTAAAGTTTCCTGGTGGTACAGGTCTATAATCTCAGCGTTCTGGAAAGCTGAGGCAGGAAGATCGTAAGTTTGAGCCCAGACTGGGCAACTTGGTGACTTAGTGAGACCCTGTCTCAAAATCAAACTAAACTAAATGGCGGTGGGGGATAATGGAAGTTGGGGAGGAGAGGAAGGATGTGGGAGGATCAAAAGGGAGAAGGGAAGGGTTTGTAACTATGACACTACATATGTATGTGCACAAAATACTCAAATTCAGTGTAAACGGTGTATCACATATTACACACATTAATAAAACAAAAAGGATGGAACTTGACTCAATTCATCATCCACACTCCTGTGGTCACCTGGCCATCTATCTCTCTCAATAAACTTCACTTGCTTACCTTTTAAAAGAAAAACAAACTAAAAATTGGCTAGGGACATAGCTCAGTGTTAAGGTCCTGGTTTTGATCCCTGATCCCCAATAGCACAATTATTAAATAAACAAACAGAATTTTAAAACAAGTGTACTAAAAAGAAGTGTACGAAATATACAGAACATTCAGGTAAAACCATTTTACCATCTGTGTTATACATTATATAAGTATACATAATACAAGTATCCCTTATGTTAAAAATAAATAATTTTAACGATTTTCCAAGAATCCAGAACAGCACTGGAAATATGGTAGTCTTGGCACTATACAATAGAAATTTCTGATATCACAGAACTATTCTCTTTTGCATTGGCCAACAAGAGAGTCACTAATCACACATGGCCACTGAGCACTTGAAGTGTGTCTAATCCAAATGAGGCAACGAACTTCTTAATTTCAATTTAAATGATCACCTATAAGTAGTCATCACCCTATTGCATACCACAGTGAAGATAATAGTATTTTGTGAATAAGTGAACAGATGAATGAATAAAAACTGTAAAAATACATATTAAGTCTGAATAAAATATTGGAGCATGTCTTATATAGCACATTCTAAATAAATAACTGATTAAAACATACCTCTAACATTGAAAATATAGCACTCCTGTACACGTTGAAGGGGCATATATGGAAAGTCTTCGTACTCTTCGCTCAAATGAGGTGTAAACCTAAAACTGCTCTAAGAAGTAAAGTCTATGTTTTCTTAAATGCCAGCTTTGGATTCTATCTGTATTGATATTGCACTCTCTAAATTTACCTTTTCTCAACTTCTAGTTCTGACGCAAATTTCTTACTTTCTCCTACGAAAAGCAGTATGGGTATGTATTTTCAATTTTAAAAAAGTCTTTGATTTTGAAACTACTAAGGGAAAACTCATACATAGGCTTCTAAAATCTTGGTCATATCACCTTAGAAGAGACATGCCAAACTCTACCAATGGTTAGAAAAAAAATTGAATCAAAATTTCAATACAAAACTAATTAAAATGGAATATTTCTGACACATTAACTACTTTCATACATTAATACACAAGAATACAACATCTAGGACAAACTATCTTTTACAATTAAGGCAAAGCCTTATTTATCAAGTCCCAGAAGAATGAAGGCAGTATGCTTTGGGCACATTTTCTTGAGTAAGGCTTCCCTTCCTTGCTTCTGAGAAGCACCTGTATGTTCCTGGAAGCACAGCACGCTCTGTGGATCACCACAGAACATTAATAAGAGTTCCATCATGTGACGTAGAAACAATTTAAGGAGAAATGACTATATTGTTTATATGCATGTAATATAAAAATCACAACCACCAGCACTTGTTTTCAATTTTTTAAGCCAATGAACTAAAGATAGAATTTTTCTATCAATTCCCAGATACTTGCTGAATCATTCTATCATCAGCTAGTGCTGAGGAGTAGCAGCTGCTACAAGAAAAATAAATTATGAAAACAAAATGTTAAATGTAGATAATGATGCCCATTATCTTTAGTGCATACCTTGAGGGCAGAGACGAAAATTAAAGAATAGGAAAATAAACATTTATCTGAAATACCCTCCTGGGATTACATCTGATGAGTCAGTCAGTGTACCGAGGAGTCCAAGTATTTTACTCTTAATTCAAATGACAAGAGTATAAGGCAGCCATTTTCACTTCGACTTTATACGTAGACAATGAGATTCCAGGACACCCAGGGGCATGGCAAAGATCACTCAGCTGCAAATGATTTGGTGTGATTAGCTCTAAAACCAATTCTCTATCTCTCGTAAAGCAATGCCTCCCAAGTAACTATAAAGTCACCATTAACATAAATTATTAGACTGTGTAATAAATCTTAGCAAAAATACAAAAACCTGTGGACCATCATAGAAAATGTTTGCAGAAGCCTGAGCCCATTTCTGATACATTACCTCCCCACTGCCTCACTGTCAAGATGCCCGATACCCTTGCTGACTGTCACAACTGTGTCCTCATTACCTACACTCAACCTCCCATTCACCCTTCACCATTTTGATTCACTTTTACCTGCTATGTTATGAGACGAGAAAACCATGCTAATTAAGAGGATGCAAAAGAAAAGCACGGAGATTTCAAGTGACCGCCTCTTATCAGTTAAATACACACACTTCTGGAACATGAGCTTAGCGATACTAAACGTGATGCTTACTCAAGGGTCTCTTCTGATGGATTTCTGATACATAACTTTGTTCCTGATTCTTGGCTATACAGTTTCTCATTCTTTGTTCCTGATCCCACACAGCTGCATATACACTGTTATCTCCCTTGCTAGATATGAACTCGGAGGTCAGGAGCCACGTTTCATTCATCTTTGCACCCAGTAGTTCCTACAGTGCCGTGCACACAGCAAGCTCTGAGCAAATGTTTGCTTCCTAAATGACTAATGTGCCATAAGTTTAAAGAGATATGATAATTTGTGGCAACGTGCATATAACCTTTCATTAAATAATAAGCTCTAGGCTACGTGGCTGCCGGCTGTTCAACCGGAACTTTACCAGGCATTAGGACTTTGGTAATGTCACCACATTGGAACAGTCTGTGTGTTCCTTGGCTCTGTGGAAACTTGTTCAATTAATTCATCCTAACAAGTACCTATCGTATTTGGTCATTTGGGTACACTGGTAAATAAGAACTATTAGACTAGAGGCTAGGAACATAGCTCAGTGGTAGAGTACTTGCCTAGCACTCATGAAGCCCTGGGTTCAAGTCCCAATACCAAAAACAAAACAAGAAAAGAAACCTCTCACATCATTCTGCTCCCAAATATGCACAGATGCTTTCACTTCTCTCCATCATGTTAGTGCCACCAAGTTCCTCATTTCTATGAAATGATTCCCATTAGTCTCCCTGCTTTCTTTTTTTTTTTATTCTTCTCCAATTCATTTTCCACAATGCCACCAAAGAGAGTTTTCTTTAAAAGGCAAGTCAAGTCACATTACTTTGCAAAACTTTTCAAAGCATTCTCTCTGCCCTGAGGGTAATATCCTCCATAATGGCTTAACAGGCCTAAACTGATCTACCAATACAGCCATGTATCTCACTGTTCACTCTCTAATTATCTCTCTAGCCATATTACTAATAAATGCGGCAGTAAGATTATGCCGAAAAACTGGGCTCAGATCTCTCAAAAACTCCCAATAATGCCAGAAGTGGCGGTACAGACCTATAATCACAGTACACTGGTAGGGTGAGACTGGAGGATTCCAAGTTTGAGCCCAGCCCGAGCAATTTAGCAAGACACTGTCTCAAAATAAAAGAATGAGAATATAGCTCCACCTGAAGGCCCAAGATTCAACCCCAATGCTGCCAAAACAAGTAAATATCGCAATAGGCATTCAAAAAGAAAAAAAACCTCCCAACTTATGGATTTAGGTCTTCAAAACTTGTAAGTTTCCTAAGGCAAAGTAGACTATTACAGTCACCCAGAGTTTCGTCTTCTGGAAAGTTTCAAAACTACATACTAACAAGGCTGCCACTGAAGGAAATGCTGAATATAAAAGAACCTTGAGCAAAAGGACCCAAGTCTCTATGTTTCAATGGCGATAAGCACCTGTACATAGTAGTTCCACAGTAAATTTTTATTTAATTAATGACAAAATGAATCAAAAAAAAAAATTCTGGGGCTAGAACCACCCAGAAATAATATCAAGAATAGGCAGGTATCCACATTCTGACTGAAAAAGATTCATTTAGAGTTGCTATTTTAATACCAGACTAGTAGATTTCAAAGCAAAGAATACAGTCAAGGATACAAGGGGTCATTTATAAAGATAAAGGGGTCAATTCATCAACAGTGCACAACAAACCTAAGCATTAGTAAGTCTCAGCCCACCAAACCAACAGATAGATAGACAACTTTCATGGCTAAAATGCAGTATCAGCATTCCTAAAGCAAACTAAAATGGCCAAAATGGAGCTTAAAATCTTCCCAATAGGGGCTGGAGAAACAGCACAGCAGTTAGAGCATTTGCCTAGCAAGTGCAAAGCCCTTGGTTCGATTCCTCAGCACCACATAAACTGGGCACACACCTATAATGCCAGCACTCTAGAGGCTGAGGCAAGAAGATTGCTGTGCACTCAAGACCAGCCTGGGCTAGATAGTGAATTCAAGATCAACATGAACTATAGAGAGAGACCATCTCAAAAAAAAAATTACTTTTTTCTAGAGGCTGTAGGAATGGCACAATAGATAAAGCACTCGCCTTGCAAGTGCAAGGCCCTAAGTTTGACCAGGCAGCACCACAGAAAGCTAGGCGTGGTGGCGAACGCCTAAAATCCCAGCACTCAGGAGGCTGCAGCATACGATTTGTCCTGAGTCCAAGGCCAGCCTGGGCTACACCTGTGAGTTCAGGACCAGGCTGAGCTACAGACCGAGACCCTGTCTGAAAGAAAGAAAGAAATGAAAGAAAGAGAGAGAGAAGGAAGGAGGGAGGGAGGGAAGGAAGCATGGAGGGAAGAAGGGAGGGAGGGAGGAAGGAAGGAAACAAAACAACAGTGAGGTACGTGGCGTGGAGCGGTAGATCAGCTTGGTCTGTTAAGCAATTTTGGAGGATATCCTCAGGGCAGAGGGAACTCCTTATGCAAACCAAACTGGGTGGCACCAAGCTATAATGCCAGCCCGCTGGGAGGTGGGGCCAGGAGGATGGCAAATGCAACTTACTGACTTAGCAGGTCCTGTCTCGAAATCAAAAATAGAAATGCACAGGGCTGTGGTTTACTGTGAAAGGCATGGGCTCAATCCCAAGTTCCACTCCCATGCCCCTAAGAAAGTCTGGCCTGGTAATGCACACCTGTAATCTCAGTGCTCTGGGGAGGCCAAGGCAGGAGGCTCTCAAGCTTGAGCCCAGCTTGGGCAACTTAACAATTCGGTGAGACTCAAAATCAAAATCAAAATAAAAAATAAAAAATAAAAAATGGGTGTGGTGGTGCTCACCTGTATCACCAAAGAGAGAAGAGAGGGAGAGAAACTGAGATATTCTTATGTAATAAACAGCATGTGATTTTACTAATAAAAGTACAATGTCCTCAAAAAGGGTCAAAGGTACCAGTGTGTTAAATAACTTATCAAAATGCTTATGATTCAGTGCCAAAACTGATCAAAGTGATCTAAAGCTGACTCACCTTTCATATTGCCTATCTCGTGGTAATGAAGCACCCCAATGTCGAAAGTCCATGATGAACACAAGTAAAAGGAGACAGAATATGAAGAACAGTCCCAGGAACGCCACCCGCTGACGAAGGAACGGGCTCACTGTGGGCACAGTGAAGTACCAGGAGGCTGGGCAGAGGTAAGAAAAACTGATCCTGAAATGAGACAAACATTAGTTAAGTCTGAAGAGTTCCTACAGTTGAGTGCTAGTTTCAAAGTGGACTAAAGTTCTCCTAATAAAGGCAAAAATTCATGCCAAGAGAAGTCTAAACGTTATTTCTTTCAGTCTGAAATTTAAGAAAAGGGCTTAACATGCATCACAGTGTTTCTGCTATGTGTTTCTGCTAATCACAAAAACTTTATCTGCTCTTATCAAAACTCTGCACTTCTGAGAGCAATTCAAAGAATTAATTTCGTGTTAATGAGACGATCACCTCCAGGAGCAACTTCCTAACACTGGAGATCAAATACAACATTCCTACTACAAATGCTGGCAAGAAACTGATTAGAAAGGTCATTCAACTAATTTTTAAATGTTTTGGTAAGTAACATATACAAATGATAACAAATAAAAACCAGCTTTGCTCCAATCCACCACCTCTCAGAAGTAACCATTAGCTGCTCAGCTCCTACGTATTTTTCCAAGAATATTCTATGGTTACACATGCGTAGCAGTATACAAGATAATATATCTCCAGGTATTTCCATTCCCTTGGTTTTACACAAATACACTGTAATACGGCTTCATATCTTTCCACCAGTTATTCTGCTTTCCCCTTGTCCCCCAAATGATGCGACACTACAGATCCACACTATTTTTAAAAGCTTCAGATCATTATAATGCATTGATAAGTACACTCAACTCTGAAGTTTACTTTCTATATTGACACAAAAGGATCTCAGCCTACCTGCTTTCAAAGGAAAAAAAAAACCGTAACTCTCTTCATTTAACCTCGTCAAAGGGCATCCAGCTCCACTTAACTGGAAATGGAAATTTGGTGACACAATCTAACACTCTCTAGATCTGACCAAGCCGACTCCCTTTACGACCCTTGGATTATGGACTGGAAATTATTACTGTACCTGCCTTCCAAAGAATACAACTTTGATCATCTCTGCACACACCTGACTAGGATGCAAATTCCTGGTGTCGCCCAAGGGCAAGCCTCCCAGTGGGCCCCCCCACCTGCCTGCCAGTCTCCACTGAAGAAAACGTGTAGCCTTACCTAGCCATGGGTTCCCTTCAGCGGTATCACTGTTCGTCACCTCCTTTTCCTTTTGCCATGAGAAGGTAACCTCCTTGTCCCAGGCATCTCCTAGTTCTGCAGCCTGGAAAGAGTTGGCCGGGTTTCAGGCTTACCTCCAGCAGTGCCCAGGAAGCCAGACCTCCAGGAGTCCGACCTCTACCCGACTTCCACATCCCCCACCCACACCCGGATCTCCCACCCACGCCCGGATCTCCCACCTACACCCGGAATTCCCACTCCGTGTTTATCTGCTCTTCTTCCTCAGGCCCAGCGGACCCTCGCCGGGCATCTTGGCAAACAGGCTTTCTCGCCGACCAGCTCCGTCCTCGATTAATCTTCCATTCCCAGGAGGAGGGGGTCCTCGCCTCCTTTCCCGGACCCTCCCGGTCCCGCCGTGATTCCGCGTGCGCACTCACGGGATCCAGCGGCCCGCGCGTCCCTCTGCGCCGCTCCGCTGGGTCCACAGCTGCTGGAGCGGCCTCCAGTCTAGCCGGAAAAAGGCCGGGGCAGGCGGCGGCGCCACGTCCCCAAGGAAACCGCAGGAAGCCAATGACTGACAGCGGACCCGGAGAGGTACCCGCCCCTCGCGCGCCCGAGCCGCGGGCGGAGTCGCCGCTCCCGCTGCACGTCCGTCCGCCGGCGGCCAATCCGGTGAGCGCTCGGCCTCGAGGGCCCGCCCCGGGACTCACCGTCCGCCGGCGCCGTGCGGAGGCGCCGCCTGCAGGCCCGGGCGGTCGGGACGCGCAAGAGGGCTGCCTGGCGGCGGGGCTCCCGGCGCGGTTCGTCCGGGGACGCGAGTGCCCCGCGGGTCGCCTTCTCGGGGACACAGCGGCTCGGGTGGGCGGGGTTTGAGGTGTCTGCGACAGAAACACATCCCTTGCCCGCGACGCATTCGCGCGTTTTGTGCCCACTCACTTTCCCTGCTAGAATGAGCGCTCTAATTTCCACGCTCCCCGTGGCCTCCGAAACTCGAGTGCGAGTTTCACTGTCTTGTCCTTTTTGAAAAACTAGAGACAGCTACAGGAAGGTGCTTGCGTCTCTTCGTGCAGCGTTTATTGAGTGTCCACTTGGTCAAGCAGAAGGGGCCCTGCAGTGATCCAGAGGAAGGCACAGTGCCTGGATGTCTTGATTCTTGCCTGCGTCAGCCCTGTCACTTCCAGGAAGGAGCCTCTTGGACATCATAAACCTACGCTTTTCCTAACGTGTCGCAACCATCACCGCGCACTACGCCCCTGCTGCAGTTCCGGTATTCCTACTTACAGCTACAGAACCTTGATGTTTCTGGCTCTTCATCAGCCTTGAATCACCAACCATCTCTGCCTTTTGGCCAACAGAACTCCCTCTTAATCATCCATTACCAGTCATCTTTCATAAAGTCTTTCTAGACCTACACCTCTTCTATACATAACGTTTCCCTAGCCTTTTCGAATATGCTTGAGGGCAGCACCTGCTCCCACCTAGTCCCAAACGGGCTGATGGACACATAAAACACGACTGCTTACGGTAAGTGGGGGCAGGGGAGTGAAAACCACCCAAATGAGAACGAAGAACTTGAACTTTCAGTTCTTCCCGCCTCAGCCTCCCAGAGTGCTGGGACTACAGGCCTGTGCCACGATGGCCAGCTCAGCAATGTATCCTTGGATAATAGGGGTTGAAATGGATGACACAGTGATATGAAAGAGCCAGTGCACCACTGTAAAATATGTATTTACAGAGAATATCAACAGAACGGTAAAGACATGGCATCTGCAGTTGCGTTATTGATTAAAGGAGGCCTTACCAAAAACCAGAATTGTGTAACAACTTGGAGGTTTTTATTGCACCTGGGAAATCATCATAGGAAGATAAGGATAGATGAAGTTACCCCTTCTTTTCGTAAGGTGGGAGGGCATTAAGAAAGGGAAGGAAGGAAAGGAGAACTGCTTCAGTTGCTTTTTCAAGAAAAATTTAGGAAAGATCACATTCAGACAGGAATAGCAAATTGATTCCCTCAAAACTATTTCCCGCATATCCCTGGGAAAGTCTTCCTGCATACATGCTCCAGTCTGAAAGCTGATGAAATGTACAATATCTGCTCATCCCTTCAGTCCTCATTGATTGTCCCATCCCTGACTGCCCTATGAATTCCTATAGCTGTCATGTACTATTCCTCATCATTGAGGCATCAATTTCTCTTCAGGTGACTGTAAACCAATCCACTCTGATTTCATGTAGGAGCTTTAAAGAATAAGAACCTTGATTTTTAAAAAGGGAAATAGGTGTTTTAGGGAAGAACATGTTTCTGTTACATTGACATAAATTCAGTTTCTATAACAAGATTCATATTAACAGCAAAAGCTTTACACAGCCACAATGGCATTCTCTCTACCTCTCAGATATGCCAACTTTGTTCTCATTTGAGTGTTGTCATACCTGCTTCCTCTGCTGGAATGTTCTTCTCCACGTTTGTCATGACTGGCTTCTGCATGTCATTCAGAGAGGACTGCGCAGGTCACACAAACATCGCCCCCCAGCTCTACTTCATCACACTGTAACAGAGGGCTGGGGATGTACAGTGCTTGCCTAACATATATGAGCCCTAGGTTCAACCTCCAGCAATGCACACAGGCACATGGACATGTGTGCGTGCACACACGCAAGCATGCACAGAGGAAAACAGTTGGAATGGCAAAGTTTCCCAAAGTATTGGTACAAGAGTTAAATCTTTAGCAATGTTCTCCTTCAACAACTATAAAAGTATAAGATTGCAAAGTTTTTCTAAAATCATTTATTAGTAGTATGTGTGTAAAACACAACAGTTACATTCATCTTGAAGAGGACTGAGAAGTCTTATTATTTTTTTTTTTTTGGACTGAGAATTCTTAAAGGTAAAATAAAAGGATTCCTGAAGATAGGAAAAGTTTCAGTGAAGAATGTGTCAAGGAGAGGCAAGTATTATCTCTCAGTCAAGAAATGAAGGAACAGGGGCAACTCACTGGGACCCCCTCCCAAGTAGTGGGAGCTTCGGCCCCTCTGTCCTTTGTTAATAAAGATCTGTTCTACCTATTCTAAGAAAAAAGAGCGAGTGAGAAAGAATAAAAGGCCAAGTTGGACGTGGAGGCACATGCCTGTAATATCGGCACTAAAGAGGTTGAGGTAAGACTGCCAGCTTGAGCTACACAGTGAATTCCTGACCAGCTTGGACTACAGAGCAAGATCCTGTCTCAATAAATAAGTATTAACAAAAAAGGCCATTGGATTTTTAAATATTTATGACCACCGAATAAAGATGAAGAATATAGCTTAAAGAGGGTAAGTGTGTGGTCTTGACTGGAATAATTCTGCAGTAAAGGGACTCAGTACTCCAGCAGCACTGAGTGGGCTTCTTTTTGAGAGCCCTATTAATTCTCTAAGGAAATGAGCAAGACAACAGAGAAAAACTGAACACACTGGAGGGAAGGTACATGATAGGTTCATGTTACTGGAGAAAGTTCGCGAGTCACCTTTAGGGTCTTTGAAATTCAGATGTCTGTAAGCAAAATTTTGTATGTGTGCAGAAGGAAGGTGAGGGAAAGTGAACTTGTGACTTTATTATTTTCCACTTTATCCTTTCTTTTTATGGGGGGGTGGCGGTGAGCGGTAAGGGGGTCTCGCTTTCTAGTCCAGGCTGGCCCTGAACTCACTATGTAGTCCAGGCTGCCCGTGAACTCATGGCAATTCTCCTGCCTCAGCTTCCCTACTGCTGGGATTACAGGTGTTCGCAACCAACCACACCCGGATTAAGTGGTGCTGGGATTTGAACTCCAGGACAAGTGCTTTAAACACTCCAGCCCAGTTTTATTATTTTCCAAAAGGTCGTGACCCAAATGTTAATAAAACACTGCTGAAAAGGAAAGAGATTAGAGGAAGGGTGGCGGAGTGGAATCGGAGATCCAGAGAAGAGCTAAGCTTTAGAGAAAACAGAAAACCTTGCTTATCTAAGGAAACGCTATGAGCACATGGAAAAGTTTACAACTGCATCATCATGTCATTAAAATACGTAGTAAAGACACTCCAGCCACGGTAGAAGGAAGGCGGTAAGCCACGGGAAAATGCCTGAGCTGCGCCTTGGAGGCTGCAGCTCCAGTGGTTTCAGAGCGCCTCAGAGCCGTGTGGCCCTCTGCAAAGTGTCGCAGCCCTCGACTGACTGGTCCTAGAACTCGGGCGCCGCAGGCACTGTTCTTTGGCCAGGGCGCGCCCCTCCCAAGACGCCCGCCGGCCAGACTGGGGACAGAGCAGCCTTATCACAAAGGCGGTCATCGCAGGCACTGCGGCTCCCAGTGAGGCGGCTCGCTGACCAGATGCTGAGGCTTCTGCCCCGGGAAAGCTGTACGACTGAGCTCCCCGGCTGCCACGCTTTCTGGGCTGCGCTAGGCACCCTGCCTACGGTCCACCTGTGGCCATCTCTGACTCATCCCGGCCCCCACGACGACGCCTCCCTTCCCAGAGCCCAGCCACAGCCGGGGCACCGGAGATCTCATTCATTCAACCACTGCGGGGTTTACCGAGCGACTCAGTGCCGGTCCCAGAGGTCCACCGGGTCCTCCGGGGTCTGCTTGAGTGTCCGACACGCCAGACAGGACCGGAGCTTAGCAGGCCACCGTAGACTTGCCTGGCGGAGGGGCGAGTACCGGTTCCTGACTGCACATCTCACCAGCTTCCCAGGCGGGCACCCGAGCCGTGCCAGGCGATGCCGGGTGCAGGAGGCTCCGCCTCCCGATCGCCGCGAGATCCCGCGGGAACAGCGCTCTTGGTGGCCCGGACCCCGCATCTCCAAGCTGCGCTTCTGGGCTTTTGGGACGCGCGCCGGAGCGCCAGTCCTAAGGGCGCCCGTCAGTGGCTTCACCTTGAAAACCTGGCACCATCCCTACCCCACCCCACTCCACCCCAGCGATCTCGCGTGCAGCGCCCGCAGTACCAACAGGCGCCAGTCTGGGGCCCACAGTCTGTCCCCACCATCCCTCTAAAGCTCTTCGCTCTCTTTTCGTAGCCAATCGGCGAACGAGATGGCGCTGGCCAATGGCCGCGGCCAGAGTATCTAGAGTGGGGAGCCTATCAAACTGCAGTTTGGAGCTTCTCCCGCCCCTGAACTATCTGAGGCGGGCTGATCTTCCATGTCAGCCAATCAGTGGCCAATAAACAAGAAGCCTCCAAGATCAAAGGGGAAGGGGTGGGATCCAGGCGGTAGCACTATGAAGGCAGGAGAATGACAAGCAACCTCGCCAATGCCGCGGACATACTTTTCTAACGTCAGGAAAGAGGTGGGGCCAGATGGACGCATGCACCAATGGATGGCCGGGAGGCGTGTCCGCGGGGCCAAGCGGGAGCCGGAGGCCCCGGGCTCTCTGTGCCGCGCCTGAGGCGGACGCAACTGGGCCGGGGGCGGCGGTGGTAGTGGCGGCTTCCGCGGCGGGGTTGGGCGCCGCGGCTAGCCGGGGTGGATGGAATTGGAGGGGCGGAGTGCAGGCGGTGTGGCGGGGGGGCCGGCCGCCGGGCCCGGGCGGAGCCCTGGGGAGTCTACGCTGCTGGACGAGTGGCTGCAGCGGGGCGTGGGCCGGGGGGCCGGCGGCGGGGAGTCTGGGGCCTGCCGGCCCCCAGTTCGGCAGGATCCAGACTCCGGCCCAGACTACGAGGCGCTGCCGGCTGGAGCCACTGTCACCACGCACATGGTGGCAGGCGCCGTGGCAGGCATCCTGGAGCACTGCGTGATGTACCCAGTCGACTGTGTCAAGGTGAGACCTGGACCGGGCTCTGAACCCGACTTGGGGTTGACCGGACCCCGAGTTCGGTCTAGAGCCAGGATCCCGGCTGACAGCCGGAGCCGACGGGGTTCCTTACTGGCTCCTGCCACTTATGCACTATTCGAACTGATAACTACATTCAAGCAAGGTCCCGGCTGGGAGTTGAGCCCAGTCAGGAACCAGGACCTATTTCTAACCGTCAGTGAGATCTGAATCTGAACTCGAGATCAAAAATCTCAGCCAAAACCTGGATCCCTCCTCAAGACTAAACAAGAATTGGGTGGGATGGGGAATCCCGAAGTACCGGTAAGTGCTACCAACTCAATTAAGGGGAAGCCAACCGGCTTGAACCAGACCACGAGCTGGATCTGACGATTTGAGGTGTTCTTTGAATAGGTATTTTCCCTTAAAAGTTATGGAGCAGGAACCGGAATCTGGAATTTCTCAGCTAGATAAAGGACACATTAAATCATAACCCGTGAGAGGTGGAAAAGTTGTGCAGTCATAAGTCAGATTCCCATAGTAGAAATAATACGGGAAAGTCGTGTTGTGGAAAAGGTTTCGGTTTCTCTGTGAAGCAGATGTGAAATTCCATCTAGTTCCTGAACTTTCAAGTTGAGCTGCGATTAAGACGATCGGCAGGGAACACATCAGTCCCGGGCTAAGAGCAAATGAAACTGACAGTGTATTTCCTTGGGTACCTGAAGTTTGCAAAGAGGGACAGTTGCCTAGAAGGGAAACGGGACAGTATTAGAAAGATGTAAGGGGAAAAGGTGGAAAGGAGATCAACACGATGACACAGTTAGTGTCAAAGTAAAACTAACTGCATCCACAACAAAGCAGGATGATTAAGGATACGGAAGGCAGGCTTCCCTGAAGAAGGCTGGTGAAAATGGGAAAACGGTGGTGTTCTTTTATACGTTTTATTCTTACAATAGTAAAGATGCCAGCCGCTAAAAATGAGATTGAAATTGAAGGGAAGTGAACTCCACAGGACTACTGAAGTAAATGTGATAGAGACTGTTGCTTCGTTTACAAGTTAAGAGTAACAGTCAGGGACTAGCCTGGCAGTTCTTTGATGTTTGCTTGCTCTCCCAAGTTAGGAAAATGTTATGTATTCGAAAAAAGGAGATTATTAACTTGGGCAATGCTTCCTTCTGGTTCCAGTAGCATTTCATATTTTCATTAGTAACGTGGATGAGGAAATTGGGAAAGTGTTCATGAAGCTCTGAGTAACCCTGAGTCGACAGGAGTATTCTAGCATGTTACAAGGTAACAAGGGCCATATCCCTTGAAAGTGTGGCTACATGCACTTACCTAAGATGAACATTAGAATTTTAAATGCTCTTGTCAGGTGAGGGAAATAAACAGTAAAACCTTTGTGAGAAAAGTTGCTGTTAAAATGTAAAATAATACAAACATTTCAGATATTTCTGTAACAGACTGTAGACTGCATGACTGTGAGCTAATAATGCTACATATCCAAAAGTCAATATAATCTAGCTACAGAGTAGCCTCCCTAGACCACTGTGAGCAGAGTACAGGGTGTGGGGTGCTATGTTTCAGGATGAGTATCAAATGAAAACAGATCAAGGAAGACAAGGAAAATTACCTTAGGGCTTGGATGTAGTGAAGTGACTGACTTATAAATATTACTTACAACTTACCAGTTTAACTGTGGTCCATTGCAGCATAATTGGAGGCTGTCTCCTTATTCCATATCTTTACATAATACCATTGTTGCTGCAGACATTTTATAAATTCCCGTTAGAAATGCCTCCAGAATATTTGAGTGCGTATCCTTAATGGGGCAAATCTTTGTCCCATGACAGTTTACTCAAAAGATTGATTTTGTAGGAACAGACACTATTGAGAATCAAATAAATAAGGTAGAACTCAAAATGGGTAATAGTTGGGGTCAGAGATAAGGTGCCTCTGAAAATCAAGGAGACTGACTTCCTTGGAGGCAAATAAACTCACTGTGGGACTACGTGTGAAAGAGGAGTTCCAGAAATGTTTTGCATAACTACAGTGTTGTAGGAATAAGTTGCTTCTAGTCTTCCAAGGTAGCTGTTTTGAAGAACAGTTCTTATTCATCTACATAAGCTTTGGACTTTTTGTTTTTTAAAAAATCATGCAACATTACATCTGTGCCTCAGAGCCCTACATTAAAAGCAGTAATTATTTGATCAGAAGGAAAAAATGTTCAGGAATCTTAAATTGCAAAAGCTTACCTTAGAAAGACAATTTTCATTTGCTGTTTGTGCTAGGATTTAAGTGATTGGAACGGAGTCCAATATGAGTTAATGTCCATATGTCACATGCTTTTGTGCAGGCATGAAAGTAAGATTCAAATGCCATCCTTTAGAAAGGATCAATTCCAGTTCACTGGTCCTTCGGCAGCTATTCTTTTACCATAAATGGATGATGGAAAAGAAATGAAGCCCAACTTTACCCTAAGACTGGAGGCAGGTATCCTCCTCGAGCCTTCAGGGTAACCACAGTGTTTGCAAATGAAAGCTGATGTTGCCTCTTGGCTAGCAGGCCTGTGTATCTCCAGCCACTTATCAGGGTCAAGTTGACTTAAAATATCCTTGGGAGGGACCATGGGAAGTCAGTACAGACTGGTTAGGCTGTAGTTATCCAGCCATTTATTTCTGTGATCATAATAGGAAGGCTTGGAAACCCAAATAAATACGTTTCCTTCTCTAGGCCTCAGAAGCAAGCATCAGACTTTTTCTGTAGGGACAGGCTCTACAACCTAAAGCATCCACAACCCTTCTCAAAATCATCGGAGGACCCACCTACTACCAAGGTGCTGTTTTTTGTTTTGCATTTGTGAAGCAAGTATCAGCTTACATAATAAGAGCAGAGGAGAGAGATCTTTTCCAAACTCCAGATGTAAATGGTTATCTAAACATATTCACCAGTGAAGGGTTATGAAATGGAAACACAAGCTTACTTGATTTTCTTGCACATAATAATCAGAGTTAAATATTCACTTAATGCCGGTTTTTATTGTTTTGGGTTTTTTTTTTTGTTTGTTTTGTTTTTTGTTTTTTGAGACAGGTTCTCACTTTGTAGTTCAGGCTGTTTCTGAACTCACTATGTAGCCTAGAATGGCCTTGGACTCAGGACAATTGTCTGCCTCAGCCACCAGAGTGCTGGGATTACTGGGATTACAGGTGTGTGCCACCACACCCAGTTTATGTGGTACTGGGGAATTGAACTGTGGTACTTAGTGTTTGTGCAGTGCTTGGTAGGCAAACACTTTAACTGTTGAGTTATTCTTCTAGGCTGTAATGCCATTTTTGGTGATAGGCACTATGTGAAATTCACTGCTTACATTTGCCATTTAATCTTTGAAACAAATTCATGAAGTAGACACTATTTTCATTCTTTTATAGATGAAGAAAGGAGGCTTTTGAAGAGCAGTTAAGTAACACAGTTCTTACCAGGTCACAGTTGGAGCAGCAGTCATGATCTAAATCCAGTCTGTACGACTCAAGCCTTTCCCATAGCCTCCCAAAAGTAGATTCCAGGAACGAAACAAGGCAGATTTCACAAGAGCTCCTCTCTGAGTAGCTGACTTTCAGATTAACAGTTGAACATATAAGTCATCCTAGCCACAGAGAAACTTTTAAGTAAAAACAAAAATACAGGACTAAACTTGATTTAGTAGTGTCTAAGGACCAGTTGTTTGCCCATGTCTATTTGTGAAATGATTTACATCAGAGACAATGCTGCCATGATCTGTAAATTGGATATGAGAAAATATATCGTAGAATAATATTTTAATACATTAAGAAGCCTTGTATCACTTTATAAATTGCCAGTGGTCTTTATATGCCTTATGTTTTTTAATCCTATAGCAGTCCTCTAAGTCAGCCATCTGGGCTCGTGTGTAGATGATAACTTTGATGATAACTTTTGAAACAGATTTAGTGACATACTCAACACATCTGGCAAAGCTGGGACTCAAACTTAACCTTTCTGGTTTCAGTGTAGCTTGTCTTACCAAGCCACTTAACTCCCTACTAGTTTGTTTGGCTTTTCTTCCAAACCAAGTCAGTGGTTTTTCATAAATTCTTAGAAATTTTTACCTTTTTGTGAAAGGTAGATTTATTGGACTGCAAATTTGGACATCGATACTCATCTTTCTGTTTGACAAAGCTTATGCCAGGTCTTCTCCATAAGCATGAATGTTCACTGAGTTAGAATTGTTGAATTAGATTTAGATGTGTATCTGAAATGTTCAGAATAACTTACCCACAGTCCAGTTTCCTCATGGGGATGAACAACCCCAGACCTCTTAGGCTAGACCTTTCAGGACCGGTTGTCAAATATGCATTAACTCCAGCAGAGCAAAGCTATCTCAAAGAAATTCCCTGAACAATATAGTTTTGAAGCAGTTTATGGAAATGCATAATTGTTAAGCCACCAGACCCAGTGTAAACATACATCCTTTAAATAAAGCCATCTTTTACTGGAAGTTCATAGGATCTTTCTAAGAAGTGGAAAAGAATGTGTCCCTTGTGATAAGTGACACTGTATATTTCTGATTGAACACTCAATAATTAACCTTTTAGGTTTGCAGTATTTTGTTGATAGAGGGCAGGGGAAAATTAACTAGAGGAATGTGGATTGCTTGTGGCTACCCAGACCTGTTAATCTGGTTAGATTTTTTTTTCTCCCGTGCTCTAAGAAAATTACTCTTGGAGTCCAGCTGGCCACCAAAGAGTGCAAACTTTTAAATTCAGATTGAATCTAGTGATTAGAACAAAGCTGGAGTTTAAACTATGCCTGGGCATCATTTGTCCCCTCTGGGCTCATCAGTGGCTGTAGTTGTTCCTTTCTAAACTGGTACAGGGCTACAGGCATAGCTGAGCAGTTAAGAGCGCTTGTCTGGCAAGTGTGCAAATTTGATTCCTCAGGATCACGTAGTCTGGGCCTGGGGGTACATGATACATCTGTATTAAAAATAAAGAAAGGAGTGCAGAGAAAATAAATGTCTGTGCCACCAGACCTGATTCAAAATATTAGCCAAAAAAATTAAACTGGTACAGACACAGCTATGAGACAGAAGATTCATTCATTCAGCAAACAAATCTTAAATGCCTTCTGTGTGCTTAGCAGTAGATTATTAGTTTCCCTGTTACGGTAACTGTGAAGTGGGTTAATAGATAAGATTTTTGTAGGGAGACACTTTAGTGGTCTGATTTAGGGAAGTATTTGATATGAGATTAATTTCCAGAATTTCAATAAAACTTTTTCTGGGAATGCCATTCAAGTCTACAATGTTTTTGTTCCAATCATTGCATTTTCCTCAGGTTCCAAGGATGGTATCACAGAGATGGATTTTATTTGTTGATGCCAGTTTGGGAATTTGGTCAATCTATTTAAGAAATCTCATAGGCCCTTTAGCTCTAGGGACTAGTTGGTTTCCAGGTAAACACTTCTCATCATAACAATTTCAGGGCCTACTTTCTTTTCCAGGAAATTAGAGTAGCATCTTGTAGGAATGCTACTTCCACCAAGACTCAATTTACAGACCCAGCTGCCCATGCCAAACAATCTGAAAAGGCATCAAAGATGAGCCACCATCTCACTAGTCAGTGTATTATGTGTTCAGGAAGCAGACTGAGGATTGGTCTTCAGAATAAAGCAGAAAATCATAAAATATGTTGTAGAATAAGCTGACTTAAGTTTAGAAGACTTTGGAAAAATTTGTTGCCTGAATTTAATAAAACACAAAAGCAACTTTTGCATCATAGGCCTGATATTTGCTGCTAGAGCAATAAATCATTTTGGAATCCATGGACATTAACAAGTGGTAAATGTCCTTAGGGAAAGTAATGACGTTCCAATCTTAGGGTCACATATGACTAGAAGAGGAAAGGCCCTGGTTTTGAAAAGATGGGACACAGATAAGGGAAGAAGTAAAGCAGGAATCACTCCCACAGACTGGCCACAGACTGGCGTGGTTCAGTTGCATGTCAGAGGCCTGCCCAACACCCAAAGCTGAGTGTTAGGTGAGGTGAGAGGCAGGGATTGCTGACATTGCACTTCTCCTTGCTATGATTTCAGACCCGGATGCAGAGTCTACAGCCTGACCCAGCCGCCCGTTACCGCAATGTGTTGGAGGCCCTCTGGAGGATTATAAGAACCGAGGGCCTATGGAGGCCCATGCGGGGGCTGAACGTCACAGCAACAGGCGCAGGGCCTGCCCACGCCCTCTATTTTGCCTGCTACGAAAAGTTGAAAAAGACATTGAGTGATGTAATCCACCCAGGGGGCAATAGCCATATTGCCAATGGTATTGAGCCTTCCTGTGCTGGTTTTCCCACTTTCCCAGCTCTCTGGGCTTTGCTGCTGTCAGTGCTTCCTGGTCTCAGCATGGTTTGGAGCTGCAGCTTTGGGCTGGGGTAGGCCAGAGATAGGGGAGGGACTTCCAAATCTGATGTTCTCAGTCAACAGGCTGCTTCAACCCCACCCCTCCCGTGGGGCACCTCAACAAAGGGTTACAGTTTTCTCTTACCTGCCAGTTTGACTTTTTCCTCTCATCTTCCTGGCATCAACTCCTAATGCCTGGTAATGTGGACACACTGACCTGCCCCCATTGTTTATTTCTTGATAGTCGGGTAGTGTCCTGCTCCTCAGGGCAGGATCGGAGGTGACCCAGCCACCCAGGGAAGACACTAATGGAGCTTCGCCTCACCTTTTCAGGATCCAAACTGACCAAAGAGTTTGTTGCTGGGGACTTGACAAAGCCTTGACGAGTGAATGGGGGTGGGAGCAGGGGACTGGAGCCTCCAGAAAGGTTGGAGGTTGGGTAGAAGCGAAGGAAGGGAGAGCAGCCCAGGGTTTTAAGACTGTCTGAAAACCAAGTTGAGCGAGTGAGGAGAGGACAGGCCTGCATCATTCAGGACTGAAGGAAAGGTCTGGTTGAACAAATGCTAAGATTTGAGGACTGGACTTTGAGAGTATAGGGACAGCAGTGTTGAGACAGGATTCTGTGAAGATGTGGCCACATGGAACCTGTGTGCTCCCTGCCCTGGCCACAGCCAATGTGCCTGCACGCTTGGCAGCAGTCTTTCTGCTTGCTGTCTCAGGCAAAAGCTGCATTTACTTATAGGACCATCTGTATGTATAAAACCTGGGCAGCTTGCCTCCTTTGGGGGCCATCTATTGTGGCCATGATGTGTACATTGATGACCTTACTAGGTTGGTAGCAACAAATCTCTTTCTTTAAACAGGTACTTAAAAGGAATGGGTTTCCTAGAACTAGGGATGTAGTTCAAGGATTAAAGCGCTTGCCTAGCATGCACAAGGCTTGGGGTTCAGTCCCCCAGCACCACATAAAAATTCCCCAGGTACAGTGGCATGTGCCTATTTAATCCCAGCACTTGGGAGTCTGAAGCAGGAGGATTGCTGTGAGTTTGTGGCCAGCCTGGGCTACACAGTGAGTACAGGACCAGGCTGGACTACACAGTGAGTGGCTGTCTCAAAAAAAAAAAAAAAATCAATGAGTTCTTTTGGGCTGGTTCTTAACATTCCCTTCCTCACTGGTTTAGTACAGCCAGCCCCCTTCACTCTGGGCCTCAGTGAACCCGTCACCTGTCACCCTTTCCTTGCCTTACATGTGGCAGCTGTTTTCTCATTTGCAGGTGCGGCTGGGTGTGTGGCAACATTACTTCATGATGCAGCCATGAATCCAGCAGAAGGTAATGATTCCTCAATCTTTCTCTCTGGTCAGCTGGATCTGAATTTTCTAGGCCTTAGTATCTGGTCTGCATTTAAAGAAAAAGGAAAAAAAGAAAAGAGGAAAAAAAGCCTGAGTACATACACATCGGATTGTGTGGGAAATCCTCTTGTTGCTTTGCTGTGTCACTAGAGGGCGCTCCCTCCATATTTTCTGTACTTGGGAGGACCCCCCACCCCCCACCCCTTCCCCTGACAGAAGGATATTTGCTGAGCTTTAATTAGTCTTCGGATCTTGGTGGGAAGAGGGGGGTGCTGTATCAGCCTGTTCCTGGGCCTTCCTAGATATCCCCTTTGTTGCATATTTGATCTCAGGAAAGTTTAGCAGATTATTTCATTTTGCTTCAAGGAGGTAAAGTTGGATTTTTGACATTTACAAGTTTGCCTTTCTTACTGGAATGAAGATAATTGAGATAGGAATAAAAGATTAAATTGTAGAGTTCAGTCCATGCATCACTGCTTTGATCTTGGCCTTTTAGTTGGAGAAAACTTCTCCAGAAAGCATTCTCACTGTGAGATGAAGTCGAAAGCATTGCCGTGTTCCCTGCCTTCCAGTTCTGTGTCTCTCTGGGTGAGACCAAGAGTTGGAAAGGGCTGAAGCTGAGCTGGATGTCTGAAGGATTCATACCATGTCATCTACCTGAGGGAGTGGCAATTGTTTGGAAACTAAAGACAAGCTCCTTTTAGCTAAATTTTTTTTTGGTATCAAATCTTCCTTCCCACTTGATAATAACCATCCTCATTTAGGAGTTAGGTACAACTAAGCGTGGTGGTTCACTCCAGGAATTCCAGCACTTTGGAAGACTAAGACAGGAGAACTGCAAGTTCAAGCCCAGCCTCTGCAGTTTAGCGACTTAGTGAGACCTCCTCTCAAAAAGGGCTGAGGACGGGGCAGTGCCCCTTTGTGTCTGAGGATTGGGATTGCTAGGGTTCCGTGTTCATGATTCATTGCCACTAAGTTATTTTTGTCGGAGATTGTGAAAAAGTAAGATATTAAAGAGGTAGGCACTCATTTGAAAGAGACCCTCAAGAGTAACTAAATCATGGATATGTGTCATGTGTTAACTGGTTTGTTTTTAAAAATCCTGGGAGTAGGCCATTTATTTTTTGACCTTTTTACAAACTTTCTGCCTTCCTCATTTCTCAAGTTGACCACAACTCTCATACTTTTTTCTCTCTCCGTTCCATTGGCTGATGTGCTGACTGGGACCCTGCCCCTGGACACTCCTGGTTCCTGGCTGGTTGCTGTCACCACTTCCCTCCTTGCTGATGGCACTCCTAGTGGTCAAGCAGAGAATGCAGATGTACAACTCACCGTACCATCGGGTGACAGACTGTGTACGGGCAGTGTGGCAAAAAGAAGGGGCCGGAGCCTTTTACCGCAGCTACACCACCCAGCTAACCATGAATGTTCCCTTCCAAGCCATTCACTTCATGACCTATGAATTTCTGCAGGAGCACTTTAACCCCCAGAGACGGTACAACCCCAGCTCCCACGTCCTTTCTGGAGCCTGTGCAGGAGCTGTAGCTGCCGCTGCCACAACCCCACTGGACGTTTGCAAAACACTGCTCAACACCCAGGAATCCCTGGCCTTGAACTCAAACATTACAGGACACATCACAGGCATGGCTAGTGCCTTCAGGACGGTATATCAAGTAGGCGGAGTGACTGCCTATTTCCGAGGGGTACAGGCGAGAGTGATTTACCAGATCCCCTCCACAGCCATTGCATGGTCTGTGTATGAGTTCTTCAAATACCTAATCACTAAACAGCAAGAAGAGTGGAGGGCAGGCAAGTGAAGGAGACCGAGTGAAGCCAAGAGTTCAGCCCGCGCCGCTGTGTCCTGCCCTCTAGCCACATTCTGTCTCCTGGCATGTTCCATCCTTGAGTGGAGTTGGAAGGAAGGTAGAGAGCTCTCTCCAGCTGTTAGGTTTGGTTAACATCAGTTCCTGCCAACCTCTGCTGTCACCACAACATGTCCTTCAGGCCCTAAACAGGTGCAGCAGAACACCACAGCACCTCTGACATCTCCACCCTGGGCCTGGGGACCTGCTCTAGATGGCTATAGAGGAAGAAGCAGCAGATTCCCTTGGTTCCGAATAAAAGCCTTTAAATTAAATGGTTTCATTGGGTTTGTCTTACCAAATGGAGAAGTGAGGTACAGCTTTTCTTGTTTTGACTTGAAGCATAAATCAAGGAACCCAAAGGCAAGTTTCTTGAGGATGTCTGCAGTTTTGTTTCCGCTGATTTTTGTGGTAGTAAGATTGTAGGGCACTATTTCCTGTGTAGTACTATGCTTCAAGGAGTCTACCTGATGTGCGAAACATGGGGCCTTTGACAGCCCTGCCCTAAGCTGGTTCTCCTGATCCCACTAGCACCACTGCCCTTGAGCAGTAATGGACATAGACAAGTAGATCTCTCCTGCTCTGATTCTCAGTTCTGCCTAAGCAATGACAATTTGCACATGGCGCTTTGTTTTTAATGTAGTTGCAAAGTTGAAATTATTCAGCGAAGGTGAATGGTCTGAAGATTGTCTGATAAAGACTAAAGACATTTCAGTCAACTTTACGGTTTTTAAAGTCCTTGAGCATATATGATCTCATTTGGTTCTCTCAAATGGGTGAAGCAGGCAGGGCAAGTGTCTACTTCATAGGCAAGACCACTAAGGGAGGTCATAGGTCCCCAAGGCGTGAGAGTAAGTGTGGATCTTTTGACTTAAAAAGTAAGTCTGTTCCTGCAAACAGGAAGTGAGTTGAGGGCATGTTCTCCAACATGTCCTTATTGAAGAAGCCCTTCCTGATGGCCATTACCCTGAAGGCAACGTAAAAGTAGTACAGGATTTTGAGCTGAGGCAGCATGTGATCAAATTGACCACTTGCATCTTTTAGGTTCTCCGGAGAAAGGATTAGAGGAGCAAGACTTGTCAGGTAGGCACATTGGCTAGAACGCTCTTGCAGTAATCCCTGCAACTGCATGGTCTGGATTCTGGTGGCAAAGAGACTGGGGCCACATTAGTGTTGCAGAAGCTATAGGATTTGGTTACAGAATAAATCTTGACCTCTTACTTGACAGTCCTTTAAGTATCTGTAGAGAATCATGCTTTAATTCACTTGAGGAAAAAAAAAAAAACTCAGAACAGTAGGGGCTTCTGTTCTCAGCCTTATAACATAAGGTATGCTGCCCCTCTGATTTAGCAATGGAAAAGAAGTAGGCTGAAAGGTGGTCATTGGAGTTGGCATTGCCCATGGAGTAAAAAGTGTAATGATGGGATGGAGGGATAGCTCAGCAATTACAATACTTGCCTAGCAAGTGCAAAGCCCTGAATTTAATACCTCAGCACCACATAAGTCAGGCCTAGTAGTGCACACCTGTAATCCCAGCACTTAGGAGACTGAGGCAGGAGGATTGCCATTGAGTTCCAGGCAAGCCTGGGCTTCATAGCGAGTTTTGGACTAGCCTAGACTACAGGGGAAAAACCATGTCTTAAAAAAAAAAAAAAAAAAAAAGTGCAATGATCCCACTGCCGAGGTGATTACAGAGGGGTTGCAAGTATAAATGTAAGTGAATAGTTGCTTCCTAGCACAAACGGAAAAGGAGAACAAAGGGATGTTCTTTGGGTATAGTGGCCCATGCCTGTAATTCCAACACTCTGGGACACTGAGGCAGGAGGATCACAAATTTGAACCAAACTTAGCAAGACCCTATCTTTAAAAAAAAAAATAAAAAATAAAAAATAAATTTTAAAAAGCTTGCCAGCCTATTTGCCACAACACTTAGAATATAATAGTTTTCTGCAGTCAGGCTCATTTTCATCTGAATGAATGATAGCCATTCAAGACCCCCACAGCCTTAATGCAGTTCACCAATAATGAGAAAAGGTACCTTCCAAGATGAGTTTTTCAGGTCTCTTGGCTCAGTCACTAGAGGACAGACACAGGATAAACTGAGAGGGTCAAGAGAGCAGTCTAGAGTGCCAGTGGCAGGACACCTGGGTCACTTCTATGGGTTTTCATGTACCCAGGAGAGAAGTGGGTGTTTAGTGGCAGCCTCAGGTCCAGAAGCTGAGTAGATTTTGTGATACCATGAACATCCAGCCTGAATCCACCATCAAGGACCAACTCCTGCACAGGCCTATCTGTACATCAGAGAAAATACATTACAATTCAGGCAAGAAAGTTTACTTATCTGGTAAAACATACAAAATGATCTTAGAGTAACAGTGTATAGCCATGTGCTGGATTATATAGAACCAATGGTGAGTTTTAGAGACAGAAAAGGTTAGTGTAGGTCAGGGTTAACAGAGAAGAAGGTAATTTTGATGAATAGCAGAACTAAAAATACTTTTGTAAAAGCCAATAAAGATAGAATCATGCTAATTTTATAAAATTTAGAAAATTTAGCTAAAAAGAAAGTACCTCTAAACCCATTATCTAGAGAATATGACTATTCTTTTCCAATGAGGGGGAACCAAACTTGGGTTGCACACATGCTAAGCAAGTGCTCTACCACTGAGCACCACTCCCCAGCTGAAAATGTCACATTTTAATGTTTATATGTTCCAGCTCTTCTATGCAATTTTTCTGTTATTTTTTTCAAAATTGAAAGCTCACCAGCTTTCACATTACAGAAAATGGTAGCCATCTTTTCATATCACTAAATCCCTATCAATTGTTATGGGCCACATAGCATCCCATCATATGAATGTATAATACCTTATTTAGTCAAACCCCTTTACGAGAATTTATCATCAAAATATCGCTGTAGTAGGTATATCATGAATGACCTGGGAGAGACGGTTTAGCACTACCTCCTGAAAGGTACCAAAGAGACTGTACCTGGAGATCAGGTGCAATCCCCAACCTGTTGTTTCATGGAACACAATGCTTCCACAGACTGGGTGGAGGAGATGACAACAGCATTGCCACCTCAGCTCCACCTCAGGTCATCAGGCATTAGATTCTTGTAAGGAATATGCAACGTAGATCCCTTACGCGTGCAGCTCGCAGTACCGATCCGTGGCCCAGGGACTGGAGACCCCTGGACTGGAAGTGGGTGGGGCTGAGAGCAGCCAGCAGGGATGTCAGGACCGAGAGGCTCCTTAGAATTCATCCTGCTTCACATCCCTCCTGGGGCCCTACTCCATCCCCTCTGCAGCTCACTGCAGTGTGAGGCCATCGTGCCATTGCTGCAAGCTCCATTCATTTGGAAGTTAGTGATCTCCCTATCCTCCACCCTGAACTGAAATCAAAT
Organism: Ctenodactylus gundi; assembly: GCA_004027205.1. Lineage (NCBI taxonomy): Eukaryota > Metazoa > Chordata > Mammalia > Rodentia > Ctenodactylidae > Ctenodactylus > Ctenodactylus gundi. Next base: position 200,083 of record PVKB01000362.1, read on the forward strand.
CAAAATGGATCAAAGACCTATATCTTAAAATGAAAACACTAAATCTACTGTAAGATAGAGTAGGTAAAACGCTTCAAGACATAGGCACAGATGAGGACTTTCCGAACAGAACACCTATTGTACCAGAGATAACACCGAACCAATGGGATTACGTCAAAATTTTCTGCACAACAAAGAAAATGACAAGAGTTAAGAGACAACTAACAGAGTGGGCAAAACATTTTTGCCAGCTACTGCTCATCCAGAGGACTAATATCTACAATATACAAAGAACTCAAATAATAAGACTACCAAAAATAAAAGGCCCAATCTAAAAATGGGTAGTTAAGATGAATGGACACTTCCCCCCTAAAAAAGAGAAATACAATGGACAATAAGTATATGAAAAAAATGTTCAGCACCTTTAGCCATTATGGAAATGCAGATCAAAACAAAATTGAAATTCTTCCTTACTCCACTAAGAGAAGCTATCATAAAAACTCAAAAAACAACGAAGGCTGGTGAAGTTGTGGGGGAAAAGGAATACTTGTACATTGTTGGTGGGACCATAAACCAGTATAATCACTATGAAAATCAGTATGGGGATTCATCAAAAAACTAAAAATAGAAATTTCATTTGATCCAGATATGTCTTTTTGGGAATCTTTCTGAAAGAGTTAAAGACATTACAGAGATAACCGCATACTTGTGTTTAAAAAAACACAACTCATACTAGCTAAATTTTGGAAGCAGGCTATGTGTCCATCAACAAATGAGCAGATAAAGAAAATGTGGTATGTATACACAGTGGAATACTACTCTTCCATAAAGAAAGATAAAGTTTAGTCATTTGTAGTAAAATGAATGTACCTTGAGACCAGTAAGCTAAGCAAAATAAATCAGACACAGATGGTTGTCACATGGTTTCTCTTATTTGATAACCCAAAATACAAAAACTGAAATAGCAAAATAAAAGATGATAGGAAACAGAGAGGTGGCCCTTGTTTTGATGAGAAGGGGATCTGGGTAAGAGGGAGATGGAATGGGAAGGGGAAGTAATAATAATTGAGATGAGAGATGTTATATGGACCAATTCCCCAAGTTCAACGTAATTATTATGCATCACAAACACACTAATATAAACAATTTAGGGAAAATAATAATAAAATCACTGGTAACAAAAGAAAACAAGAGTGCTCATTTTAACAGCACATATACTAAAATTGGAACGATACAGAGAAGATTAGCATGGCCCCTGTGCAAGGATGACACACAAATTCGTGAAGTGTTCCACATTTTTTAGTTCATAACTAGAATATCCAGGGAGCTGAAGAAAAGTAAACCAACCAAAATAAAGGATCCTATTGAAAAGTGGGCAAATGAAATGAAGAGGCCGTTCACTCGGGAAGAAGTTCAAATGGCCAATAGATACATGAAAAGATGTTCAACATCTCTAGCCATAAGAGAGATGCAAATCAAAACAACGCTAAGATACCATCTCACTCCAGAGAGAATGGCCTATATCAACAAGTCAAATAGTAATCAGTGCTGGTGAGGCTGTGGGGAGAAAGGTACCCTCCTGCATTGCTGGTGGGAATGTAAATTCCTACAATCCCTTTGGAAAGCAGTATGGAGAGCTCTCAAAAGACTAGAAATAAATATCCCCTTAGATCCAGCGACACCTCTCCTGGGAATATATCCAAAAGAGGCCAAACAACATATAACAGAGACATATGTATACCCATGTTCATAGCAGCACAACTAACAATAGCTAAAATATGGAAGTCACCAAAATACCCATCAACAGACCAATGGATACACAAACTGTGGTATTTATACACAATGGAATACTATGCATCTATGAAGTCCAACAGTGTGGAGGCTTTTGCAGGCAAATGGAAGAAACTTGAGAACATCATGCTTAGTGAAATGAGTCAGAAGCAGAAGGTGAAACGTGGAATGGTCTCTCTGATATGAGAGACCCAGATCACAACTCTTATAGAACTTAAAACAAAAAACAAAGTGAAACAGGGAGTAGGGCGGGGGAGGGAGGGAGGGGAGGGTAGGGGGTGGAACAAAAGGCGAGTGGGAAAGTCTTTGTCACCTTGACAAGATACCTATGTGCACAAAATCCTCAACTTCATTGTAAACCTTAAATCTTGCACTAATACATATCAATAAAATGGGGGAAAAAAGGTCAAGCCTAAATATACTGTTATCCAAAACTGAAAAATATATTACTTATAAGATTTTCTATCAGAAATGAAAAAATAATGCTATTTTAGCACAAATAAATTAGAATTTTTGATCATTCTCTGCTTTATACCCTACATTAGGAAGAGCAAAATATAGTATACAAGGTAAATCTAGTCCCTCAACTGATTTTTTTAAAATTAAAGTTCTACTGGAATACAGCCTTACTTGTTAGCTTACAGGTAGTCTATACAACTGTTATATAGCTATTCTAATTCTACAATAGCAGAGCTAAGTATTTGCAACAGAAAACAATGAAATACAAAACATTTGTTATCTAGCCCCTTACAGTGAATGTTCACAGATATCTAATAAATCTCTTCACAGAAAGATTTAGCTAATCTACAATAAGTTATGTCATGAACAAGTGCTAGACACGGTGGGTATTTTGCATGATGTAATAAACACTGCTGATGTTCTTGTTAACAAAAAAAGAAAAGAAGAAAGAGCAAACACAAAAAGAGAAAAAGAAAGTTAGCTCACGGTCTCCTGCCTCCACTCTGGGATCAGGTCACCCTCTCCTATTCCTGTTGCCTGTGGGTGAGAGCCGTATTCCTCCTTATGGCCAACAGGATTTTAGATAATTTGGCTGATCCTAGCCTTCCAACCCCAACCTGCCACCTGACAGAAAGGCACTGAAACACAAACACCTATTCTCTTCAAAATATAAAGTGTTCCTCCATCTGTGCTCATTGATTGCTTTAGAAAGCTTCACAGGTAATATTCTGTCGACACCGCTAGGAACGTCACGCAGCTGCTCGGACCGGATGTGCATTATCGTGCTCCTTCCTGCTACCTTGGTCCGTACAGCCAGCCCTTGGGAGCTGCACACAGAATTCCATGCAGCGTCGGATCCAAAATCACAACCACCACCACCACCACAATCCACACCACCACTGTACCCACCCTGCCACCCACAGTCACTTAACACACTCCCAGGAAAGAACCTTCTCTGTAAATAGAAGCACTTAAGTCTCCCTGTAATTTCTACCTTGAAGGGCACCTGCTCTGCCGGGGCAGCACAGAATCAGCCTAATCCTCCTCCTGTCTGACAACCTTTCAAAAATATTAACACAGCTGTCACACAGGGAGGGGTCAGAGCGCTGACAGTCTACAAGCTGGGCAGGGAAGTTTAGACAGGAAAAGCCTGTTAATGAAGAGCCTTAATGGTTCCTGAGCAGGGAGGGACTTAACTAAAGTCATATCAGACAGGGATTCCAGCTGAGCGTCTGTTGTCATCATTTAGACAAAGATGGACCTGAGAAGAATCATTAGGAGACAGGGCACTTGATGGTGGCTGAGACCCTCCTGTGAGAACCTCTCTGTAGGCTGCGTTGCACTCACCCCACTGTGTTTTGTCTCCTTGGTTAGGACCGGGGCCCATCGTCATGCTTTCCTGCGGCCACCTTCCACACCACAGGTCTCATACCAGGTGACTGATGTCTACTTTCTGATCGTGGACACATGGTCAGACACCAAGAATTGCCTTGGTGCCAGTCCTGGGGATGCAGGCCTGTAAGCCCAGCACTCTGGGAGGCTGATGCAGGAGGATCACAAATTCAAGCCTAGCCTGGGCAACATAACAACTTAATGAGATCCTGTCCAAAATAAAAATTTAAAAAATGGGCTGAGGATGCAGCTGGGTGCAAAGGTCCTGAGTTCAATCCCTAGTGCCTCCAAAAAAAATGCATGTGTGAAAATGATGAAGCTGAGTCAGGGGTGGGCCCTTTCCCTTCACAGCCATGTACTGAGAAGGAGGGAGGTTTGGGGTAGGTGTCAGGCCCACAGGATGCTCAACTTTGTGTGCCACCATGGCAAGAATATCCTCCCTAGTGACTCAAACACTAACCTAGCTGTTGTCACTTAGATGACGGTGCAGAAATTATAGATCCTAAACAAAAGAAGGGATGAAAAGAGGAAGAAACAGATTGAGGCATATTTAGGGGTGTACCAGTAGGCCTGGCTTTTTCCTTCACCACATTTTAACTTTATTTTTCAGTATTTGGGATTGAACACAGAGCCTTTGCACTAAGCTACAGTCCCAAGCCTTTTTTTTTTTTTTTTTTTTTTTTTTTGAGACAGAATCATACTAAGTCAATAAATGGGCCAGGCTGGGCTTGAACTTGCAGCCCTCCTGCCTCAGCCTTCCACAGCGCTGGGATTATAGGCATGTGTGACTATGCCCAGTGTATCTTTTGCTTTTTTACATAATCTCACACTCACAGAAAAGTTGCAAACACAGTACAAATAACTTCCATAAATTCTTTACTCATGTTTCACTAATTACTAATATTTTGCCAGATTTGGTTTATCATTTCATCTACCTATCCATCCATAAAATCATGCATATCTGTTTTTTCTAAACTATTTTCTCCCCATTTTTATTAATATATATGTGATACATAATGTTTACAATAAACCTGAGTACTTTGGGCATACATATATATATTGCATCAACATTACAACCCCTTCACATTTTGGGCCGTCCCATACCCTCCCTATCCCCCTAGCTCCCCACTATCACACCCATTTGGTTTTATACAATGCCTATTTTTTCTAAACTATTTATACTCCCTTTACCCATAAATATTTCAGTATTTCCTACAAGTACTTGATCTTACATAATGATATTTATCAAAATCAGGAAATGTAACATTGATAAAAAAATTGTTAATCTAACTTATAGTTCATATCTTAACTTCACCAATTGCTCCAGTAATGTCCTTACACACACACACACACACACACACACACACACACACACACACACACACCATGCATGCATTGCTCCAGTTCCAATTCAACACCACAGGATTCATTTTAGGCTTCCTTTTCTCCATTTTTGTAATTCTCTTCTCCAACAGCAAGAACAGCCTTCCATTATTCCCAGTGTATTTACTTATTTGCTCAGTTTTACAGCACATTCAAAAAATATTTCAGATTGTTAAGCTATTTCTCTGTAGGGAAAACCCTTAACTGGACTTCAACATTTGTTAGGCTTGGTTTGCCCTTCCTTCAGCATAATAACACTACGTATTTGAAAGACTAAGGTGGGCTTGTCTCTACTTAACCACCTCCCTGTCACTGCTGACCCTTTCTAGCCAAGAAGCATGCTTTCCCTCATGGTTGTAAGTTTTGTGGATGGCTTCTGGGGTTTTATAACCCACAACCGAGGGTTTTATGAAGACAGTGCAGATGTCTGAATCAGGGGAGTTGTAGAGAATTCATAACTTCCCAAAGATTCTCAGTGGTTAGCCAGACACACCTGACCCAGCATTCTGAGAGGCTGAGACAGGAGGACTGCAAAGCTGAGAGCCAAGACAACTTAGTGAAACTCTGTCAAAAAAAAAAAAATCAAAACCCAAATAACAATAAAAACAAAGTTTACAAAAGATCTGGAGATGTAGCCCCGTGCATAGGCCCTGGGTTCAATTCCCAGAATAGGAAAAAACATAAAATAAAATAAAATAAACGAATCTTAGAATCTTAGAGTCTTGGTGTTTAACTTAACAAGTGTAAAGGAGGGAGATAGAAGAGCAGGAAAGCCGGCTCAGTGCAGAGGCCTGTAATCCCAGCTCTCTGGGAGTCTGAGACAGGAAAATTACAAGTGTGCGCCTAGCCAGGGAAATTTAGAGGCTTGGCAAGATTATGCCTCAAAATCAAAACTAAAAATGGGCTGGGGATATAGTTCAAGGTAAAGGCCCTGAGCTCAGACCCCAGTATCACAAAAAGGAAGGAAGGAAGGAAGGAAGGAAGGAAGGAAGGAAGGAAGGAAGGAAGGAAGGACGGACGGAAGAAAGGAAGGAAGGAAGGAAGGAAGAAGAAAGACAAAGAAAGAGGGGGAAAAAAGGGATCTAGGGACCCTCCTGAGGCCTCCCATTAGCAGGTTAGGAAGTCCTGACAGGCTCTGGACTCTCGAGTGGACAGGACGCTCGCTCTTTGTCTTACTTTTTCAGTGGGCAGCACATATGTTTCCCTAGTGGAAGGAAAGAAAACCAAAGGAGGGAAGAGAAACTCGGGAATGTGGTAAACCATGCTGCAAGCTCAGGACTGTTTTCTCTTTCCAAGCATTGGCCCATGAATGACAGTAAGGCGTCAGGTCAGGTGTCTTACACCCTGGGCCCCCAGGGCAGTCCTGAACTAAGCCAGAGTCACGTAGGAGACAGCACTGCCGGCGGGTCTGTCTGTAGGTGCGCACAAGACAAGAGAAGAAAAATCTTAGTTTGCTGCAGCAGAGGTAGTGACTCAAGGCTTTGCCTTGCTCCCTGCCTAGGTGTCTGCGGCAGCAAGGCTCTGAAGGATTGGAAAGCAAAGTGTCTCTGAACAGGGCAGGTGTGGCCCAAAGGCTCCACCCCTGCAGGCACCAGCTGGACGCTCTCTCAGGGTGTGGGGAGGAGGAAGGGAACAACCTGGCATCTGCATCCAACTGCGTCATGAGAGAGCAGCACTGCCCTGGGGAGCCACGTCTGCCAAAGAGCCACAGAGGAAGACAGAACGAGGTGAGGGCTTCCCAGTCAAGGCAGCGTCTCCCCTGAATGCCTCCACTGTCGCACACATTCTGAGTACAGGCCAGGCCTCCTAAGGAAGTACAGGATCTGGTCCCTGCCACGTGCCTCAGAGAAGGGTTAGGCAGTCACGGGAGTGCCAAGGCAAAAATCACACAGCACAAACAGAACCCAAGCCACCTGTGGGCGAGACACATCTGAGGCTCCCCACAGGAAGGAGTGGCAAGAATTTTGAAGAAGCACTGAGACTACAAAAAAGAGAGAAAAGAGAGGCGCTGGGGTGTTCTGCCTAACAGTAGCAGGTCTGGGAAGAAGCAGAGAGAGAGAAGAGATGGCCTGACCCCAAGAGTAGAGAACACAGGGCACTGGGGAGCCCAAGCCGGTGGCACTGAGGTTATGCCCCTGCAAGAAACCCTGTACCTCAGTAGGGACTCTGGTGGAAAGGGTGCTTCGGGAAGAGACTGCAGGAGGAACTGAGCTGGGAAGGTTCTAAAAGCAGGGAGGATGGCTTAGGATTGTGAGGTCCCCTTGGGAGAAGTCTGCCAGGATGGCATAGGTGGTGGCAGCGGGGCTATGCATTAACTCTACCTGCTAGCAGTTGAATAAAAGATGAAAATAGAAGTTTTCATTTTATTTGTGGTTTTGTTTTGTTTTTTTTTTTTTTTTTTGAGACAGGGTCTTGCTCTGTGGTCCAGGCTGGTTCTGAATTCACTTCAGAGCCCAGGCTGGCCTTGGACTCATGGCAATCCTCCTGTCTCAGCCTCCCGTGTGCTGGGATTACAGGCGTGCGCCACCCTGCCCAGCTTATGTGGTGCAGGGGAATCGAACTCAGGTACTTAGTGCTTGGCTTAGCGCTTGCTCAAGCACTTTAACCACTGAGCCATTCCTCCAGCCCCAAAGTTTTCATTTTATATTGCTCTGCTGTTTAAAGTGATATTTGCACACAGAGAAGTTTTACAAGCAACAATAATAATTATTCATGATTACACTACTTACCAAATGATGTTGTGTGCCAATCCTGTGTAGCTGCTCTGGGACAGCTCACAACTACTCTCTGAGGAAAGTCCATGGGACGCAATGAACTATCACCTGATATGTGCTCCAAGTTCGCTCACCTGAATGCAAGTCTCCCAAAAGCCTTGGGAGTCAAACGGTGCAGCAGGACCTATTTTCCCCATTTCACAGATGAGAAGGTAGAGGTTGAGACAGGTAAGGCAGCTGGTGCAAGTCTGTCACGCCAGCACTTTGGGAGGCGGAGACAGGAGGATTGCAAATATGAGCCCTATCTGGGCAGCTCAGCAACGTCATGAAACCCTGTCTCAAAATAAAAATTAAAAAATGGGCTGCAAATGTAGCTCTGAGTGAACACTGTTGGCTCAATTTTCATTAAAACAGAGAAAGACAGAGAGACAGACAGACAGACAGAGAGACAGAGAAGAGAAAGAAACAAAAAAAAGGAAAAAGAAAAAGAAGGGAGGGGCTGGAGGAATAGCTCCGCGGTTGAAGCACTTGTGTAACAAGCACTAAGTGCTTGAGTTTAATTCCCCAGCACCACATAGGCCAGGCATGGTGGTGCATACTTGTAATCCTAGCACTCAGGAGGCTGTAGACAGGAGGATTTCCATGAGTCCAAGGCCAGTCTGGGCTCCATAGTGAGTTCAAGAGCAGCCTGTGCTACAGAGTGAGACCCTGTCAAAGAAAGAAAAAGAAAGAAAGAAAGAAAGAAAGAAAGAAAGAAAGAAAGAAAGAAAGAAAGAAAGAAAGAAAGAAAGAGAAAGAGAAAGAAAGAGAGAGGGAAAGAAAGAAAGAGAGAGAGAGGGAAAGAAAGAAAGAAAGAAAGAAAGAAAGAAAGAAAGAGAAAGAAAGAAAGAAAAGGGAAAGGCACTACCCACAGTCACACAGCCATGAACTTGGCAGCCAGAAATCTGCACACTCTGAATGGGCTCCTTACACCTGCCATGCACACAGATGTCCAGGTTTTTGCACAGCACTGCTTTGTGCGAGGTCTGCTGCCCTCTTCGGCTACACACTGAATTCCTGGCATTAATCTACTGCTGTTCTTAACTGCTTCAGGGGAGTCCGCTGGGTCTGGCTGGCCTGGCCACAGTGCACAAGGAATAAAAGTCGGAGCACAGACTGGCCCTGCCTGTCACCTCCCCTGTGTTTCAGAGACAGAAACACTTCCTTTTTCCCGTGCCAACTCACAGATATCTTGGACTGCCAGAGGCAGAGACGCACTGGGTTTTCATGATGGGTGCAGCGGGGCTGTGCACAGCATACAGACAGGCAAAGGAGGGCAAGCACTTCAGGTCACGTTACTGGTGCACACCACGTGGATTCTCAGACAAGAAAGCACCGTGCTGATGGTGGCTTGGACTTAGCAGGCACGGGGGCGACCCGAGAGATGCCTTGCTGGTCCCTGTCCACCACACACTTCTGCCGGCTGCTTGGCATGCACGCCCTGCCCCAACAGCTGCCAGCACCGGCCTCCTGTCAGGGCCCGCACCCCTTCTTCCCTTGAAGAAGCCCCCCTTGCCTTCCTCCCTCCATTTTATTGATATGTACAAGTGCAGAATTTAAGGTTTACAATGGAGTCGAGCATTTTGTGCACATACATTTCTTGTCAAAGTGACAAGGGCTTTCCCGCTCTCTTTTTGTCCCTCCTCCTTCCCTCCCTTTCCTCCCTTCACCCCCCCAGTCCCCCTCTTTCACTTTGTCTTTTGTTTAAAGTTCCATGAGATAGTTGTGGTCTGAGTCTCTCATATCAGAGAGACCATCTGATGTTTCACCTTCTGCTTCTGACTCACTTCACTAAGCATGATATTCTCAAGTTTCTTCCATTTGCCTGTGAAAACCTCCATGCTGTTGGACCTTACAGATGTGTAGTATTCCATATAAGTACCACAGTTTGTGTATCCACTGGTGTGTTGATGGGTATTTTGGTGACTTCCATATTCTAGCTATTGTTAGTTGTGCTGCTATCAACATGGGTATACATATATCTCTGTTGTATATTGTTTTGGCCTCTTTTGGATATATTCCCAGGAGGGGTGTCGCAGGATCAAAGGGGATATTTATTTCTAGTCTTTTGAGAGCTCTCCATACTGCTTTCCAGAGTGGTGACCAGTGGAACAGAATCGAGGATGCAGAAACAAACCCAAATACTCTCAACTACCTAATTTTTGACAAAGGGGCCAAATCCATACAATGGAAAAAGGACAGCCTGTTCAACAAATGGTGCTGGGAAAACTGGACATCCACATACAGAAGAATGAATCTAGTCACACACCTATCACCATGCACCAAAATCAAATCAAAATGGATTAAAGACCTAAACATTAAAAATGAAACACTAAACCTTCTGGAAGACAAAGTAGGCAAATTTCTAAAAGGCATAGGGGTAGGCAAAGATTTTCTTGACAAGACACCAAGAGCAAAAGAAATTATCCCCATTATCAACAAATGGGATCTTGTCAAATTAAAAAGTTTCTGCACAGCAAAGGAAACTGTCAACATTGTAAATAAAGAACCAACAGACTGGGAAAAAATATTCACCACCAACAACTCATAAGAAACTCATAACTAGAATACATAGGGAGCTAAAGAAAATTAAGCCCACCAAAATAAAGGATCCTATTGAAAAATGGGTAAATGAAATGAAGAGGCAGTTCACTCATGAAGAAGTACAAAGGGCCGATAGATACATGAAAAGATGCTCAACATCTCTAGCCATAAAAGAAATGCAAATCAAAACAACGCTAAGATACCATCTCACTCCAGAGAGAATGGCTTATATCAACAAGTCAAATAGCAATCAATGCTGGTGAGGCTGTGGGGAGAAAGGAACCCTCCTGCACTGCTGGTGGGAGTGTAAATTCGTTCGACCCCTTACCTCTTAAAACCTCCCTTTCCGAGGAGGATCTCAGCTGCTTCCTCTGCTTTTCTAGCCCACCCGAAATGGTCAACATCATTCTTGCTGATCCACCCTCAGTATAGGTGAATTTAAGGTGTGTTTTGCATCTGGATAAACCCTAAGGTCCCTGCTTTATCTTCTATTCACCTTGTTCTGAGACTGTTTCCCACAACAAAATGCAGAGCAGGGAGCCAGGTGAGCCCCGGCCTACATACAGCTGGAGCAAGGCTACATACAGCTGGAGCAAGGGGAGGGAAGGGGACCCTGTTCCCACGAACTGGAAGGCAGCAAGGGTGGGTGCGAAGCAAGAATGCTGCTTCTTCCTTAGCTCCAGGCAAAGATCAGGCACTGTATCTATTCATATCAACTTAATGGCTTGACAAGGCTTCTGTCTTAGAAGGGAAGCACTAGAACAGGCTCTGGAGCAAGGAGTTAGGTCAGGGATTTAGCTTGTCTCACAAGTGTTCCAAGACAGATTCCTCCCAGGGGCATATTTCAGGTGAGCACGTTCTTTGCTTTAGCACAGATACAAAGTATTTCATACAGCATTTTCTTGCTCTAGAGGTTTCATTCTACAAAAATTACCGAGCACTCTTATCCACTAGGCACCTAGGATGTGGGTAGTGACAACAGTAGCACATAGGACACTTTTCTCCTTACTATGTCCCAGGCCCTGTTCATTCTCACAACAGTCCTTGATGTTAGCTCTGGAAATGCTCCTGTTTTATGGATGAACAAATTCAGGCTCTGAAAGGTAAGAAAAGAACCTAAATATACATAGAAAAGACATAACAGAATCAGGATCCAACCTAGTATTCTACCACTCACCACTGCCTCACAGGGTTGCTGAGAAGGAAGAAACAGTCCTGCCTGTATGCCCATGACCCGTGGGAGAGACAGCCTGTAAACAGGTCGTGAAGATGCTCCTGACTCTAACAGAGGCATGAAGAAAAGGTCATGTTCATTCTCTTTCTTTTGCCTGTTTCTGGCTGGCAGTCATGGAGGGGCTGTGGGGAGTGGAACCTTAGCACCTTTGGAAATGCCAGGTGTCACTCTTTCCTTGATATCTCTGGTCACTATTGTAGTTGTCCAGGGCAAAGAAGCCAGGGAGAAGTGGCTGCATGGGTCTTTCTATCCACATGCACTGCCCACATAGGACAGTCCATAGGACTACCTTACTGCACTGGAGTTTCACCACCCCAGAAAGGTCTCCGCTGTCCAGGCTGGGCTCCAGCTTGCCCCCAGGCTCCCAGGGGCTAGGGGCACCGCCACACCTGGCGCAGGTCACATTTCTCTTACCCATGCATCACTATCAAAGTTTTACTCTACCATCACTTATCACCTGATTTCCCCATATGAAGTCTGAGGCCTCTTCTGTCTTGATCGCTGCCCAGTGTCTAGCACATCGAGCAGGACCTGTAAATAATTTGTTCAGTAAATTGATTTAAACAATTCTGTAGGATAAACACCATGAAAATCATTAATGTCACAACCATTTTAGAAATGAGAAAACATGCTGAGAGAAGCTATCTGGAGTCCAGGTCACAGAACGCAGACACACATCAGTTTGCACACACGCCTGGGCCCCTCTTTTTTTTTTAACCACCTAGTGTACTACCCACTCTCTTCTCCCAGTACACCCTCCCCCGCAAATGCTCTACAGTGCTGTGGCCCAGGGACTACTAGCGCATTATTAAAAGGAAAGAAACCTAACAATACCCAGGAGAGTGGTTTACAATCCCTGGGGAGGGCAAGGTCATGTCCTCTGAGGAACACAACACAGTGTCAGTGTCACCAGCTCCAGTGACACTGGGCCACCCTTCCATTCGCTGCCTAGAATCTAGCAATAGGCTGTGCTGGGATGGCTCTTCAGACTGCAAGGGCAGCTCAACCTTGCACACTTTGCAAGGGACCTGCACCTCTTCTCTCTGGCCTTTCCCTGAGAATGCTAGAGAAGTCCCAGTGCTTTGTCTCAATAGACTCCATGTGGAAGGGCAGAACCCACTGAGCTCAGGTATATGGACTGATGCATAGCCCTGAGAGGCTACTGAAGTGGCCCACCATTGTGAACCTGAGAATGTTGTAAAGACCATTCCTGGATTCCTTCAAATGTTGGTGTCCAAGACTGCTAGTCAGAGAGTACAGAGGGAACAGCAGGGGAGGAGATGTGAATGAAGGTGGGGCTGTAAGTGTGTGGGTGAGGGGAAGCACAAATGCTCTCAAGTTTGTTTCTCTCTCTCTCTTTCTCTTTGTCTCCCTCTCTCACACACACACTTACGGAGAAGATATATTAAAGAGAGAAATATTGAAGCAAATGGGAGAGCTGGGTGGATTTTGTGTTGAGGCCCATTTCATATAAACTATGACATGATATGACATGAAGGAACATAATTACCCTTGTTCAGTTGAACAGAACTGAGGATTCAGAGACAAACTCAAGTACCTTCAGCTACCTGATCTTTGATAAAGGAGCCAAATCATACACTGTAAAAAAAAAGCCTCTTCAACAAATGGTGCTCGAAAAATTGGATATCCACATAGGAAGGAATGAATCTAGACAAACCTACCACCACGTACCAAAATCAGATCAAAGTGGATCAAAGATCTAAACATTAAATCTGAAACACTGAACCTTCTGGAAAAAGAAATAGGCAAAAATTTAAAAGATAATACATATAGGCAAGGACATTCTTAATAAGACACCCAGTACAAGAGAAATAGCTCCCAGAATCAACAAATGGGATTATTTCAAATTAAAAAGTTTCTTGGGGCTGGAGGAATGGCTCAGTGGTAAAGCACTTGCCTAGCAAGCACTAGGTCAAGCACTAAGTACCTGAGCTCGATTCCCCAGCACCACATAAGCTGCGCATGGTGGCACACACATGTAATTTCAGCACTCGGGAGGCTAAAACAGGAGGATTGCCCTGAGTCCAAGGCCAGCCTGGGCTCCATAGTGAATTCAGGACCAGCTTGCCCTAAAGAGCAAGACCCTGTCTCAAAAAAATAAATTAAAAAATAAGTTTCTGCATGGCAAAGGAAATTATCAACAGAGTAACAAGAGAACCAACAGAATGCAAAACAATATTCATCACCTATGCCTCAGATAGGAGGCTAATAACTAGAATATACAAGGGACTGAAGAAAAACAGATCCCTCAAATTCAAATACCTTATCAAAAAATGGACAACAGAAATGAATAGGCCCCAAGCCTCACAGCAATCCTCCTGCCTCAGCCTCCTGAGTGCTAGGATTACAGGCAAACTTATGCCCAGCTTATGTGGTGCTGGAGAGTCAAACTCTCGTAGTCAGCACTTGCTAAGCAAGCGCTTTAACCACTAAGCCTCTCCCACCCCAGCTAACTCTTAAATCTTCTAATAAAAAGCAACAGAGAGATAAGAAGACAGCAAGATGCCACAGAAATCCTCTAGTCCACCAAAAGAGAACCACAGAATAGAAGAACAGTCACAGCTCCTAAATTTTAAAAAAGCAGAATAATCAAGCTTCTGGTAGAATATAAGACAAATTCAAACAACAACCTCACTAGAATGTCTAATGAATTTTAAAAAGATACAACTAAAGAACTCTAGGGGGAAACAAATGTGAGGCTAGCATAATTACAGAAGTCAATACAAGATATGAATGGCAAATTCATTAAAGAACTGAAAAAATATGAAAGAACACTGGCAGAGCAGACAGAGATGAAAACCTCACTGGAAAATTTATGGAACAGAATGACTCAGATTGAGAACAGAACTTCAAAATCTAGAAGACAGGATGGAAACAAGAGACCAAACCTTCAGCTATACTCAAATAACAATACCTAACACCAATACCTAAATGGCAACAGATGCCAGATGATGCAAAGAAACTTAATCTCAGAATTATAGGAACATAGGAAAAATAGAAATCCAAGCTAAATAAATATAAAACTATTCTATGAACTAATAAAAGAAAACTTCTCATATATAGGAAAAGAAACAGACAAACTAGTGATGAAGGTATAACATACACCAACTAGATATAACCAAAATAGAAGCTCACCAAGACACATCATAGAAAATTTATAGACATACAGTGCAAAGAGATCCTAAGGGTTGTAATAGAGAAGCAGCAAGTCACATACCAAGGTAAACCTTTTAGAATAACAGCAGACTTCTCAACACAAACCCTAAAAGCCAGAAGAGCCTGTAGACAAGCCTTTAAAGCCCTAAAAGAAAACAATTACCAATGGAGACTTCTATATCCTGCAAAATTATCCTTCAAAATTGACAATGAGGGGACAGGGGTAGTATAATTCAGTAATTAGAGTACTTGCCTAGCAAGCACAAGGCCCTGAGTTCAATTCCCCACCACCACATACGGTAGGTGCAGTGGCATACACTTGTAGTCCCAGCATGCAGGAGGCTGAAGCAGGAGAATGGCCAAGAGCTCGAGGCCAGCCTATGCTACATAGTGAGTTCAGGACCAGCCTGGATTAACAGCAAGACCCTGTCTAAAACAAAACAAAACAGAATTGAGAAATTAAGACCTTCCACAACAAAGAAAACTTGAAGAAATTTACAACTTAACCAGGACTACAAAAAATTATCAGGGGACTTCTGATTAGAAATAAGGAAGATAAGATAAACAAAGAAACCAGAGGCAGGTATATATTCAACAGAAAGGCCATCTAAACAAACAGAAAAACAGAAAGAAATCGACATTCAAAGGCCAGGACCATCCTGGTTCTCAAGACTTACGTGACAATTATAACTCTTACTGTCAACAGACTCAATTTGCCAATCAAAGGCCATAGATTGGCACACTAGATTAAAAACATAACCCAACCATATGTTGCTTGCAAGAGACCCACCTTACCCACAAAGATAAACAAACACTGAAGCTGAAAAGATGGTATTCTATATTCCACTCAACAGGAGGACAAAAACAGCTGAGTATCAATGCTCTTTGCTGATAAAGTGGACTTTAAGTCAAAACTGGATGAAAGAGACAAAGAAAAACACTTCACCCTAGAAGGGAACAATTCAACAGGAGGAGCTAGCAACAGCAAATATTTATGCACCAAACAATGGTGCACCCATCTATATAAAGCAAAAGTTTCAGGATAAAAAAACCAGAGATAGACTCCAACAGAATTATAGTGGGGGACTTTAACACTCTTCTCTCCCAGGAAGTCAGGTCAACTAGACAAAATGTCAAGAACGACATAACAGATCTGAACCATACTATGGAAGAAATGGACTTGACAGACATCCACAGAGTTTTTCATTCAACAACAATGAAATATACATTTTTCTTGGCTGCTCGTGGAACGTTTTTCAAAACAGATCATAATCTAGGCCACAAATCAAGCTTAAACAAATACAAAAAAAAATCTGAAACAATCCTAGGTATCCTCTTAGATCACAGTGGAATGAAACTAGAAAAAAACAACACAAACAACAGATATTACTCAAACAAATGGAGACTGAATACTACACTACTGAACAAACACGGCGGCATAGAAGACATTAGAAAATAAAGTAAAAGGTTTTTAGGATAAATGACAATGGAAGTACATCACAACAAAGCCTTTTGAACACAAAGAAGGTAGTGTTAACAGGGAAACTCATTGCCATTTGAACACACTTTAAAAAGAACCGAGCAATCCCAAATAAATAATCTAATGATGCAACTCAGGGAACTAGAAAAACAAGAACGAGCCAATCCCAAAACTTAACAGAAGGAAAGAAATTATAAAGATCAGAGCAGAAATTTTTTAAAAAATGAAACTAAAAAACAACAGAAGGGCTGGAGGAATGGCACAGTGCTTAAAGTTCTTGCCTTGCAAGCCCTAGGCCCCGAGTTTGATTCCCCAGCACCATTTAAACTGGGCTGGCTCATGCCTGTAATCTCAGCACTCGGGAGGCTGAGGCAGGAGGACTGGCACAAGACCAAGGCTAGCCTGGGCTCCGTAGTGAGTTCAGGACCAGCCTGGACTACACAGTGAGACGTTGCCTCAAAAAAAAAAAATCGATGGAAAAAAATGGTTGTTTGAAAAGATAAGCAAGATTGATAAACCCCTAGCTAAATTTTCAAAAAGAAGAAAAGAGAAACTTACATAAATTCAATAAGAAATAAAAAGGTTAAATTATAACAGATAGCACCAAAATCCAAAGGATTATAAGAAGTTACTTTGAAAATCTATACTCCAACAAATGTAAGAATATAGAAGAAATGTATGAGTTTCTAAATGCATATCAAACTCCAAAATTGAAGTCAGAAGAATAAAACACCTGAGCAGGCCAACTGTGAAATTGAAGAAGTAACAAAAACACTTCCAATGAAGACCCAATCAAGGACCTAATGGATTCACAGCAGAATTCTACCAAAAATTCAGGGAAGACTTAATGTCAAAACTCAGCAAACTCCCCCAACAAACCAATAAGGAAGGAAAACTGCCAGTCATTCCTAAAACCCAAGAAACTTTAATACTAAAACCCAACAAAGACTCAACAATAACAACAACAAAAAACCTACGAGCCAATTTCCCTAATGAACATAGATGCAAAAACACTCAACAAAATACTTGCAAATAGAATGAAGCAAATCATAAAAAAGATTATACATCATGACTAAGTGTGCCTCATCCCAGGGATGCAGGGATCACTCAACATAAATAAATCAATAAACATTAACACAGCACATTAACAGATACAAAGATTAAAATCATATGATCATTTCAACAGATGGAGAAAAAGCATTTCACAAAATTCAACCTCCATTTATGATTTTTAAAAAATCCTAATATAGGAATAGAAGGACCTTAACTCAACCTGATCCACACCATCTATTACAATCCCTCTGCCAATATCATTTTAAATAGGGAAAGGCTGAAAGCATTTACTCTAAAATCAGAAACCAGATAAAGATGTTCAACATTGTGTTCAAAATTCTGACCACAGCAATCAGGCAAGAGAAAGAAATAAAAGGAATATGAATTGGAAGGGAAGAAGTTAAGATATTCCTTTTTGCAGATGACATGATACTCTACATCAAAAACCCAAAAAACTCCACCAGAAGTCTCTTGGAACTAATAAGCAAATTCAGCAAAGTAGCAAGCTATACAATGAACATTCATAAATCAATAGCACTCCTATACACCACCAACAAACTCAATGAAAAGGAAATCAAGAAATCAACTGCACTCACAATAGCAACAACAATAACAACAAAATACACGAAAAAACCTTACCAAAGAGGTGAAAGATCTACACAGAAGATTATAGAATCTTCAAGAAAGAGATTAAAGAGGACTATAGAGAAATGGAAAGGCATCCTATATTCCTGGATTGGAAGAACTAATATTATCAAAATGGCCATAATTTCAAAAATTGCTATTCAGATTCAATGCAATACCAATCAAATTACCAAGAGCACTCTTCACAGAGCTAGAAAAAACAACTCTAAATTTATATGGAACCAGAAAAGATGCAGAATTTCCAAAGCACTCCTAAGCAATGAGGGAAAAGCAGGAAGAGCCACAATTCCACGCTTCAAAATATACTACAAAGCAACAGTGATTAAATTGACAGAGTACTGGCCCAAGAACAGATAAGAAGATCAATGGAACAGAACTGAGGAAACAGACAAACTGGAGCATCTTCAGTCATCCGATTTTTGACAAAGAGGACAAAACCATTGACAGCCTCTTCAACAAATGGTATTGCAAACACGAAAATGAAGCTCATCTGTCACCATATACTAAGATCAAATCAAAATAGGTCAAAAATGGATATCAAAACAAAAACATTGAATCTGCTGGAAGACAAAAATAGGTAAAATGCTGGAAGACATTTTATAACAAAAAAGATTTTATAACAGAAAGCCATCATCACAAGAAATAACAACAAGAATCAACAAATGGGACTACCAAACTAAAAAGACTCTGCACAGCAAAGGAAACAATCAACAGGGTGATGAGATAACCCACAGAATGGGAGAAATTTTTTTCTGCAATGACTCAGACAGAGGATTAATATCCAGAATATATAAAGAGCTCAAAAAATACAACTCCCCCAAAATAAATGACTCTATGAAGGAAGAATAACCCAAATGAAAAACTTCTCAAAAAAAGTAAAAAAAGCCAACAAGTCATGAAAAAGTGTTCAACATCTTTAGCCATCAGAGAAATGCAAATCAAAACAATACTGAGATTCCATCTCACTCCAGTGCCAACGGCTTATACTAAGAACTCAAAAGCTACCGTTGGCAAGCCTGTAGGGGGAAAAGAATGCTTCTACACTATGGGTAGGACTGCAGTCTGATTCAACCTCTATAGAAAGCAGGAGATTAAAGAGCTGAGAATAGAAATCTACTTGACATCTTGAAGTCTTACTACAGCTGTACTAGGCATTTTTCCCAAAACAAAATCATCATATAAGACACATGCACCATGTTTATAGCAGCAAAATTAATAGTAACTAAATCCTGAAAACAATCTACATGCCCACCAATAGAGGAAAAAGGTAAATGAATAAAGAAAATATGGCATTTATATACAATGGAATACTATGGAGCCACACAGAAAGACAGGCATGAAGCAAGGGAATGGAGCCACTGTTAAGTCAATAATGCTCAGTGAAGTGGACCAAACACCAAAGACTGGGTACCAACTGGTGTCTCTCATATGAGACATGTGTCATAAAAACATGTACAAGGGGCTGGAGGAAGGGCTCAGTGGTTAAAGCACTTGCCTAGCAAGTGCTATGTCAAGTGCTAAGTACCTGAGTTCGATTCCCCAGCACCACATAAGCCGGGCGTGTTGTCACATGCCTGTAATCCCAGCACTCGGGAGGCTGAGGCAGGAGGATTGCCCTGAGTCCAAGGCCAGCCTGGGCTCCATAGTGAGTTCAGGACCAGCCTGGGCTACAGAGCAAGACCCTGTCTTTTAAAAAATGCACAAAAAGATCCTAACATAAAAGAGAGGGAAGGAGAAGTGGGTTTCTGCGAGGAAAGAGAAGAGACATGGAAGCTGGGAGGGGAAGTGGGTAAACAGGAGACAACAGACACAAATGTCCAAGTCGCATGTTATCGATGTATTATTGAATCTGTAGACCATGCATTTTCAAAAAATAAAAAAGAAAAATCCTAACCATCCTTCAAAAAGACTTGTGCAGCTTCGAGCAGGGTCGTAAACTGGGACTTGCATAAAGACTAGAACTTGTAAGAGAATGACTTAAGCAAACAAGAGACATTTTTATGTTCCAACCCAAATATCTAAAAACAAAATAATTCTTAAATATATATAGATGACATAGAGAATAAAACTTCCCTTCTAGAAATAAATAAACTATGCCTTCTACAGTTAGTTCCTTTGTACATCATAGCAAATGTGGTCCAGGCAAATGTAAAAGCATTGCAAAGGCAGATAAAAGCAGAAATTGCCCCAGCAGTCAGTGAGGACAGAAGCCATGGCGGCTAATGCATGGAAACATGAGGTGGCCAAGCCTGAGAAACTGCCCACTTCTTGTCTCTCTTCTTAGTCCTGTAACTCACAGCTACCCACCTGCAGGGGGCAGACAACAAAGCTGAGAAAATACTAGCTACAGATATTTACAGCCCCTCTTTAACGTGTGTCCCTAAAACATACAACACTGTGCTAAGAAATTTCTGTCCGTGCTCTCACACAGTTTCCTCTGTAATTATGCAAGATCGGTGCGATTCCTCACCTGGTGGGTTGATCTTGTCACAGCCACTGGACCAAGGCAGCTTAAATTCAGCTGCACCACCACTACTCCAAAGCCTATGTCTTTTTTTTTTAAATCAAGTCACAGAGAAGATGAGCATAAGTACCTATACTGATAATGATATAAGCCTTTCGCATGATTTCTCACAGTTATTAGTACATTTTGACTTAGAAAATATCATTTTAAAGAAAATATATGGTACATGTTTATTATTCTCTTGTTTTTTTCCTTTTTTTTCCTGAAATAGGGTTTTGATAAGTAACTCAGGCTGACCTTGAGCTCTTGATTATGCTGGGATTACAAACTAGTTCCACCACACTTGGCCAAGTACATTCTCATAAAAGTCAAGCAATTCAGAGTGACCAGAACAGCAAGTATACATGTAGGAACTGGCGATGTAGCTTGGCAGTGGGGCACACATTGAGCCTGTGAGAGGCTCCGGGTTCATCCTCAATAACAATATAATTTTTAAAAAGTATACATATATAAAAGTGTATTTGGAGAAAAAAATTTTAAGAGAAAATAAGTTAAAACTATGGTATTTCCAGTCTAACAAAACAACAGTAATTTAGAATATTACCTTTCAGTTTCATTTTTTCTCTACTCCAGGTGTTTGCTGTGTAAAAATCCACTAGATGTATTTTGCATCCTACTTTCCTCCATTCATGTCATGAGCATTTTCTATACCATCTTCCTTGTCTTCTTCTTACCGCTTGGAGCTAATAGCTGGGTAATGGTAAACTGGCAGTCACAGTTTGCTTTAACCACCCCCCTGTTGCTGACTGCTTGTTTCTCATATTTGTTATTATAAAGTGTGTTGCAATTAAGATCTCCATGCATTTTTCCCTCCAGTTGGATCATTTCCCTAGCATTCCCAGAAGTGGAATAATTAGGTCAAAGGGTACAACCATTCTTAACTCTTGATCCATAGCGCCAAACCATTTTCCAAAAGCATCACATGGATTTTCATTATTTGGAATGTGCTCTGTGTGAGAAATTCTGGGGAAAGATTTTGTTTAAGACTCTTTGTTCTGCTGTTTAGCTGAAATTATCACACTTTAATGCTGCTGCTTCATACAGCCTCTTTCAAAGTCAGCTGACAATGTTTGACCATCTGATTATTGGATGGAAGATTTATATTGTTCTCCCTGTCTCCAGGCTTTTCCTGCTTTCAATCTTTTTTATACTAGATTGGCTAGATTAACTCATTTGGAAACATTCTTTACTCCTGTCACTGTCCCTCTCAGAATCTTGCCCTGGCTCTCTGTTTCCTTCAGGACCAAATCTAATCTGTTTTTGTAGGCCCTAAAGACCCTTCATAACGGGGTCCTAACCCTCTTCCCCATCCAACCTGATATCTACTACCCTCAGGAGAAACCTCACCCACTTCTCCAAATCATGCTCAACCTGCTTCCTCTTTGGCTTATGTTTTCATACTTGGAAAACTTCCCCTTCCTTTTTACCTAGTCCAAATTCTCCACTTTCAAGGTAGTTCAGTCCCACCTAGTCAGTGTGAGAATTCTGCAAGCAGAAGCCATAGAAAATGTAAAAAGACCCAGAATCAGGAATGTAGACAGAGAGCAGAGAGCATACCATCTATGTAACTAGGGCCAGAGGGCACAGGTGCCCTCCGATAGAGGTACAAACATATTAACAACAGAGAAAAAAATCCTTCAAAGCTCTTCGCACTATTGATAATATTTAGGCTGTTTCTACAGGCCTAAAGAGGGGATCTGTGGGCTCAAGAACAGGATTATGAGCCAATAAAATAATGATGAAAATAATAATTATAGTATATTAGCTCTAATTAACTTCCCCTTGAAAAACTAAGATCTGAAAAGTAGTAAGTTAAACATAATAATTTTTTTATATTTTATAAAATCTTCAAGCAATCCAGAGCTAAAATGGCAGCTTCCTGTTCAACAAGAATGTAAGGCTTTCAGCTCTTTGCAATGCCATCCAATGCCATCCAATGCCATAGGGTGTGGATCTTGTCTTCATGCTCCAAAATAGCAGTTTGAGTACAAGCCATCCTATCCAGACGTGTTACAGGCCCAAGCCAGCACCAGACAGAAGGGCACTGTGCCTCAGCCATCCAGGCAGAGTCGTTGGGAATCCCATGCAGTGCCTCTGTGTTCAGAACTCACTAGCCTCCTCACATGGTTGTACCTTGCTGCAAACAAGTTCCCACAACTAGGTAAAAAAGAAAGCAAAGATGAAAACAGATTTCAGGGTGGGCCTGGTGGTACAGATCTGTAATCCCAGTACTTTGGGAGGCTGAGGCAAGAGGAACAAACATTTGAGCCTAGCCCAGGCAACCTAGCAACTTAGCATGATCCTGTGTCAAAATCAAAAATCAAAACTGCACCGAGCCTGTAGCATAAAGGCCCTGAACTTGATTCCCAATGCCACAAATAAAAAAGAAAGAAAGAAAGAAAGATGAATTTCAGGTTGTGCAACTACTGTTTCTGTAATTTATGGCTATTGAATGTTTATTATTGCTTTTAATTTTTATGCCAATTTTGAAAGCAAATAATTAGATAAATAATAATTAGAAAAATAAGACTTGACTTGGACTCAGTATGAAGCCTGAGATTTTGGGGTGGGGTTCTTCATGAATAAATAATTTTTATAATATAAAAAATAAAATAATTGATAGAGTGCTACACTTGGATATCTCACTATGCAGATGTCACTTGGGCTCTTCTTTAAATATGTTAAATTATATTTGTTGGCCTATGGTTGATTTGGGGGTCAGGGCATATTTGACTAGAAAAAGAAAGCTGTTTAGAAAAGAGATTTCATTGCTATAGTGAACAATGTGGAAGAAATTTTACAGGAAAATGGTAGTTCCTAGGATGTTCATACTTGGGAATCAAGGTCAGGTTAATTTTCTTCCACATAATTCTATACAGCAAAGACTGACTTGTCTGCAGTTCCCACCCCCTTCTTCCAATGAAGATCTATTGAATGAATGAATAAATGAACAAATAGAGGAGGACTATAGTTCCAATGTTACAAGCTAAGAAGTTTTCATTAACAACTTCTGGTGGCTCTTTAAGATAGTCAGGTGGGGACCCGGAAACAACCTAAGGGTGGTGGCCCTGGCCTATTTTTGTCAGAAGGGCAACTGAAGGTTGAAGCCGAGGACTAGTTATGGCAATGTACTGAGTCTTGGTGTTTGTGGTCTTCACTGCAGAGACAAAGTCACAGGGATTGGACAGGGGATGACTTTGTCCTGTCGGTGTTTCTGTCTTCTTCCTACCATTTATTCAGCCTTGACTGTGTACCAGCATTGTCCCAAGTGCTACACACACATTATCTCATTTAATCTTCTAATATTTCATAATTGTCCCCACTTTGCAAGTGAAGAAAGCAGAACCAGAAGAGATTAAATAACCTGTCCAGCATGTGAGCTCTGAAGTGGGAAAGCAAGATGTCCAGCCAGCTCTCCCTGACCCTAAGGCCCTCATGCAACCACTCTACTCCACTCCTGACTTCTCTCTGCCTCCTATTGTCCCTTGAGTTCTTACTCACCTGGTTGAAAAATATATTTTGTTTACCTATATAACATTTTATTTTGAGATTTTTTCTGATAACAGAAAGTATATAAAATAGTACATGCCAAGCATGCAAGCCTATAATCCCAGCATTCTGGGAGGCTGAGTTTGGAGAATCACAAATTTGAGCCCAATGGAGGCAACTCAGTGAGACCCTATCTCAAAATAAAAAATAAAGGTCTGGGGACTAAGCTCAATGTGGAGGCCTCAAACAGGTTCAATCCCTAGATCTCTAGTACAGCAAATAAAATAAATAAATATAGAAAAACATAGGAAGAATTCCTAGATGCCCTTTATCCACATTCTCTGAATTTTACTCCAAGAAATAAATACTGATTACACTTTCTGACTACTTTTTACATCCCCTAGGACTTAAACTAACTTTCTTTCTTTCTTTCTTTCTTTATTTCTTTCTTTCTTTCTTTCCATCAATCATGGACTCTTTCTGAGGGTGAGAAGGAGCAAACAGGCAGTTGGCTCATAGGGAGCAAGCTCCACTCATCACATGGGAACTCTGAGGTACTAGAACAAACGAGCCAACTCCCAGCATTCCCCTAAAGGACAAGAGGGTCATCCAGTGACTCGCCTAATGGAGAGGCTTCTGAAGAATGTCCTGGACACCAAGACTGGACATACTCATTAGCTACAAAAGATGCCCAAACCAGAGAAACATCAGCAATAATGGCCCCTCAGAATAATTCCACCTTTTCTTCTCTGTGCTGTCAATTGAGAGCAGAAAGTCTTACTGTGTCTCTACGATGCATTGGGCACTGAATTAAGGACTGGGGAAAATTATACTATCATCAATGACGCTGCCTCCAACAGTGGAAAAACAACACCTTAACTAGAAGAGATAAGAAAGCATCAGTAGGAATTTCCTGACTAGTCCATCAAGGATCCTCCAGGGGAAAAACATCTCACAAGTATTTTGGAAACAAAAATGTGCAGAGAGAGAAGGAGGAAGACAGAAGAAGATGTGACAAGTTCTTGCATGAAAACCAGGCCATTCAGCGCTGCTTCCTGCCTGATGCTGGTGGTCTTCATGAGGGGTGGGGGCTGGGCCGAGGGGAAGGAGGCCCTGAGGTGTGACCAGGGATAGGGTGGGCCAGTAACCTTGTTCTAAGGGTGGAACCCAACAATGACAGAAAGAACCCCAAGTTACCCCTCAGGCACATCTACAATCGTGCAGAGAATGGAGGGTTTACTTAAAGATCTGGGACAACATTTGCATACTAAGGCGAGATGAAAGCACACAGTCAGGAGAGGTCTGCCCCCAGATCATTCTTGGAGGTTCCTAGCCCTTTATTTCTTTGCCTCCCTCATACCCAGTTTTATCCCAGACTTCCACTGATTCCACAACACCCAGTGGAGACCTGAGGAAGCTCTCAAGCCAGGCAGATCTGGAGTCAAGTCCTGACTCCACTACTGACGGACAGGGTGGCTGCTTAATCTCTGAGCCTCGGCCCTCATCTGCAAATAAAGATGTTGATATTTCACTCATGAGCTCCATGTGAATACGGGAGGCAATAAGGAGAGAGTCCGAGGCCTCCAACGTGCCTCCAGGCAGGCCCTCTGCCAGACTTTATAGGCCTGCCCTTGATTCCTGACACACTGATGCTAGCTCTAACGTCTCCTTGTAAATCTTTTCCAGATTATGGCAGAAATGGCACTAGACCAAAGAGTCCAAATATCTGTGTTTGACTCTGACCTCCACTTAACAATGGTATGAACTTGGAAAAGTTACTTACTCTCTCTCTCTCTGAGCTCTTGGTTCCTCATTTACAAAATGGAAATTATCCACCATACCTCAAATGAGATAACCTGGGAAAGTGCTTTGAGTTAAAAGCACCTCATGAGAATCACCGGAGGCTTGGCTGCCATTTTCACTTCCTCTCCTAGTCCTCTGCTTCATCCCTGTCCCTTCCCCACCAGAGAGGCCATGGTTGGAAGAGGCTCTGAACAGGAGCTGGGAGTTTTGAGCTGGGGTCTTAGTACCATCATAAACTTTGGGTCATTGAGGAAAACATAATCTTCCCAGGACCTCTATTTTCTCACACGCAAATTATTTGATTCCAATATTTTTCATAGTGTCTTTTGTGAGGTTCCACACAGTCATTGTTGAAGGAATGCAACTGGGCTTTGAGGACATCACTGCTTCTGTGCTCAGATACGCTCTCACTGCATTTTTCTATTAATACTGCCCGGATCATGCACTTCTTGGTCATGTGTGAGCCTGAGGGTGTCTCCAATACTCTATTTAGGGTGGATAGTCTTTTTGACCCTTAGCAGGGGAAATGTCTCCAGTTGTGGGGGAAATGAAGTTGTCAAACATAGTACTTAAGAAAAGGGAGATTTATAGGGGATAACATACAAAAGCACAGGAATTAAACAAACAAACAGGGAAAGAGCACTTAAGAGCTTAGACCAAACAATATATACTGCACGCTATGCTCAGGCAGGTCAATCAGTGGTCTGAGGTCCCTGAAAGCACCACCCAGGCACAACAACCCAGACAATTGTTCATCTTCCAAGAAGCCCTTCCCAGAAACCATAGGGTTGCAGGAAGGTAAAGCCATGACTTCACTGAGGAGAGGAAACAATGCCCAGTACAATCCTTCGGTGACTATTTCTTAAAACTTGCTTTTGTGCAACCCGAGACTTGAAACTGCCATCTCTCCTCGCTGTCCTCACGGTCATGGCACCTCTGCCCCAGGCACACTTGCCCTTCTTGGGTCCCTTCACCTTTGCACCCTTTTTAGTCCCATTACGAGAGAAATCATTCAGTTAAATTCAAATGTCAGCTAACCATAAAATCTCTTTTGAAATATATCTTATTAAGTATTTATTTAAGATATGATGAAAATTATCCATGGTTTGGCTGAAACTTAAATATAAATGGGCCTTCTATTTTCTTTGCTAAATCAGAGCATCTTACTTGCTGTTACCTCTGCCCAGAAAACATCACCCTTGTATCTCCCCTTGCCTGGGTCCTTGTTGTTCAGGCTCTACTCAAGCATTCTCTCTCTTTAAGAGACACCCTTGACTCATCCTCTTCCCAATTTGAAGTAGCTGCCTGGCCCCAAAGTGCCTCTCTAGCACACTTCCCTGTATTACTCCTCACTTTAAAATGAGCTTTAATTGTTGCTTGCTTACATCCGTTTTCCCCAGCAAGGATGAGAGACCTGGCCGTGCTTTTGTAGGTGCTTCTCCATCACCTGCATGTTCCTGGCACACCAGGCATTTAATAAATATTAGTTGATTAATGAATGGATCGGAGACTTTTTGTGGTACAAGCATTCTACCACTGAACTACAGCTCCCACCTGAAAGGTGAACTTTAGAGCAGTGCTTCTCAAACTGACAAAAACTCTACAGATTGTTCAATCTTATTAAAACTCATACTTTGAGTTCAATCCCTAGCACCACAAAAATAAAAGTATTTAACACAACAACCCTAGAAGGTAGGCACAAATCTTCTCTTAATTCAATAGATGAGCAAACTGAGGCATAGAGAGGTCAGATGGCATGCCCACATCTGGAGTGGACATGGAGACGCGTGGCATTCACTTTTGCAACATACTGCCATTAATTCCATCCAACAGCCATGTCTTAAGCTTACTCTCAGCAAGGTGTTCTCAAAGAAAACGCTGGTAAAGCCAGCTGAATGAGTTCAAATTTTGGTTGCGTCCCAGTTAAGTCATTGCTGCCCCTCTTCCTCCTCCTCCTTTTGGCCATTGTGAATTAAACTCAGGGGCATTCTACCCCTGAGCTGCATTCCCAATCCTTTCAAATTTTCAAGTTCTCACTGTTTCCCAGATTGGCCTCAAACTTGCAATCCTACGTCAGTCTCCCCAGAAGCTGGATTTATAGGTGTGTGCCACTGTGTCCAGCCCACTTAAGTTCTGTAACCACCTTATGCTCCAATCCCTCATATACGACATAGGCTGATAACAGAGGTCTTGTACACTGCGTGAGGATGAAATGAGAGGACGTGCTGGTAGCAGAGCACATGGCCCCTGGGAAGCCCTCCTGTTCCTCAGGGTCACTGATCACGTTGGTCTCTCCCACAGGTTAAATCCTGGGAAGCATCATAGCAGTGATGGCTCTGGTGTCCTGAAGGCTTCCCATGAACTACGAACTTAAAGCTCTGAGTACATCGTCTTATTTGCAGGGCAGGTAAGTGCTATCATCCTGATTGAAAACTTCTGATTTATGGCTTATACATTTGACTCTGTGTGTTTAACAATTTCCCCAAAGAGAGACTTCTCTGGGTGAATAGAACAAATAGCACCTCCAAGCCTGCAAAGCTGGGGCCCAGATACCTGAGGGCCCCCGGGGTTCTGCCCAATCAGCCCCTCCAGGCACCAGCCATCTGACGTCTGTCCGAAGCCTAAAGCCACCTCTACAGGCTGTCACAGGATATCCCTCGGACACCCTGAAGCTGCTAATCCTAACATCAATACGAGGCTTTTCCTTGGAGGATTTCCTTTCCCTTAACAAAATTAGTATTGAATAATAGTAATGTATAATAACAAGCTATTAACATCAATGCCTGTTTGATGTGTGGCCTTCTAGGTATTTTCATGTATATACATACAGCTACCTTTTTAAAACAAGAATGGAATGCTCCTTCATATACTGTTCTTGCTTAACAAATAATAAGGAGTTCCAGGTCAGAAAAGATAGCTCTATATCATTTTTTAAAAGACTGCAGAGAATTCGGCATGACATTTTTGCAAATGGTTAAGGAAAGTTGAATATTTCTCGTTTTTATTCACTTGCATTTTGGAGCACATCAATCTTAAAGACATATTACTCAGTAAGAAGGAGATTATAAATGCTTTTTAAAAACTAATATTGAAAGGTACTGTAAAAATAAATCCAGTTAATTTTTTGTTAATTATTTCCCAGTTCTTGTCTACATTCCAAAACTAGCACAGATTTTTGCTTTTGTTTTGAGGCAGGGTCTCACTCTGTAGTCTCGGCTGGCCTGAACTCACAATGCTCTTGTCTCAGTCTCCGAGTACCGAGGTCCTAGGCATGCCACAACTCATGGCTAGAAGAGGTATTTTTAAACCTGGTTATAACTCCATGTTTCTACAGAGTTCTTTTAATAGCTTTTAATACTTGATCTTAGCCAAAAGGCTGAGAAGTGATTTTAATGGCTTTTATGAAAGTGTTTAGGGAGGGCCTCGGATGGGGAAACTTTGGGGCCATTTCATCAGTTTCTACATCAGAGGTCCAGGGTTAGACATTTTAGCAGCCCGGTGGAGGCCTTGGACTCCTTGACAGATTGTTTACAAATTTCAGTACTTCAAATGCATAAAATAAAATATACAGGAATAGAAACCAGTTGTACTGAAATATAATTATCAAAATAAAAGCATATAATGTAACTATATATGTATAGAAGTAGCACTGTATGCATTTCTCTGTGTACTAAGTAATAAGACCTAGCAGTGGGTCTAATTTCTATCATAATTTCAAAGTACTGACATACATAAATATTTTATATCTACCACACAATAACACAATCTGCAAGTATGTGAAAAGTCTCAGGTCTGCTAACATAACTGTAGTCCACGGCATTCTCTGGTAATTGAAGGAAATGCAGCACTTCATTTGAAGTTAGTACAGACATCATTTTTCCTCACCCGAATTCTATGAGGGTAAAAGGGATCTAGCTCAACAGAAGCCTGCTCCAGAGAATTTCTCCACAATTTAGCCTGGGAAAGGTGAAAGGAGAGAATCATAAACAAATCTCTTTTCCTTTTTCATTTATCTCCCTATTTCTTCTGTCCAAACCACTGGGCCCTTCCTCAAGTCCCATGACAATGGGGTCATCCAGAATTAATCTGGACTTTCTCCCATTTCTAGCCATCTGCCTGTCTCCAAACCTCATTCACACACAGAGAAAGAAACCTGCTTGCCATCTCCCACTCAACATGTTTCATATTTGCACAGATTTAACACACATTCCCCTCTTTCCTTCTTCTGATAGTTGTGAAGTCGTCTAACAAGTCCAGTCAGTTCTAAACTAAGGAAGCTGGATAATCCACCTACTTATTGGAGACTGCCTAATCTAAATAGATGTTTTTCATCACTGAAGGTATTTTCCAGGACTCTGCAAATCCAGAGGATCAGTCTCCTTCCTTCATACAGCACGGACACTGGATTCTTTTCTGAAATCACCGGCACCAACCAGGCTCTGGTTCTTGGCCCAGATTTCAAAAATTATCTTAGATTGTATTCTCTTTTCCTTCCACAGATAATTATAAGTATGTTGCACTTGTGTGGTACCTTATGCTTCTCAGAAGTAAGGTTCACACACAAAATAATGTTATCTGAGAAGCAGGATGTAAACTCAGAGCTCCAAATTCCTAACCAAATGTAAATTTAATGATGCCACGATTCAATTATTACTATATCCATTATAACACAGGACTCTTTAAATGTAGCAAATGTATTTCTTTTATCTAAACATGAAAATCTCACACTTTAATAGTGTTTGAACATCTAAGATATTTCAAATGAACTGAGGGTGTAGAATGCACAGCATGTCCAAGACCTTGGTTTCAATTCCTTGTACCCACAAAGAAATAATTATAATAATATCGTTATTATTTATCATAAGTGAAGACCTAAAATATGATTAAAACCAAATCAAATCAATGGAAATTGAAAGAAATACTTATTTTTAAAGTAACAGCATATATTTAACTTCAATTATACAAAACTTAGAGTGATAAAATTGTCCCAGTTTGCTCAGGACTATTGCAGTTTTAAAAATAAAAGCTATGCATTCATAAACTCCTCAGTCTCCGGAAATTTTCAGTCCTGGGCAATATCCCAGTCCCAGGCAAACCAGGTGCATTAGTCACATTTTCCATTGTTGCCACAAAATACCTAAAAGAAACCAAATTAAAGCAGGTGTGGTAGCACATGACTGCAAACCCAATTCTCTGGAGACCAAGGCAAGTGCTTGAGCCTGGACTAGGCAATATCATAACTTAGTGAGACCTGATCTAAAAATAAAAATGAAAGCGTAAAAAGGAGAGTTGGAAGTGTACCTCAGTGGTAAAAGAATCTGCCTGGCAAGTGTGGGGTCCTGGGTTTGAATCCCCAGTATCACATAGGCTGGGTGGGGTGGCACATGACACACCCATAGAAAATAAATGAATAAATAGAAAATAAAGGCCTGCACCACTGGGCCTGATTCAATTTTTAAAAAACTTTAAAAAATATATTTGGAATATAGATGAGTGCAAAGGTCTGGGGTTTGACCCCCAGTGCCACATCCAGAGAGAGAGAGAGAGAGAGAGAGAGAGGAAAGAAACAAAGAAAGAAAATACGTCAACTTCAGTGTCTTAGTTACCTTTTTGTTGCTGTGACTGGTCTCAGTCCATTCATGAGTGGGCAGCTAGAAAATGGTGGAATCACATGGCAGGGCTAGAGCCAAGTCAGGGCCAGAGCCATATGTCAAGCTGAGGAAAGATTTATTTTTGGCTTATGGTTTCAGAGATCTCAGGCCATGGTCATTGGCCTCACTGTGGAAGGGCAAAGGAAGAGAAAGCTGCTCACCTCATGACAACCAAAAAGCAGAGAGAGAGAGAGAGAGAGAGAGAGAGAGAGAGAGAGAGAGCATGCTGGTGCCCCATGGTCATGCCCCAAGGCCTACTCCCTTTAACTTGGCTCCACTTTCTAAATTCCATGGCCTCTTAAGAATTCTATCAAATTATTCACCAATGGATTAATCCACTGGTGAAATTAGAGCCCTCACAATATAATCAACTTCCAAAAGCCCACCTCTGAGCATGAGATATTAAGGGAACATAATAAATCAAGCCATAATACTAAGATAGTTGGGCAGTGCTTTCCCAATCAACAATTGATGGGCCATGTCTCCAGTTCAGGGATTAGAACTGCAATATAAAGAACAATTTTAAAATTTATATGAAGTCAGAAAGACCCAGAATTTCTAAAGCAATTCTAAGTAACAAGGGCAAAGCTGGAGGAATCACAATCCCAAAAAGTACCACAAAGCAACAGTGATTACATCTACATGGTACTGGTATAAGAAAAAACAAGACCAGTGGAACAGAACCGAGGATACTGAAACACACCTAAAACCCTCAGCCACCTGATCTTTGACAAAGGGACAAAACAATCCACTGGAAAAAAAGATAGCATCTTCAACAAATGGTGCTGGGAAAACTGGATTACCATACACAGGAGAAAAAAATAGATCCATATCTGTCACCACACACTAAAGTCAGATCAAAATGGATCAAAGGACTTAACATCAAAGCAGAAACACTGAATCTACTGGAAGGAAAAACAGGTAAAACTCTAGAAAACATAGGGTAAGCAAAGGAGTTTCTGAACAGATCATTAGCTACTCAAGAAATCTCAATAAGAATCAACAAATGGGACTTTATTAAACTAAAAGGCTTTTGCACAGCAAAAAGAAACTATCAACAAGGTGAAGAGGCAACTCACAGAGTGGGAAAAGATACTCATCAGTAATACTTCAAAGTTTTAAAATCTGTAATATACAAAGAACTCATAAAAAATAAAACTTGCTAAAATAAATAACTCCATCAAGAAGTGGGCAGCTAAAATGATAAAAAAAAAAGCTTCTCAGAAGAAGAAGTACAAGTGACCAACAAACACATGAAAAAGTATTCTCTATCACTGGCCATCAGAAAAACGCAAATAAAAACAAAACTGAGGCTTCACCTCACCCCAACAAGAATGGCCTGCATCAAGAATTCAGAAACAGCTACTGTTGGCAAAGTTGTAGGAAAAAAAGAAACTCTTCTCCACTGCCAGTGAGAAAACAATCTGGTTCAACCATTATGGAAAGCAGTCTAGAGATTCCTTAGAAAGCTGAGAATAGAAATCCCATTTGATTCAGCCTCTGCTTTACTGGGCATATTCCCAAAAGGAATAAAGTTTACATGCCCAAAAGACACATGCATATCCATGTTTATAGCAGCACAATTCATAATAACCAAATCTTGGAAACAAACTACCTGCCCTTCAATAGAGGAATGGTTAAAGATGTGGTACCGATACAAAATGGAATATTATGCAACCATAAAGAAAGGCAGATATGAAGCATTTGAATGAAAATGAAGCCAACTTGAGTCAATAAAGCTTAGTGAAACGGACCAAACACAAAAGACTGATCATAGACGGTGTCCTCTTATGAAATCCACAAAAATAATGGCATCAAAAGGCCCCAACACAGATGACAGGGTAGAAAGAGGGGCAACGGTTTCCTAGGAAAGGGATGAACATCAAAAAAATGGAGGAGAAGCAGGGATGGGCATAGATTCCCCAAACCCCATATCCTTAATACCTTAATATGTTATAGAATTTGGAATTCATGTGTGTGTGTGTGTGTGTGTGTGTGTGTGTGTGTGTGTATAATTTTAAAATTGAGTGAAAGAGAGAATGTTAACGGAATGACAGACTATCATCAAATTTAGTCCTCCATCTTACAGAGGAAGAACTGGATGGTCACAGAGGACATGAGGCCTCTGAGCTACCAGCTATAAAGCAGTGCATTCACAGGTCTGAAAACATTGCAAAGCCCTTGTAGTGGTATAGGAGGCTCGAGAAATGGCTGGCTTATGTTAGATTTGGTCCACGAGACGGACGAGATGAGAACTTAGTTTCCTCATTTTCAGTTCAGGCTTCTTTCTGTAGCCCTCTTAAATCTGAGTAAGCTCAAGCCCAAGTTTCTCCTGCACACATTATTCTCTCTCCTCTCCCTGACAACCGTCAGGATCTGGTCCTTCTGTTCTTGCAGATTTTGAACCTGCTCCACTCTTAGGCAGAGGAGGCACAGTTTTGGTGGAGGATTTGAGAAACGCATCACGCACTACCTCCTGGGTGACTTAATTTATTACAGTGCTCATGGTGAATGTTAGTAAGAGAGGAAGGCAATTGCTCGGCTACTCCCCAGCGAAAAAGTTTTGAGGAAACTGTTTTGTGGCTTTCTTTACTTCTAGAAGCCATGTATTCCCAACCCCTATTTGTTGAGTCCTATTTTGATGCCCACCCCATTCTTCCTCCCTCCATACCTCCCCTTCTTGGGGACAGGGCTCTTTGATCTTGACTCAGGTGGAAATTAGAGGAAATCCTAGATTAGGCTCTGATAGCCAAAGAATGCCTGCCAGCCCCTGGGGAGGGGTGTTCTATTGGAATGAGATAATAGCACCGATTTCATGTTTATGGGAAAACATGCAATGTATGATACCTTTGTAAAAGATGAATTAATCAATGTAGAAACCAAGTAGTATGGAAGTAGTATGGTATGGATAGAGGAAAACACAGATTCTTAATCACTACATATAACGATAGAGTTAAGGTAATTAAATGCGTTGGTTTGCTCACAACTGAGAAATTTCCCAAACCTCAAGAGCTGGGATAAAATGGGGGAAATTCCAGGCAAATAGGTCAAAGTTGGTCACCTTCAGATTAAATCTTAACAGCAAGGAAAACAATAATAATTTACCGTGTATCAGGCACTTTTACAAGCACTTTGTATTTGTTTACCTCTCAATTGACTCAGAAAAGGTCTAGTCTCTTGCTGTCTTTATTGCTGTATTATAAAGAAATTGAGAGTTAGATAAGACTGGTAATTCACCCAAGGTCATGGAGCTAAGTAAATGAAAATAATCTTAGGTTGGGACTAGCCTTTCTTCTCTTTATTCTTTGTATTAGCATGCATTTTTCCTGTAATGATTATTTTTATTAGTATGTGTCTGTGATACATAACAGATGCATGCAGTGTGGAGAATCAATGCGTATACATACTGCATTGGAACTAGAATTTCTCGAATTATTTGGTATTAAGTTGGGTGGTTCTATTAAGTTGGGTGGTTCTAAAAAGATGTTGAAAAGTTCTTTTTCTTCTTTTGTTCTTTCCTTTTTGATATGTATATATATCACACTTAACTATTCTTATACACGAAATAGAATATTCAAAAGTAAACATAAATACATATAAGAAATAAAACATTTAGAATTACAAATAGGAATCTGTTCTTTGATAGGATCAAACTTCAAATTAGTGAGAGAAATTATTCAATACAAGTTGCTGGAAAAATTAGATAGACATTTGGAAAAAATCACACTGGATCCCTATTTTATTATTGTAAAACAAATTCCAAATGAAGCAAAGATTTATGTGTGAGAATACAATCAGAAATATTAGAAGAAAGTGTGAAAATGAAGAGCTTCCTGAGGGCAAATAAACTTCAGAAACCATGAAAGAAAAATTGATAATTCAACTACGTTAAGAAACTCTGCACAGAAAAACAACGTCAAAAAGATAAAACAGATTACAGGAAACACTTGCAATGATCACAAACCAGCAACTAATTTTTTTAATGGATAAAGCATTTATAGAAATAATTTTTAAAAGGCTAATAAACAGCACATTCTAACAATGAGGATCTGAACAGTCAATTGGCAGGAGAAATTCACACTTAACCAATTGAAAACATGTTCACTAATTAGGAGGCTGAATTAGGAAGATTGAAAATTCAAGCCCTGCCTGGGCAACTTAGTGAGACCCTCCCTCAAAAAAAAGGGACTGGAGATGTAGCTCAGTGGCGAAGTATTGCCTAGCATTTGCAAAGCCCTGCTACTGCAATCAACCCAAAAGATGTTCTGTTTCACCGATAACAAGAGAAACGAAGGACTGCGTCCCATCCACTGGAATGGCAAAAATCAAAAACTGTATTGGTAGGGGTATATATCAGTGCAATCTACTTAGGGGGCAACTGGCAATGTCTATCACAATTTAAGACAAATTAGAATCTTTAACTTAAAAATTCAATAGAAACACGCATATAGAAAAGTAATCTGCGACGGTTTTTATTATATCATTTTGGTAACTGGAAGTGACACATACACATCTACTAAAAGAAACTGGTTAAATAAACTGTGCTATGTCTGTACAGTAGATTATTATGCAGCAATGGAAAGAAATAAGAAAAAACGACACTGTCTGTAGAGATAACGAACAAATCTTCGAGATATATTTTTTCTTACAAAGCAGGACCATGTGTAAAGTGTACTATTTATGCATGTGTCCTAAACAAAGGTAAAAAACATATTGCGTGCACACACACACAAACACACACACTTAACTGAATCAAACGCTAGTAAGATACACAAGAAACTGGTTCAGGGGTTCTTAAAGCGAAAAGAGTCAGAGGTTTATTTCTGTATCTTTTCAATTTTATACTATGTTAATATCCTGCTCCTCCTGCAATCAATGACTGAACCAACAAATATCAGACCTAAACAAGAAACCAAGCCTGATATATATGATGGATACAAAACCTATGCATTGTTAGTTGGGCCTCGTGCCACAGGTCTGGAATCCCAGCACTCAGGAGTGTGACACAGGAGGACTGCTATGCACTCAAGCCAGCCTGGGTTATATATAGTTGAGCTCAGGACCAGCCTGAACTACAGAAGGGACCTTGTCTCAAAAATAAAACAAAAGAGAAATTCTATTTATCTATCTATCATCTATCAATTTTCAGTACTGAAGGCTGAGCCTAAGGCCTTCAAATTGAGCCACACTACCATCTTTATTTTATTTTATTTTATTTTATTTTATTTTATTTTATTTTATTTTTGAGGCATGATTTTTCCTAAGGTACTACGCCGCCCAGGCTGGGCTCAAAGTTAGGATGCTCTGCCTAGGTCATGCAGCATGCTGGGATTAGGTTGCAATGAATCCTAGAAATAATTCAGCCAGTCCTGGAGAGATCTTCCTTTACGGGTGCTAGCTGAGACCCAGTCTTTATTAAAAGGGGCCACTTGCGAAGCTCAAATGGATTCGCGTGTTCTTGTCATCCCTAATGACCGCAAGTGGAAAGTAAACGCCCAACTAGATCTTCACAACTGCCACATAGATAAGCAAAATAATCAGAGTTTGCCCGATGGGTGCAAGCCCGTGGGCAGCACACCTACACTGAGCGACGAGGCGTACCCCGCCCTCACCTGAACAGCGCCTCGCAAGTCCTCAGAAACCCGCGGATGTTCCCCCCCGCTTTGCGTGAAAGGAAGCCGGGCACAACAAAAACTACCCCTGCCGAGCCAACTAGACAAAAGCGCGATTCCGTTAGAACATTCCATTCGTACATGAGGTATTTCACTTTTAGACGTTCCGCTGTGGTAACCGTGGGAAGCACGCACCCTGCGGGCCTACCGCAAGCCTGCCCCGTCCCTGCGTTTTGGGCACATTCGGCTACGGTGCTTACATGCAAAGTGCATCACTAAGACTCGAATGAGACAAAACAAAGGTAACACTGAGAGGCTGAGACGGCGAGAGACGCCAGCCAGGCAGGCAGGAATGGCATGCATCTCACGGGCACTGGAGTACCGGCCGGAACATGGGCACAGTGCTAGCTGCTTCGCCCAGCATGCTACGGGTTAAGCGAGACAGTGGATGGGAGCCTGCTTTGTAAATTGCTGCTTTTAGGGTGTCATTCATCTCCCAAAGGATAATGTGAGGACATTCTTTCACACTGTGGTACAACCGTCATTACCACCCATCTTTAGAGACTGTTCACCTCTCCAAGCGGAAACCCCACCCACGAAATGATACCTCCCTATACTGCCTTCTCACCTCGGCCCTTGGTAATCACCGTTCCACTGTCCTTATCTAAGACTTTTCCTATCCCAGGAACCTCCAAAAAGTGGAAACCATGGGATCTGTCCTTTTATATCTCTCTTACTTCATTTATATTTTTAAGATTCACCCAGCTTGTAGCATGTTCCAGAACTCCATTCCTTTTAAGGCTGAATATATGCATTACATTTATTTGTTGGTTAACACTGTATTACTTTCACCTACTAGCTATTGCAAATAAGGCTACCATAAACACAGATGTACGCATATTTGTGCAGATGCCTGCTTTCAATTCTTTTGAGTATACAGTATACCCAAGCAGAATTGCTGGAGGTATTATATTCGATTTTTTTTGAGGAAATGCCACAGTGCCTACACCATTTTACTCTCCACCAGCAATGCACAAGAGTCGTGATTTCCCCACATCCTTCCCTACTCTTGGTAGTTTCTTTCTCCTTCCCTTTTTAAAAAAATAGCACTCCTAATAGGTGTGAAGTTGTGGCATCTGCACTTTTAATACAATCCCCTCGTAGGACTCTTAGTCCTGCAAAGCTTTAGAACTCTTAGCAGCAGCAGAGAAGTAGGGAGCCTTCTAAATCTGAAAAGCAAAGTGGAGATTTAACTACAAGTATCATCATTAATAGGAAATTGAGCAAATATGACATACACTTCATTCCTGCACATGGGAAAATTTTTTAAAGAAATAATCTTGTTGAAATCATCATATAACAGAGACACATGTATACTCACGTTCATAGCAGCACCATCAACAATAGCTAAAATGTGAAGGACACAAAATACCCATCAGCAGACCAATGGCTACATAAATTTTGGTATATGTACACAATGGAATATTACTCATCTATAAAGACAGTTTTGAGGCTTTTGTAGGTAAACGGAGGCAACCCGAGACCATCATTCTCAGTGAAGTGAGTCAGACACAGAAGGTTAAATATTGAATGGTTTCTCTAATATGAGAAACTCAGAATATAGGTGGGATAGAGGGAGTTAGGAGGGACTGGGAGGGTGAAAAATGGGAGAGGGCTGTGGGTCTGACCAGCACAACCCACCGAACAGATGAGAAGGGTGTGGAGACAGAGACCCAGAAATGACCTCAGGTGAGCCTCAGGGGAAGAGCAACCAGGAAGTCCTGGAAGCTTACTGTGCTAAGCTTGGGTGTCCCGGATGTGAGTCAAGCATGCTTGTGTCCATCCCGACTCCTCCACAGAGGGAAAAGGGTTTATAACCCTGATGTCATACGTATGTGCACAAAATACTCAAGTTCAATGTAAACATTATGCATCGCATATATACACATTAGTAAAAAGGGGGGGGGGGTGAATAAATGATCTTAAACCACAAGTTAAATGCTCCTAAATTTAATGGCTGGTGGATTGAGTAAAAGCAGGAAATACGGTTTCTGATCTTGGTCGCCACTTAAGAATTGGGCCAGAGCAGCATGAAAAAGTCCTCCAAACCAGTAGTCTTGGTCAATATTTTGAGATTAAAAAACAATAGGTAAATGCACAGTCTACAGAAGAATTAGTAAGAGCTCCTTTCTGGGACTGTCTGCCTGCCTTGGCAGAGCTACGGCCCCGCTGGCGCACTACAGAAGCACTGAGGTCAGCTGAAACAGAGAGGAAGAAAGAGCACAGCGAGGAGGAACTGTGGCCGGAAGTCTCCCCCTGCCTGAAAGCCACCCTACAGCTTAGGTTTGGGCTCAAGTAATTTTGAACGGCAAAAAATGCCTGGTAAGAAACTGAGGAAGTGGGACCCAGGCTTTCAAGTGATGAAAGTGTGCCCCCTAGTGGTGGCTTTCTATAGCACCCAGTCAGCAAATTCCCAGGCATGGGCGAAGAGCAATCTGTGAAGGCTGGTGATTGAGCCCTAATCTGTCACCATTAGCTGGAAAGGGAAGAATTTTGAAAATATTCTCCTCAATCCTATTTTTGGACGTAACCTGGAAGCTGGCAGTACTTTCTGTAACGCAGAGTGACATCAGCAGCACTTCTTAAGTGCTTACATTTTGTTACATGTTCTTCCACAAATCACTGACAGACGGGTTTTATTGTTGTTGTTATTATCGTTCCTGTTCTCACTGAATGGTGAAGGAACGGAGGCTCAGAGAGATTATCTGACTTTTCCATGGCCCTGGGCTCAGCTCTTGAACCACAGCATCTCTCAGCATGTAAGCACATAATAACACACTGCAAAGAAACAGTGACACCACTGGAGAGAAACGCGCACCTCCGTGGGTTCCCTGCCGAGCGGCAACAGGGAAGCGGAGATGTGCACTGGAAGATAATTTTATATGTTTTAGTACTGTATAAAAAGATACACTATAATAAGCCTTATGAAGAATTAAGCCTCAGATACTTAATCTTTCAAGTTTGATGTAGCCCGGGGTAACCTCTCTCTCCACTGGGTGTCCCTGGAGGCCAAGCCAGAGTGCTCAACAGACGGACAACCTTCACCACACGGTTGAGCTACATCCTCAGCTCCCTTGTAAACACATGAATGTGCTTCTGTATAGGCATGTGTTTTCAGTTCTTTTGAGCATATACCTGGGAGTGGAATAGCTAGCTGTTGCTTAGTAATTAATCCTCAACACTCCTGCCCAAAATGTATGTTCAAGGAGCATTATTCACCATAGTCAAAAAAGTGGAAACAATCCACATGGTAATCAACTGATAAATGGGAAAACGTGTCACAGCCATTCAGTGGAGCATAATTTGGCCACGATTAGGAACAAAGTACTGATACATGATGTAAAAAGAGTAAATGTTACAAACAGCACGCTAACTGGACACAGGCAGTCACAAGAGGTCTCATAATGTATGATTACATTTATATGAAATATCCACAAATCCAAAGACACAGAAATTAGATTCGGAGTTGACAGAGGCTGCGGAAGGCGAGCATGAGGCATAAGTGTTAATGAATGTGGAGTTACTTTTTCTGGAGTGACAAAAATTCTGAAATTGGGTAATAGTGATGGCTGCAAGAGTCTGTGAATATACCCAAAAGTCACCAGATTGTTGGGCTAAAGGAATGGCTCAGTGGTTAAAGCGCTTACCTAGCAAGCTCTAAGTCAAGTGCTAAATACCCAAGTTCATTTTCGCAGCACCACATAAACTGGGTGTGGTGATGCATGCCTGTAATCCCAGCACTCAGGAGGCAGGAGGATTGCCTGGAGGCCAAAGCCAGCCTGAGCTCCACAGCGAGTTCAGGACCAGCCTGGGCTACAGAGCGACATGCTGTCTCAAAATAAATAAATAAAGTCAGCAAATTGTTCATTTTGAGGTGGTGTCAACTTAAAAATCCTTTCAAAAAATGAAAGTATATAAATAATTGTAAATAAGCTGTACCTCAGTAAAAATAGCAATAAAAGGGAAGAGGGCTTTAGCAGTTTCCTCCTTGACTCTGGAAAGCTAGGCAGGAAACACCATCTGCCTAGAGGATGAACAAATTCATATGAAGGCAGAGTCTTTCACATTCCCAGGCTTCCACTGGAGACCTACAGGTAGCAGGGAGATCCCACATTACATCTCAGCACCTGCCACACCAGGGCCCTCCTAAGAAAGCACACACAGTACTGTTCATCTAAATACTTTCAGAAATAAATTCATAATGAGAAAAAAAAAAAGAAAAAAAGAAAGCACACACAGTGACACAGGAACCCATCCCAACATGCCTGAAGGGCTGTCAGGTGGCAGATGGAAAGGGCTTCTCAGTGACCCCACTGGGCATGAACAGGAATCGTGGGTGACATGACAAGACAGCACAACCTGGAAAAGAAGAAGAAAGAATCCCAAAGGA
The DNA here is from genome assembly GCA_004027205.1 of Ctenodactylus gundi. Classification (NCBI taxonomy): domain Eukaryota; kingdom Metazoa; phylum Chordata; class Mammalia; order Rodentia; family Ctenodactylidae; genus Ctenodactylus; species Ctenodactylus gundi. Next base: position 241,502 of record PVKB01000362.1, read on the forward strand.
CGAGAGCTGCCTAGACATGACGTGAGTCACCCCATAAAGGAGTGCCCAATCAGGCCAACGTGGCGAACCACCTCTAAGTCCTGGGGGGCCTGTGTGCTTCCCAGCTCCTGTGTTCCTAAAGCTCTATATGAAGGATGAAGGAGGGAAATAGGGAAAAGGAGCTGGTGAAGAGGAGACCGAGTGCTGAATCTGCAGCAGAGCACTCTTAGTCTTAAATGAGGACCGCGCAGTGGTAAGCAGAGCCGCACTAGAGACTAACCCCTGCTTCAGAGAAAGTTATTCAAACGTAAACCCTGAAGTGCTCTCAAGAACTATTGTGCAGTGATTAAGTGCAAGGGCTGTGGGCTCGAACTCTGTGTGAAACTGGGCAGTGTATTAAAATCCCTGACCCTCCTTTTCCCTGTTTAAAAAAATTGGAATAATAGATCTACCTCACAGATTTGTCCTAAGGACTAACTGAAATAATGTAAATAAAGCACTTAGTCCTGGCATGTATTAATGCTAGATGTTGCCAGCTGACCTAAACAAACTTAAGACACACGAACTACTGAGTTAGCTGGGGTAGAGATAGGCAGCTCCCAAACATTCTGGGTTGCTGAGGGCTACCTCCCCGCACAACTTCACATCACACTGCAACAAGTTGTTCAGATGAGCAAGATGCAGTAGGGCACACCTTTAATCCTGGTGCTTGAGAGGATAAGGCAGGAGTTCAAGGCTGGCTTGAGCTGCGTAGGTAGAACATGTCTCAGAAAAAATACAAAATAAAACATGAAAAACAGCAAAACAAATTTCAGAGCAAATTCTGCCACATTTCAAATATCTATTATGCATTCTTTGCTGAGCTAGCATATATAAATAGGAAAAAAAAGCTAACTCAGCTGATCCTTCGGGGTGATCTAACCATGCTTTGTACAAAAGATTTCTTTGAGGGAAACTGTAACCTACAGGAAATATTTGGTGAACTCTATGGCTTTTGGGAAGCTTTACTCCTTTGACACAATGGCTGGACACGAGCCATTTCAGAACCTAGCCCTGGTGTCTTAGTTACTTTTTTGTTGCTGTGACTCAATACCTGACATCCACAAATGTAGGGAAGAAAGGTTTATTTTACCACACAGTTTCAGAAGGTCACAGTCCATTCAGGGGTGGCCAGCAACAATCGAAGGACATGGCAGAGAGAGAGAGGTGGAGGCAGCTTCTCATGACATCAGAGACAGGAAGACAAGTCAAGGCAAGTTGAGACTAGTCCTCCAAGGAAGGCAGGAAGCAGCTTATATATCCTTCCAGGTCTCATCCCAGTGATCAGCCCCTCCTGGATTCAAGTGTGGTAGGTGTGGTAAGCCCCCACTACATGCCTGTAATCCAATTTACATGCCTGTAATCCAACTTACATGCCTGTAATCCAATCTACATGTCCGTAATCCACCCCCCTAGATTAGGCCCCTATCTCCCAACAGCATGCGGTTCCACAGACAATCTATAACATTCAAATACATGAGACTGTTGGGGGATAATCCACATCCAAACCACAATACTTGGGTATCATCCACACAGGTACAATGCATAGACCAGGATATTCTTTTTTCTTACAAGCAAGTATAGACAATGGCTAATATCCCTATCTTGGACACCCCTGTTCTTAATGATGAGAACTCATTTCTTCTTCTTCTTCTCCTTCTTCTTCTTCTTCTTCTTCTTCTTCTTCTTCCTTCTCCTTCTCCTCTTCTTCCTCCTCCTCCTCCACCTCTCCTTCTCCTTCTTCTTTTTCTATTTGAGATAGGGTCTCTCTCTAGAGTCCAGGCCGGTCCTGAACTCACTACATAGCCCCTTCGCCTCCTGTGAGCTGAGATTACAGGCATGCACCATCACACACAGATGGTGTACTGGAGAATGAAATACAGGGTCTTGAACTTGCTAGGCAAGTGCTTTACTACTGAGCTATTCTTCTAGCCCCCAAGAATTCATTTCTAAGTGGCTTAGAAATAAATCAGAGTAGAAGGATCACAAGTTCAAGGCCAGACTGGGCAACTTAGAGATTTAACAAGACTGTCTCAAAATCAAAACTAGCTTTTTGCCCCCATCTACTGCAAGAATGAAGACCATTCAGCAATCAGACTGTTCACATTCCAGAAAATGTTGACGTCACTCTGAAGGGATGCACAATTACTATGAAGGGCCCCAGAGGAACCCTACAAAGGGACTTCAACCACATCGATGTAGAATTCAGTCTCCTTGGGAAGAGTTGACAAATGGTGGGGAAATAGAAAGGAACTGGCTACTTCGCACCATCTGTAGTCATGTACAGAACACGATCATGGATGTTACATTGGGCTTCCGTTACAAGATGAGGTCTGTGTACACTCACTTCCCCATCAACATTGTTATTCAGGAGAACAGGTCTCTTGTGGAGATCTGAAATCTCTTGGGTGAAAAATACATCCACTGGGTTCAAATGAGGACAGGTGTTGTTTGTTCAGTGTCACAATACCAAAAAGATAAATTAATTCTTAAAGGAAGTGATATTGAATTTATTTTATATTCAGCTTCTTTGATTCAGCAAGCCACAATAGTTAAAAAATAAGGATATCAGAACATTTTTGGATGGTATTTATGTTTCTGAAAAGGGAACAGTTCAGCCACCAGAAGAATAAGATACAAGAGGTATCCTGATACAGAAACAAGATTTTGGATTATAAAACAAATTTGTGGTATTTTAATAACACAATAAAGAACCTCTAATGAAAAAAATCAAAACTAAAAAGTGGGTGGAGAAGTGGCTCATTATGAAGGCCCTGGGTTGGATCTCTAGTACCACAATAAATAAATGAATAAATAAATAAGCCACATCTTCTTCCCAATGAAAATCTAATACATTAATTATGCTCGCTATAATTCTCTGGGGCTAATGGGAGACGATCGTGGCTGAAGCCCTCCAGTACCAGAGAATGTGTGCCTAAGTGCTAGGTGATCACTTCTGTCTCCTATATAATCCTTGATGAAGGTGCAAACCTCCTCTAGAACATAGATTAAATGAACACATACTTTCATACTGCAACCACAGACATCGGAGAGGCCAGTGAATTTCTCCAATGTCCTGATACTTCTGAAATAGAAGCTTGCTTTTAGTAGCAGCCACATAGTGTCTAGACCTGAAGTCCATTAACATAATGAGAAGCTTCCTGTGAGCCAACCATCCCTTACATCTGCCATCTCCCTTAAGTTCTCAAAACAGCCCTTTAGGGTACACGCTAGGATTCATTTTATCTATGAAGAAACTGAGGTTCAGAGAGATCAAGTCATTTACCCAAAACCATCAAGATGTAGGATATTTGGCAGAACATGAAGAAAAAAGTGAAAATCTCTCTGTAAACGTGCAATCTCAATTTAGGTGAGAATCAAAAAAGAGAGTGTGGCCACCAGGCCTACCTTCTGTCCCTGCGGAGAGCCTTCCCTTAGTAACCAGAGTGACTTATTCTCTCATGTCACTCTAGTGCATCTAATTTACTTCCATTTAAGCATTAATTTCATACTTCCAATTGACTGCAGAGAGATGCACTCTCTTCCCGCAGCCTGGCTGAGGACCTCCCCTATTCATACTACCCCATCCACATGCCCACTTCCAGACCACCTCCATCTAGAATTACAGCAAGCCCAGGGCTAGGGTTACTGCACTTAGCACTGAAAGGCCTCTCATTCCAGCCTTTTAGAGCCAGGAGGCTCATCATTCATCACTTGCCAGTTGGCTGCTGTATTTTGGACTGGCTTTGTTTTCTGCCAGGGATGAAAAGAAGCAAAGGGTGAGCAGGCATGGGGAATGGAACAGGCTGAGCAGGACTGGAGGACGTAAGTGACAGTGGAATTGGAAGAGCCAACATTCCCAGGGTGTCAGGGCTGTGGACACGTGGAAGGGTATCCACAACTGTCACGGTGCACTGGCTAAGGGTCCTGGTGCACTGTCTCCAACTGGAATTACTGAGGCCCACTGGGTGCACATCATCTTAAACAGGAACTTCAGCACAGGCCCTGTCTTTGAAGGGGTTTCACTTCTCCTTTTCTGCCTGTCTTCGCATAGTTCAATCTCTACAGAAGGTATGCTCATTCATCTTCACATCTAGTCCAAGAACCTAGGAAGCATCCTAGAGGCCCCTCCTCTTTCTCCTCTCACAACTGATTAACTATCACATCCTAAAAATGTTCCCTTCTTTTTTTCACATTTTTTTTGAGACAGCATTTAGCTCAATAATCCAGGTTGGTCCTAAACTCACTATGGAATCCAGACCATCCTTGAACTCATGGCAATCCTGCCTCACCCTCCTGAGTGCTGGGATTACAGGTGTGTGCCACTATACCCAGTTATTATGTTGTGCTAGATGATTGAAACCACTCCTTAAGCTTTCTAAGCAAGCATTCTAATCACTGGGCTATGCCCCTAACCCTCTTTCCCATTTTTTATGACCCTGGCTCAATAGTTCATCATCTCTTACTTGGACTATTACAACAGCTTCATCAATCATGTCCCTGATCAAAAATCAGCATTTTAACTCTACAACTCTGCACTGAAGCCATGTAAAATATACACTCAGCAATGCAAGAAATCTCCTGCAGATTCTCACTGCCTACAGAACAAAGCCCAGGCCCCTTCCTTGCTGCTACTTTTTCCATAGGCATTGGATGAGCACTTTCTCTGTACCAGGCACTACACTCAGAGCGAGTTTACAGGAGTAGACAAAGTAGATGCTGAGTCTTTGCCTTTAGAAAACGTGTGGTCCATGGGGGCAGACAGAGCAAGTCAACAAAACATTAAAGTGAATTTGGATAAAAGCTGCCAAGCAAAGGAACTGGGGTAGGATTAAAAGTAATGTGGTGCTCACTTAAGACCAGACCTTCAGGGAAGGCATCCCTGCTAAATGAAGACTGAGGAGTTATCCAGATGAGGACCAAGCAGAGCATAAAGAAGCTTAATGAATTTTGGAAACAGAAGCCATGTGGCTTCACAACAATGAGTCAGGAGAAGCACTGAGGGTCTGAGGTGGGAGGGAGGGTCAGAATGTGCCATGTAGGCCATGGGGGAAAGTGTGGATTTCATTCCTAGTGCACAGGAAATCACTCAAGGCACTACGTAGGTAACTTGGCCCAGCTTACATCTTTAAATCATTTTGATGGCAGCATAAAAATGGCTCAGAGGAATGTAAGAGCAGAAGTGTTGTGGTTTATTCTAAAATGTTCCCCCAAAGACTTATGTGCTTGGAAAGCAACTGCATCTTCAGGGTGCTAAATCATCATAAATCCACTCATCAGTGGATTTATCCATCGCTGAACTTAGTAGCTGACTGTGTAGCTGAAGTTAGCAGCTGACTGTGCTGTTACCAGGCAGGGCCTGGCTGGAGGTCAGTCACTGGGGTATGACCTGGAAAGGTGTATTTTTACTCCGGATTCTCTCTTCTCTCTGCTTCCTGGCTGCCATAAGATGAACAGTGTCTTCTGCCGTGCTCTTCTGCCACCGCCATCTTTTGTCTTGGAACTGGCCAACCACCCATGGACTAAGACCTCTGAAACTGTGAGCCAGAAATAAACCTCTCTCTTCCTTTAAGTTATGGGTGTCAGGGATTTTTTGCTCCAGGGACAAGGAAGTGACTAAGACATGAAGTAATGTTATATGCTAAATTGTGTCCCTCTTCCCCACAAATTCATATGTTGAAGTTCATATGCCCAGAACTCCAGAATGTTGCTGTGTTTGAATACAAAGTTAAGTCATTAGGGTTATATTGATCCAATATGGGTGATGTCCCTATAAGAAGAGGGGGACCAGGACACCAACATACACAGAGGCAAGATCATGCGAAGGTACAGAAGACGGCCACCTCAAATTCCAATTTATAGACCTCAGTTTTGCAAGAAAATAAATTTCCATTGTTATGTGGCACTTTGTTATGGCAGCCCTAGTGCACTGCTCAGGTGACATGTCCACTGAAAGGCCGCTAAGCAGCCCAGCTGAGACAAGAAGTGTCGATCGGAGAGGAAGGAGGTGGAGTCCAGAGTGTGCTGAAGGCACAATCTGCAGAACTGAGTGAGAGTGACAGACTTGATGTGGAGTAAGAGAGACAGAGGGGTCTGGAATGATTCCAAGCTTCTGACCTGTGCAAGCAGGTGGTACGCTCTTTACAGACCTGGGATGGCAGGTAAAGATGAAGGGGAAGCAGGGCATGTCGAGAGGGCAGGCTCCATATCACAACCTCCACAAATTTCCATCTTTCTAATGACAACTGAGGTAAATTTGACTGCTCTCTCAAAATAAAGGCAATAATTGAACAACTCAATGTAAGGTTTTTTTTAAAAAAAATTGATACACTTTCTTTTTCAGAATTTTTGCATTTATAGGAAAAAAATTAAGAAGACAGGACAGGGAGATCCCAAGTGCTCCTGTCTTCTGCAGCACCCTTATTATTTCAACATAAGCTTTTTAAATTATTGTTTTAGGGGCTGGGGGATCGCTCAGTGGTTAAAGTACCTGCCTAGGAAACTTAAGACCGTAGGTTTAATTTCCCCAGCACCATATAAACTGGGCATGGTGGTGCATTTCTGTAATCCCAGCACTAGAGTGGCCATTAGTTTTAAGTCAGCCTGGGCTCCATAGTGAGTTTAAGATCAGCCTGGACTACAGAGCGAGACCTTGTCTCAAATCAATAAATAAATAAATAAATGCTTTAATTAGTAAATAAATGTTCTATTTATGTCTTAAAATTTAAAAAGGCCAAGGACCTCATTGTAAAGACCCAGCATTCAATCCCCAGTGCTGTAACAAAACACTTATATGTAATTATTGTATACAACAACATGTTGTTTTCATGTATGTATACATTATGGAATGCCTAAATCAAGCTAGTTAGCAGACTCATTACCTCACATATTTATTGTCTTTTTGGAGTGAGAACATTTACAATCTGTGCTCTTAGCAATTTTCAAAAATGCAATACATGGTTATTAACTGGACTTATCAACTTATACAATAACTCTCTTGAACTCATTCCCATTGTCTAACAGAAAGTTTTGTCTTTTGACCAACTCTTCTAATCCCTCATCCCCCTTCCCCAGCCCCTGGTAGCTACCGTTCTCCTCTCTGATTTTTTGGGAGGTACTGGGACTTAAACACAGGACTTTCACACTGAGCTACATTCTCAGAACCCAGCCCCCACTTTTGCATTTTCACTAAGTTCTTAAGCCTAGGATTACTTTGAACTTGTGATCTTCCTGCCTTGGCCTCCCAGAATGCTGAGAATAACAATGTGCACCACCACATCCAGCTCACTCTCTTCTATGAGTTAGACTTTTTTAAGATTACACGTATCAGTATCAGCGACAAAAAATGTTTCTGTCTATCCAATGTATCTTTTAAAGCCAAAGAAAATTGTTCTCAGAGTCAAAACAAAACCAATACATCTCTACCTGCTTCTCTTCACACAGAGAAAGAGCACTGATATGGAAAAACTTTAAAGCATGACTAGCTTGCCCACAGCTCTCTCCTAGGCCTTCTTCAAATCTCTGCCTCTGCTACTATGGAACTAGTTGTGCTTTCTTCACTCCACATAGCATATGTCCTCCTGTCTCACGTGTCACTTTCTCCCAGAAGTCTGCCTTGATGCCTCTATGAGACAAAAAGCACCCCGTGTGACCCCCCCCAGGTCATCACTTCTCCTCACACATAGAAGGACATGCTCTTCATGGATACATCCTGTCTTCTCATCTCCCTGCCCAGTGACACTATAACTCACTGGAGGGTGGTGACCCTCACTTTCTGCATCTGTATTCCTAGTGCCCAGTACAGTGCATGGCTATAATAAATACCCCATAAATATTTTTTACAACCTAACAGAAAGGAATGGATGTCATTTAAAAAAAAAAAAACTAAAGTGCTCTAGGAATTCAGGACCTAATAAATCCAAAGCCAGTCATCAAGGCGGCCTGCTAATTACAGATTACCACCTCCCAGAAAGAGGAATCATGTGGGTCACTGCAGGAGAAGGTGCTTAAGACCATGTGGAGGGCTGCAGTAAGGGGAGCAGCTGTTCGCAGTGAGCTGTTGTCTGAAAGAAAGCACTGGTAATGTTTGAGCGCTGAAAGGAAAGCAGATCCTCTCCTGTGTGGACACCCAAGTCCCTGACCCTCCATTAGAGTGACTGATGGCGTCTGAATGTGAATTTGACGTGCAATCTATAGACTTTGGGTTGGATCTGATTTTGTCCACCAGGTAAACAAGTGTAGGTCAAATGATGTGGTTTGTCTCGAGAGATCACGAATTACAGTTAAGTGGAGACTGGACCTTACTAAGTTGTCTGAGTTCTTGTGGCTCCTACAGAACAGAACATTATGTATCCTGTGTTACATACTTGTTGCATTTGGCAATAGGTCTACTAAGGTTTTGTTACAAATTAGATGTGTGTGTCTCTGAGGAAATCTGGTAATGCTGCTGGGTCTCCCTTTGTGTCTACGGAGCGGGATGGAGGGAACCATGGAAGCAAAGCATGGATCTGGATTAGAGAATTCACCTTTAGGCTCCTACCATTCTAAATCTCCCCTGTTATCATTGTCCTGAGGATTCCCCTGATGTAGTCAAGACTGCCTCCTTGCCAGCTTCCCCTCCTTCCCTGGTATTGCACAAACCATGGTGGGGAACTTTATCAAATGTCACTAATGTGCAGAAAAAATTATTTATGGTTTGTATACAAATGAGAACCCCAGCCAGGCCTGGTGGCACAGGCCTAGAATTCCCACACTCTGAGCTGAGGCAGGAGGATCGCAAGTTCAAGCCAAGCCTGGGCAACTTAGCAACTTAGTGAGACCTTGTCTCTAATTAAAACTGAAAAACGGGCTGTGGATATAACTCAATGTGAAGGCTCTGGTCTCGACCCTCAGTAACCCCTGCCACACAAACCTCCTTCCAATATAGCTGCTATTTTATAAGAGAATTATGACTGGTTCAAATTGACTGATTATTAAATACAAAAATAGAATACAATACAATTAGCTGGATGTGGTGACACATGACAGGAGGCCGAGGCAGAAGGACTGCCATGAGTCAGAGGCCAGCCTGAGTTCCACAATGAGTTCAGAACCAGCCTAGTCTACAGAGTGAGACCCTGTCTTAAAAACAACAGTAACAACAAAAATAGATACAATTACATTTATAAGTAAGTTCATGAATAAAAAGTGAAGCAAAGAAATAAAATGGAAAGGGAGAGAGAGAACAAGAAAGAATGACAAGAAAGAATGAGGTTTAAAAGGAATATAAAGAGAATGAGGCAGAGACAGAAAAGAAAGAGAAAAGTGAGGAGGGGAAGGAGAAGAAAGAGACAGGGGCTGGAGGAATGGCACAGCAGTTAAGGTACACAAGGCATTGACTCTCTAGTGCTTTATAAAGCTGGTGTGGTGGTACACGTCTGTAATCCCAGCAACCAGGAGGCTGAGGCAGGCAAACTGTCCCGAGGCCAAGGCCAGCATGGGCTACATCAACGAGTCCAGGACCAGCCTGGGCTACAGAGTGAGATTCTATCTCAAATGAGGGAGAGAGAGAGAGAGAGAGAGAGAGAGAGAGAGAGAGAGAGAGAGAGAGAGAGAAGAGGAAAGAGAAGCGAGCACAGGGGAGGCAAAGGCACACACTGTGTAAGATGCCCTGGGCTGGACCTCTCACCAGGGCTGGCGTTTCCCTGGGAGGTGTCGTGCCCACTTGTTCTCTCTTACAATGCCGAGCTCTCGTTCCTGGCTGTCCACAGCCCAAACCTCCATCTGCAAGTCACTTCTTTTGGTGCCTTAAGGACTACACCCACAGTAGGAACAAGGATCAATTCAGGAAGGAATCCTTTAGGCTATGGTGTCAATAAAAAGACCAGCATTTGCCATATGCCCACGGAAATGAGGCAAACTCAGGTAGAGGACTGGACTTTTCTTTATCCTAAGAGAGGCCAAGTTATCCACTTCCTGTTGATTTTCTTTTTCATGAAACAGCGATTATTTATAATCCTGTAACTGTGTCCAATAAATCAACTTAATATCATGTTTAATTTAGACGTAAAAAGAGGAATTAGTAGATGCACGTGACACCAAAACCACGTTTGGGTGGGCAGGTTCACTGAACAAGAATGTCTGGCCCAAGAGCAAGCCATATCTATCTATCAAGACAATTACCTGGCAAAAGCTGAGGCCACTGGAGGAACTGAAGCCCTTTTCTAATTTTCCCAAAGGTCTCCGTGGTCCCATGTGACCCAGAGTCCAATTAGAGTAGCTAGCCTACTTATCTGAAGGCACACAGTGATGCTGTGGACACCTCTGGGGGCTGGATCTGTATACAGGCCAGTGTCCCAAGACAGCAGCAAAAGAGTGGAATTACATTAACCCTCTCCACTACCATGCAACATTAGCTCCCTGGCTTCATCCTCGTGACAGACAGGCTGACAGGGTAGATGAGGTAAGCCTTTCCGTTCCACTTTCAGATGAGAGCACTGCTGTTCAGGTAGACTGAAGTACTCAAGGTCAGACGAAGTAACTAAGTTCTGGAACACAGTGCACTGCCAGGCATAAATGCATGTGCATGGACAGAGAACCAAGGAAGCTAAGAATAGACATCAGCTCTATAGACCCGGTCAGATGCTCTTGATGACTCTCTGAAAAGGAATTTGGAGCTGTTGCCAAGTCCTGCTTCGATTTTGGTCACTGTCAGGAATGGGTGGGTCTTCCTTAAAGAACCAGCAGTAGTCCTGGGAAGGTCCTAAGGCCATCCTCAAGGAACCACCCATGGAAGCCTGGGACTCAGTAAGTCAATATAGCCCCGGTCCCTGCACCACCAGAGGGTGCTTACAGAGGTCTCAGAGAGAGTGGCTAGAGGAGCTCAGGACCCTCCTTGTAACCACTAGAGGGCGAAGGTAACGCACTGCTTGGGGCACTCAGGAGAGGCTAAACAGATGGGACCTTTGAAAGAGCAAGGAAATGGGGCAGTCCTTACTTTACAGACATCATCAACAGCAACCACTGAGGAGAAAATGAACATCCAACTGAGCCAGGGTGTCTCAGAGAGCTTTCCAAAGCAGGCAAATAGACTAGCAGTTCAAACTCCTGCTCTGGGGGCTGGAAGAATAACTCTGCTTTTCCTAGCAAGCTCAAGGGCCCTGAGTTCAATTCCCCATCATCACAGAAGCCAGGCATGGTGGCATATGCCTGCAATCCCAGCATTTGGGAGGCTGAGGCAGGAGGATTGCCTGAATTTGAGGCCAGCCTGGGCTATGTAGTGAATTCAGGACCAGCCTGGACTACAGAGTAAAGAAATCTTCTGCTCTGTTACTAGCGATGTGTCCTTGAACGAGTTGTTTCACCTCTTTCAGCCTCAGTTTTCCCAACTATAAAATGGAGTTACCATAACTCAAGGTTGTAGTGTTGCTGTTATTGTATTGCCTGGAATTTTAAGAATTTGGAATATTAGTAATTGATTATTATAAAACTCCATTATGTTTCTGGACCCAGGCAAATCCTGAGCGTACATGTGAGCCCTGGAGAGAGCCTGTAAAGAAATTCTTAACGATAAATTCCAGGTGGAAGTTGTGATTCTCCCAAACAATCATGCATTATTATTAATGTGTACATTTTGACAACCTTGGGGTTTTTTTTGAGAGAGAGGGTCTTATTATTTTGTAGCCCACTGTGGCCTCAAATTCATGATCCTCTTGCCTGAGATTCCTGAGTGCTGGGATCTCAGGCGTGAGCCACCATATACACTAAGGGGGATGTTTGTTAATACTTGCTAGAGCACTGTGCACGACACTAAACACAAACTAGGGCAGCATGGGGCGCGGAGGGTGGGAGACAAAGCTTTCCAGGTAGTGAAGCGGGCCGGGTGTAGGTGCCAGGAGACAGAAATTTGGTAACAAGGGGGGAGGAGGGGGCTGGCCTACAGTGAGGAAATGCGCTGGATTAGATTTCAGAAGAGTGAGCCCCTGGGAGGCCGACCTGCCTGGGGACAGATGTTCTTGTTCTTATCTTTTTCTCAGCTGTCAAATCAGGTTGGGCAAATCCCTTGTAGGCTCTGACACTCTCAATCTGAAGGGAAAAGAAAGAGAACTCCCAAGGAGTCAGAAGCACAGGACCTGCCAACCTCCGAGCAAGCCACATCTCCCATTGTTCATTCCTCCTCAAACCCACATCAGAATCTACGGGCTAAAAGAGCTGAAGAAGGAGACGGGCCTCCCTCGTCCCAAAGGAGCCCCGCTGCCTGAGGCAACAAGTGCCTCGCCTCCCATACACAACCAGCCAAGGGCAGGGAGGCGTTGCTATGGATGCAGGGGGGGAGCATTGCAACCTGAGCCTGTGCCCTTTATCTAGTCGCTCGTGTTTCTATTATTTGTTGAGTCTCTGCCCAATTTCACCCAAAAGAATTCTGCCAATTTTTATAACATTAGTAACATTGAGACTAATATACCTCACTCCTACTGTATTTCATAATTTTCTGAGCATTTTTTCAAAATTATTTCATTAGGGCTGGAGGAATGTCTCCGTGGTTAAAGCACTTGCCTAGCAAGCACTAAGTCAAGCTCTAAGTACCTGAGTTTGAGTCTCCAGCACCACATCAACCCGGTGGCATGGTGGGGCATGCCTGTAATCTCAGCACCCAGCACTAGGGAGGCTGAGACAGGAGGATTGCTGTGAGTCCAAGGCCAGCCTGGGCTCCATAGTGAGTTCAGGACCAGCCTGGGCTACAGACAAAGACCCTGTCTCAAAAAAATTAATTTATTTATATCCACCCTGTAGGACAAAGGGGGAATAAAACATGGTCCTTAAATGAATGGAGTTTATTTTCTGAGGATAAAAACAATGAGATATCAAATGAGAATGCTGCATCAAGAGCTACCTTTTGCATGGAAGGCTATTTCCTCTATGCTCAGACATAGTGGACTCAGGGGGCTGTGCTGGCTGGGAAAGGCCTCCTGACTGGGAGAGATTTGACTTAAAGTTAGGAGGCATTTGGGAGGAAATGAGAGACTCTTTTAGGATGAGCACAGCACATAAGCGGAGGAGAGAGGCACTGTGAAGAGATGGCACAGTTTATGACGCATCTGGTTGACTAAACAAAGTTTCAATGAGGGTCCACCAGTGATTCTTCAGTGAATATTTGATTGCATATAAAGCAAGACACCATAGCGCCATTGAGAAACTGTGAATAGATACTTCTGAGCAAAAGGCATTCGGGGAACATGAGTCTACAGCCCGTATGAGGAAAGGGTCTATCAGAGACATACCCAGCCAAGGAGATACATTAAGAGGCCATTAGAATAAAATGTATAGGCTTTAGAATCAGACAAACTTTGACTGGAATTCTGAATTCTGTCACTTCAGAGCTGGGTATTATTTGCAATGTGTCCATATTTCCAAACTTCGATTTCTTGGTCCATGACACTGGGATGATAACCCTTACTTTTTAGGACTGTTCTAGCAATGGGTTCTAGCAGTGGATTAAATATGCAAAGCCTGACCCTTCACAAGTAATTAAGGGCTCAGGTGACCTTAATGTCCCATTCCTTTCGCTCTAAGTGAGGGCAGGCCCTCAGAGAAACTTTCTTAAATGTCTGGCTCCACATAAAGGGAAGAGAACAAGAGGAGAGAGAGCTGTTGGCAGAAGCTGAGTAATTTCAGGTGCCTTGATGACTGGACTGGGCATTTGGAACTATGGCCGGAGAAAGAGAGACCCAGGCCAAAACAGTAAGGCTTAAGACCCTTAAGATAAAAGTGATAGGTGCCACTGTGCACTGACAAGCTTTCAGGTGGCAAGAATGCAGAAAGGCCTTAAGACATGGAGAGTTCCATCAAGTAGAGCTGAAGAAGGAGGAGTAACTATCTATGGTAAAAGAAATGGTCAGGAAAATACTGGGTATCGATACCATGGTGAAACTTCCCAGAAAAAAATGTCATGCTAGGTTTTGAAGAGGAGTCATTAAAGATGAGCTTGAACTGTCTCACATTCGTGGAGTAGAAGGTAAGTGGTTCTCCCATGAACGTGTCCAGAAGACATGGGAAAGTTTCTTGCAGAGGCTCTAGACAGAATTTGACATCAGGAAAGAGTTTGAACTTAGGTGAATTCTAGTTGAAATCTACAGTTGAATCTATAGGCATGAAATGAATTCAATTTAAGCTGTCTCAGGGCTGAAAATATCCTTAGAGGTCATTAAATTTACTAATCCATTTGACTTTTGAGCCCCACCCTTGAGAAGCTGACCAAGTAATCAGCGACTGTAAAACACAATGAGGCTAAGCCTGAGTCCACCAGTAGCCACAGTGGGCAATGATTTTCTAATTACTTATCATCTGAATTGAAAACTAATCTGCATATATCTCCCCAAGAACTCACTCTCCAGACTCCCTGATGGTCCAGTGGAAATTTTCATGATAACACTTCTTAATGAATGAAAAAATATATGTGGAATATTGATAAATCTTTATATATATATATATATATATGACTTTGAGCTGTTCATCACTTTTGTTTAAGACTTCCAACCCTAAACATATAAAACAAATGTTGGGTTATTATTTATATTTCCAAGGTATCCTTCACTTTACAAAATTGTTTACTTTGGGACACTTTCAAGTAACAAATTAGAGCAATGAGCTTAAAATGTACTCATTTTGTTTCTCTATCTCCAGGCAAAAAGATGTTTGCACTTAACTTTTCAAGAATCCAGATCTCACACAAAGTGAATCCCACTGATACAAAAACTTAATAAACAATTCCTTTGCTTGAATGCCAAGACATGAATAGTCAATAAAAAGTCTAGGACCATCCAAGGGGAGACTTAGCTTAGGGAATCTAATTTGATTTCAATTTCAAAGTCTGCACCATTTGGGACTCTATTTATCCAGGAAAGAGAGGTAGAACATGACACTGCGTCACAACTAGTTGTGAGTCTTAGGAGGAATGACTTAACTTCTCTGAAACTCAGTTTCTTCATATATAAATAAAGAATACTTAATTTACATGGTTATTCTAAAGATTAGATAGAATGTCTATAAAACAACACACACACACACACACACACACACACACACACACACACCACTTGACACACAGTAGAAAGTCCCTCTCTGCTGCCTCCTCCCGGCTGACTTGGCTTCTCAGCAAGCCTGTGAGGTGGTAAACCCAATGACTGTTAGTGCTGTTTTTATAAATGTCAGAGTCAAGCCACAAATAAAACTGTAGCCAGGACAAAACCTGGTTTCTCTGCCCTGGTTGCAGCCTTCCAGGCGATCTCACAATCTGTACTGGGGAGACAGTCCAATAAGTAACCGTAGAGGAAGAGGGGACATTGATTTTAGGAAGTCATAAAATAACAAGAGCTGTAGGAAAAAGATAATAACGTCCTGGGGATGCCCTGGCTCTGTTCCTAGAACAGAGGCTGATGGGGCAGGATGGTGCCAAGGGTAAGGAAGCCCTAGACTTCTACCACATCTTTCAGCCTCTAAGAAAGCCCCAGACCACCACTACCACGATTATCATCACCATCATCTTCATTGTGGTTAAGTGGCAACTTCGCAACCTTATGTGAGGGTGAACAAAAGCCATGCATGCTATAATGGCTAAAATTCAAAGAAAAATGAAACAAAAACACTAAGCATCTGGGACTACGCGGTGCTACAGGAGTGTAAACGGGGACAACCAACCCTAGAAAACTGCTTGGTGGAATTCACTTGTGAGCTAGCGTGCTGGTGCATGTCTGTGATCCCTGCACTTAGAGAGGCTGAGGCAGGAGTACGGCAGGTTGGAGTTCCATTTGGGTGACTCTCTGATTTTCTGTCGCAAAACTTAACAAAGTACCAACCAACCAAAATCATCATTAAAAGGCCAGGGACATAGCTTGCAATCCAGCATCCCTCGGTTCAATTCCCAGTACCGTGAAAAAGCAGAAACCAAACCAAACCAAACCAAACCAAACGAAAAATAAACCTCCTGGGGCTGAAACTACCTAGCACTCTGACATGCTGACACAATACACCTAAGTAGAAGCACGTATTACAATCATCCAAAGATGAACTAGCACCTCCCTCCCTGTCTGCGGCTACTCTAAATCCAAATTAGCTGCAAATATAAACTTAGAAAATTAAAAATTCAATCCTCCCGTCACACCTGTCACATCTCCAAGGCTCAAAACTCACGTGTGGCCGGGGGTACCGGTATTCCAACTGCACGGCTACGGCGCAGCAGGACTGTTCCCGACAGCTCCGACGTGGGAGCTACCCAAAAGCCTATCAACAGCAACATGGGTAAATTAACCGTGCCTAGCCCACGACGGCGCGCTCCCGTGCCGCGGGGCCGCCCGCAGCGGCGCGCGGCGACACGGACGGGTCTCCCGGTAGGAAACCAGGCGCGGGAGGGGACGTGTTTTAGACCTCGTCGATGTGATGCTCCCGGAACAGGCCAGGTCGACGGGTGAAATGAAGCAGCGTTAGAAGGCGGAGGCCGCGCGGGGCGGCGGGGCGGCGGGGGAGCCTGCGCGCCGCCCGGCCGCCGCTCCGTACGTACCGACTCGCCAGCTGAACCCCCTTCAGAAGCCGTGGCTGGTTCCGTCTGGTACCTGCGCTCGTTCAGCGCGGCGGGTGTGCTCCTGCGTCCTCCGCGGCGTGCCGGAGTCGCCGCCGCGGGCCCGGACCCCAGCCCGCCCGCGACGCCGCTCCGGGGCGGGCGCTGCGCCCTGCCCGTGCCCGCGGGCTCCGCCGGCCGGCGGCGGCCGCCCTGCACCGGCCTGCGCCCACCCGCGGCGGCCCCGTGCGGCGGCCGCCCGCCCCCCCAGCCAGGCTCGGGCCGCAGTGCGGACGCGCGCCGGGAAGGCCGCGCGGGGACGCTGCGCCCGAGCGGCGGCGCAGGAGGCGGGCCGCGAGCCCCTGGGGAAGCGCCCGCCCCCCCGGCTCCCACCCCCCACCCCCCACCCCCACCCCCGCGGGATGCCCGCGCGGAGACCTGGTCGCCGTGGGCGAGGACCCTTCCTCCTGGCGGCGACGGGCTGGAGACGAGCTCTGGCCCCGCCTGCGAGGCGTTTGCACCTTTCCCTCAGTTCGAATTCCCAGGCGCGGCCAAGGTCGAGGCCTCCGCTAGGTGTTTCCAGCCCAGAGGGCCCGGCCGGGGGCGACCTAGCCCGGCCTTTCCGGCGAGGGCGCTAACTAGGCGTCTTCATAGTCATCAGGGCTGGGGTTCCGAATCCTTGGGACCGCTGGTTCTCAGCGGACCAGCTCCTTGATGTAACGCTGATGAGTACCAGGACTGCCCTTCCCACTTTCACGTTTCATCTTTAAAGCCAAGATGATTGATACGTGTGTGTGTGTGTTCACAGAGTTGTACACTTAATATTTTTGTTTTTTATTGTAGGTTTTAAAAACCTCAGAGGCATTATACCCATTTTATAGAGGGGGAAACGAGGTTTAGGATACTGCTTGTGGTGGTGGGACCGAGGTTAGGCAATATACGTCCACACTTTACCTTCCTAGCTCCTGGAGATCAGGTTCTGCTGGTGTAGGGGCAGGGGTGTCCTTGCAGAGCCTATTGCAACTCTCCCACTGGTGATATCTGCCCACTAGTTGGGCCGGAGTCACAAGGAAAGGCAGGAGGTTTTAAAGCCATTCACAGAAACAAAAAGGGTTTGAGCCAAAGGCGACCTCCAAAATCAAGACGTCACCCTTCCCTCTGCCTTAGAGCTCAGAAAGCACAGCCTAGAGCCACAATTACAGGAGCTGCTTCAGTCTACTAGGAGGCCACAGGACATTTGGGAAGCAACAGCTTGGGCCTGGGAGGGGGTCTTTGTCCTGGAGAGGGAGCAGTAAGGAAGATACAACTCTGTCGGCTAAAGGTTTTCACCTTGTGGTGTCCCTGGGGCCCCAGTAATGATCAGTACGGAAATCCTTTAACCAAGTGATGGGAGCTATTTATACCCAGAGCGGCAGGCTCAGGAGCAGCATAGAGAGCAGGGAGGGGACCGGTCCAGGCTGGTTTTAAGTATCTTAAGACACGCAAACCAGGCAGAAGCCGGCCCCCAGAACCAGCTGTGTTTCCTCTCTGAGGGTCACATGCCTCTTCAGAACAGAAGAGAATGCGGAGCTAGGGAGGCTACCAGGCTTCAGGAGGAAGCTGAGCAGGGAAGGGGGAGATCAGTGTTGGGGGCTCAGAGAGGGCACCAGCCAGCAGGATGCGGGACCGGGCTGGAGAAGAGGGAGCTGCTTAAGGAGGAAACCCCCAGGAGCCCGAGGACAGCTGCTCTCAGGAACCTCAGCTCCCAGGGTGCAGGCAGGGAAACCTTTCCTTGGGAGTGAGCCTCTAGGTCTTAACTTTTCTACCATTCTCAGCACCTAGTGCATGTCAGAGAAGCCCAACTGCACCCCAGCTCTTTCCTTATCTCCAAACCTCCAAACTTTGCATGCTGGCGTGAAGATCTTTATCGAGTTCTCACACAGCCTCCTACGTTCTGAGCTGTGGGGTGCAGTGCAACATGTCTTGGGGTGGAGACTGGGGCTGTGTCTTCGGATGGCATTTTAGGAGCTCGTAGAAGGCAGGACCTAGATCTGGGATTGGGGTGGGTTGTCAGGCACCCTTCCCTAAGCCCAGGAAAGCCATAAGTCCTCTTGGGCCTGTTCTTCACAGCTAGTGCCCCAGGTCACAGGTCCACGCCCCCTGGGCCATCTGCTGGGCTCGGAGACACAGGAAAGGAGCCAGTGAAGGAGCCTGGGGGTATCCACAGACCTCCTGGTCCCATGAGCTCCTACTGCAACACGTCCCATGGGCAAAGATCCCAGCCTGGCCTCCCGTGACCTCAACTGGAGGAAAAGAGACAAATAAATCTTTGCAGTGCACCATGTTGATATTGGAAAGTACCTAAGACTCTGGTGGCACAAACGAGGGAGGGATTACCTCCACGGAGGTGGTTCAGGAAACGAGCCGACCTTGAAGGAGGAGTGAGCGTTCATCAAAAAGATGAGGGTGGCCGGACGACCAGACTAGAACAGGATGTGTGCTCAGGCAGGTGGCTGAGGCGGCAACCTCTCTTCCTCTCTGTTATTCGGACATCAAGTTCCGCGCGATCTCCCTAGTAGGCTTTCCCTGACCACCTACCCTCACGAAACCCCATCTCCGACCATTTCCTTCTGTTTCCTTTTTAAAATTTATCTATTTTTAAAGTTTAATTGATGGTTGTCACAGCCCCACCCCCATACACTAGAAAATAAACGCCAGAATCTGCAGATACTGTTTTTTTTCCCCCAGTGTTCCCAATATCCAGAACAGTGCAAATAAGTATCTAGCAGGTGCTCAGTTTACACAGATTCATGAATCGATGGGCAAACGGGTCTTTCGCAGCTGCAGGCAGTGAAGAGCACGGTGAGAGGCCCAGAACTTCAGGCAACTCTTGGATGTGTTGGGGGTCTCGGGGGTGATAGGGTGGTGGTAGGAAACTGGCCCCAGAGGAGCAGAGGGACAGGCAGTGTGGTGCAATAACCCGCATGCTGCTCCGAGGTGTTTCTGAGGCCTGGGAGGGCAGGGAGGGAGGTTCTTTGCCTCCGGAGCTCGGCTTCTCCTGCCCTCTTAGGCTCTTCCGGGCGAGTTCAAGTCGCACCCGGGCGCTTTCAGAGAGCTCCCTTCCCTGCCGCCTCCCTCCTCTTCCCTCCTCCTTTCCAAAAAGGTCCTCATCTCTCCAGCTCCCCAGGCAGGCGGCCTCGCTGCAGCTCCCACCCCCTCCGGTAAGGGTGAAATTGCTAAACTTGTAGCAATAATGACCCTGCATTCAGGCCGCCGACTCCCGCTGAAAGTCTCCGCGCTCCGGCCCGCCCGGCCTAATCAGCGCGCCCCTCCCTGCGGCCGCCCCTTCCCCCAGCGCACAGAAAACGGGGAACAAAACCCGCGCGCATTTCTCCGTCCCTCTGTCGAGCAGACTGCTGCACAAAGCCCCCGCTCTGAGAAGCAATGGGGAGCTCGGGGGGGACGTCAATCCGACGCGCTGGGGTTTTTGTTCGCGCAGGGGACCTCGCCTTCCTACCACACCTTTTGTTCGAGACTCCAATAAAAAGCCATTCTTCCCGCACCTTCCCGGCCCGGAGCCGCCTTTCAGCGAGGCCCGGCCCCACAATGGCGCGGCGCTCAGAGGCCTCCCCATTCACCAGCCTTGGCACGCTCACAATCGGCCGCGCGGCAGCGCAGGCCTCGCACAGGCATTCTCCGCAAGTGACAAGGAGCCGCATAAAGCCGCGGCCGCCGGGGGAGAAGGGAGGGCGGCCGCGGGGGAGAGCTCGGCCGCGACGGGGCGCAGCGCCCCCGGGCGAGCTGGAAGCCCCGGCGGCGCCGAGGAGCGAGCCGCCTGCGCGCCGCCAGAAGCGGAGCCCGAGGACGAGGTTTCCTTCCCCTGGCGACCCTCGAGGTGGGGCCGTCGACGCCCTGACCTAGAAGATCTGTCTGTGCCAGCATCTGGGTAAAATGTGGAGGCATTCCGACGCCTGTGACCTCCAAAGGCCCGGAGTCTGCAGCGTGTCCTCCCAAGCACAGTAAAGAGAAATTAATGAACAAAGCCAAGAAGAGACCAGACTTACAGCCTTGGGGCCTGGCTCGGGGAGAGCAGGCGAGCGCTCGCCCAGGAAAGACTGCTTCCCCTTCTCCACCGTTTCCGCCCTTTTCTGTCCAGGGATCCTTGCCACACTCATTTGGGCCAGCCGTTTGGAAATATTGCACCTTGTTTATTGACTCCTGTAGTGTATGGCAGCGGGTGTGTACACGGCGTGTGGATATAGTTATATAGATAGATTATATGTGCTGAATACAGAATATGAAACAGAAAGGAAACCGGTAATATCTCCGGTGGGCCAGCAGGTCCTGTCTTAGCTCAGATCCCCCCTGCCCTCCCACTTTTGATCTCACTCAGCTGGTTTTTTCCCTTGGCGTCTTTAGATCCTTGACAATCCGCAGGTCCGGGCCGAAGTCTCCACGGCGAAGGGGCGGTGGGCGCGAGGTGAACAGCGACCAGGCGTGGCACGCCGGGCCCGCAGGCCCAGACGCGAGGAGGTCTGGGTTCTGCCAAGCCGTGACCTCTATCAGTCTCGCCTTCTGCCTTGATTTCTCTTTGTGTTTTCCTTTTTGGTCCAGCTTGGCCGCCACACTGCTGAGGGAGAACAAGAGGCAAACGGATTCCCAGCTTCCTGCCGTCCCCTCGTGGACGAGGGTCGTGCCACGGCCGGCGACCGGCGTGCTGCCTCCGAGACCGTCTTGGCCACGGACCCGACTCCCCGTCGTCCTCCTCCTCGCTCCAGAGCCCGGCTCCCCAGCTCTGGATTGGGCTGCAACCCGGGCACCTAGGGAGCCAGACGTATTTTTTTTTTTAACGAGAGGACCTGGGGACCTGGTCCTTGGGTCTGGCCTTTCTCGAGTTTCGTTCCCACGGGGCCGGGCTGTGGTGGGGCTCCCGCCGCGCGACCTGCTCAGTCCCTACCAGGCCCGGATGCCCTGCAAGGTGCCCTGTGCGCACGCGGCCCCGGTCCCGGCACCCTGGTGCACCGGCTGCGCGCCGCCGCCGCCGCCGCCGCCGAAGCCTCCCAGGTTGCTCACGTTCACGAAGGGGCCGCCTCCGGTCGCGCTGCAGGCGGGCTGCATGGCGGCGGCCGCCGCGGAGGGCCCGCCGCCACCCCCGCCGCCGCCGCCGCCGCCCGCGGGGTAGGCGCAGCCGTAGCTCCCGCTGTAGGCCGCGGCGGCGGCGGCGGCAGCGGCAGCGGCGGCGGCGGCGGCGGCGGCCGAGTTCCCGTAGCCGTAGGCGGGGAAGCTGTTGTAGGAGTAGGCGCCGGCGCCCACGCTGTAGGGCGCGCCGTAGGGCTGCGCGCCGGGCGTCACGCACGGCTTGCCGTCGCGCACCAGCACGGGGACGGCCACGCGGCGCGGCGGCGGCGGCGGCGGCGCGTGCGCCCCCAGCTCCAGAGACTTGTCCTGCCGCTGTCGCTTGCACTTGTACCTGCGATTCTGGAACCAGATTTTCACTTGCGTGGACGTGAGCTTCAAGCTGCTGGCGAGGTGCTCGCGCTCGGGCGCCGACAGGTACCGCTGCTGCTTGAACCTGCGCTCCAGCTCGAAGACCTGGGCCTGCGAGAAGAGGACTCGGGGCTTCCGGCGGCTGCGCGGCTTGGGCCTCTCGCTGTCCTCCGCCGCCTTGCAGTCTCCGGCCGCCTCTAGAGGCTTCCTCAGCGGGCAGCTTTCTGCGGGAGAAGCGAAACAAAAGCTTCCGTTAGCTTGTTCCCGGCCTTGTTGTCCCCCATCTGCGTGTGTGTGTGTGAAAGCACCGAGCTTCCGGTAGTAAACTCCTGGATTTTGGGGGAGAGTTTGCAGCTCCCGGTGCCATGGGACCCCGCGACAGTCTGAGTACCCAAACAACTCCCCTCAGCTGGCGGAGTTGCATTCCGTGGGGGAGGAGTAGTTAGTGTGAGTTTACTAAAGCTTGAGCATCTATGAGAGCAGAGATTACCCTGTATTAAATGTGCGACTCGACAGGCTAATGACTATTTTCAGGATGAAAGCTTGAGACTACATAACTGCAGTATTTGCAGGCTCGCTTGCCTTCCACTCGGTCACGGGCAGCTGAAGGTGTGAGATGGGTTGCACAGAGAACTTTTTGTCTAGAAATATCCCAGTGTATGGCATGTGCGTTGCCCAGGGATTTTTTGTTCTTATCAAAGACGGCGGACAAAAGTATGCGTGATGATGTCTGTACCTTAGAGAGAAAGTATGATTGATTTTAGACAAGTTGCTGTCGACTGTAGGCCTGGGGAGCTGTCAGGATATAGGCCTTGGCCTCTGTCACATCAAGCCTTGAGGAAATATATTTTTTGATTTTTGTCCACCTAGAAACAATTTCTTGAGGCTTGATTCAGCTACCTGATCGCCCTTCCTAATTTACCTTTTGTGATAGGAGCAGTGGTTTCTCTGTCTCGCACTAAGGTGCGTGCTTTCTATATTCGGCCTGCATCCTGAGACACAAAGCAAAACGTTACAGATTTAACCCCCCCAAAAAAGGCCGGCACCTCAGGGGTGTGAGAGCTAGGTCACATGCAATGGACGGTGTTCCCACGCACTTTCCCCTCTGCTGGGTGCTTTGGGTGGAAGACCGCCCAGCTCCTAGCGAAGAAAACCACCCTACTGGTCTCTACCAAAGTTTCTACGCCCTGAGGCTGCCGAAGACCCCGCTTGCTGGTGTTGTCTTTTGGGAGAAGAGGGAGTGGCCGTCCTGACCTCAGACAAGGCATCGCACGCTGAAGGATAAGCGATAACACCGTCAACCTCCTGCCCCTTTGGGAGAATAGCCCTTTTTTCGAGGGGGAAGAGGGGACACACGAAAGAAATAGTGAAAGATGTTAGAACCCAGAGCTGAGTCCGCGTCTCTTATCAGCATCAAAGCAGGAACTTCCTTCTCGGCTGCAGCGTGTCCCCTCCCTGGAAGAGCAGTTATCAGGGTCACCTGTCCCTCCCTCCCCCCGTCCCAGCTCCCTCGCAGGTACCAGTGCTTGGCAGAGCCGTGGAGGAGGGCCGAGGCGTGACCCCAGACAAAAGTTAAAGGGGCGGGTGACTCGGACTGGCCAGGCCGGCAGGCTGCGAGTGGGCGCTTTGCCACGCTCCAGGCGCGCGGGTGCGCGTCCTTACCCCCTCTACTCACTTTGGCTCCGGTCCCTTACGACCTCCTCTTCGTGATCTTTGGGTCCGCTGCACGAGTCTCGCAGGACCGTGTGGACATAGCTCTGGGGACACAGCCCCGCATCCCCGTGGCCATCGGCGGCGGCTAAGGAATTCAAATAGGACAGTTTCTCGCCCTCTTCGTCCTCATCCTCCTCCCCTCCGTCCGAAAATTGTGTCCCCTCAGCGGCGGCCAGCATGCAGGGCGCCGCGTGGAAGTGGTGCTCCAAGTCCGCCTGCAAGTGCGCCCCGGGGAAGTGCTGCTGCTGCTCCAGATTCAGAATGTCTTTGACTGAGAAAGGGGTGGAGGTGACCGGGCTTGGTAACATCATCAGGGCCACTTAATTGTCCAGTCCAAATACTCAATAAATCGCGGCGGGGGCGGGGAAGCGGCGCGGCGGCTCCAGCTCTCCTCCTGCACTCCGCCGCTACCGCCGAGTCGGACTTTTGACAGACGCGGTCTCGCTCCAGTCTAAATCGCCTCCATTGGCCAGGACCTGGGGGTCTGGGTTTTGTTACAGCCACTGCAGGGACTGGGGCCCGCGCGGCGGAGGCTGTGTCCGGGGGCCGAGCGTCACGTCGGGGGCGGGGCCGGCGCTCCAGCCGCCCTTCTCATTGGTCCTGGCGCGCGCGGGCCACGCCCCCTGCGTCCAGCGGGTCGGAGGTTGGGGAGCCTCCCGCACAGTCCTGGGCTCCCACAGGGAGTGAGTCTGAGTCGCCGCGGGGGAGACTTCACCGGCGCGGGGTCCGCACGGCCGCTCCCCGCTCCACCTGGCTGCCCCTCCCGCCTTTGGCCGGTTCCGGGAGGTTCCCCGTCCACGAATCAGTCCCGCCAAGGATGCCTGAGAAGTGTGGTGTCCTGGCTGCCTCGGGGACAGGAGGACTTCCTGGCGGGTGAACACCGGCGTTGGATCCGCACGCAGACCGTTTTAGCCGTGGATGAGCGACGTGTCACTTCCACCCTGTTGCCTTTACTCGAGCTTTTCTGGTCTCCCGGGATGTCTTTCCCGCCCTTAGCCGCTGGGCCAGGCTCTGCTCCAGTACCGCCTTCTCCCAGGAAGCCTCCAAGACCCCTGGTCAGAAGGCCTCTCTCCCGCCTCTGAGCTCGGAGCTCCTTGTCAGCACAGGACAGTCGTGTCATTTGTCATTTCCCATTTAGGTCTATGGCTGTGTATTTTTGCCCGGTCGCCCCGTTAGACGTCTTAGCCCCCTCAGGGAAGGGTCCAGATTGCATTTGTCCTTGAAGCCAACGCGAGGACTGCACAGAGCAGGTAGGGCAAAAGACAGGACGGTGGCGTTGTTACTACACTTTGGTGTCCTCTGCTCTTTCCTGGAATCCTGGCCTAAGACATGAGCATTTCTCCTTTCTTCAATTTCCTTGTCTATAAAAAGGAGACAGTAACACCCTCTCTGAAGTTATTGCTTCGGTTAAATAAGGTGAAACACGCCAGGAGTATAGCTAAGGGTCACGTGCATGATAAACGCCCAGTCCATGTCTGCCGCTGTTCTGCGCCAGAGGTCAGGGCAGTTTGTTAGCCACTTTGGCTGTGACGTGGCTGGAGTACTGCGCGCACCGAGTGGCTCCATTCAGGTTTGAGAGCAGGATCTTTGCTCAGCAGGGAGCTGCCCCAGTCCTGGCTACTCTTTTCCGCCTATTGAAATCTGGAGCTTGAATTTGGCCCCGGTTCTCCCACACGCCTATCTACATAGCTCCTGGAGCTGTCATGAAGCCCTGGTCGTTTTCTGGAGGAATCATGAAGTTCCCAAAGATTCTGGAAATTGCCTGTTGGAGACCATCCTCTTTCTGCTCGGTAGGCACTCCCTTTCTCTCTAGTGTAGCCAGTGAGTGGCCGGCCTCTGGCCCTGCAGGGAGGCCTACGGAAAGGTGTGTTAACAGCTCTGGCCTTGAAAAGAGAGCGCCTGATTCCCTTCCAGCTACGGTGTTCCTCCTGCACCTACCTCCCTTTCCCCAGCATTTTTGGGCAGCCGGGGCAGCAAGGTTGTGAGGAATCGGTTTCAGCAGGAAAGGATGGCTGAAAGGGGCAGGGGCTGCGGGCAACATGCCACGGAAAGTGTGAGTGAGAACAAGCGTGGAGAGCTGCCACGTGGGACTCTGCAAGGGCTTTAGGACTTGGTCCCCAAGGCTCTGGAAAGAAAGAAGAGCCCATGGGGAGGGGGGAGGGGCGGGGCTTTTTGGGAGAGAGCGGAAATGTTGCGGGTAGGCCGCCGCTGGGGCCCCCCGGGGAGCTGGAACGCTGCGTGGGCCACGTGTTTCTGGGAGTACACTTAGGGTAGCAGTGGCCTGCTGGTAGTGGAGAAAGACGGTCAGTGGGCAGGGCTTTGCTCCAGGACGCTCATCCCTCACCCACAGGAGTACCCGGTGCCTTTCCGCTTTAAATCCTGAATCTATTGACGCCGGGGTCGGAGGCTGGTGTCTCCGACCCCCGCCGAGAGTCTGCGAAGGGAAGAATGCGCCGGTTTTGCGGAGGACCCCAAGGTTCGGACGCAACGATCCAGACAGGTGGTGGTGAGTGCGCGGCGGCCCTGCAGGGTGGGGGACCTTGAGGGTGTGTGCGTCACCTCACAGGGGAAGGAAGCTGCGCTCCAGCCTCAGCCCCCCTGCCCCCGCCTCCGGGGCAGAACCGTCGCGGGGCAGGTTCCTGTGCCTTTCTGGGCCCCAATTTTCTTTGCCTCTTAGGTGATTCCGAGATTTGTACCAAAGAAAGAGGCAAAAACTACCGAAACTAGACATCGTTCCTTCCCCAGTTTCCAACAGTTTCTTCAGGCTACATCCCTTGCTCCACAGCGGCGCTTCTCCACTAGGCCTAACCTAAACCTGGTTCCAAGACCAAGAGCTGCTTCGGAGCCCTGGGCGTGATGGCAGGCCCGCACGCCCGCTGCAGCAGTCCAAGTCCACCAGGGCCCTGTCGCTCTGCACGCGCCGAGCGGCCGTCTTCTTCCCGCCCCCTAGCCCCTGAAGGCCAGGATCCCCCCAAATCCTGCCGCCGCCACTGCTGGGCCAGACCTGAGCGTTCCTAGCTCGAGGACCCGGACCGGATGGCCCCTCGGCAGGCCGCCCGGGGACGCAGCCTACACTCCGCCTTAGTCAGTAGCAGGTCAGGCCTAGCGCACTGGAGGCCGGGAGGACGGGACACCTGGCAGTTCGGGCTTCTGGTCCCAGCGTGCGGCTCTCACGTCCTCTCCCGCCTCTTTTCCCTCGTCCTCATCCCCAGCAGTGCGGAGCCGGCGCGCGGAAGGCTTCTAGCGGCCACTGGGTCTCTATGGGGGGTAAGGGGGGGGGTCTTCCTCTTTTGCCCAAAGCCGGGGTGCGGGTCATCTCCAGCTGTCCTTTCCGGATTGTTCCGGCTTGCTTTAGTCTCTGGCAGAGTGGCCTCCCGACGAGGACACCAGGCAGGCTAGTCCCGCCCGGGGAGGCCCCCTTACCCGCGCTCGCTGGCTGCACCCCGGGGGGACGGTAGGACGGCGCGGCGGCCAGCTGTGTTCTGCTGTGGGCCGCACCGCTCCAGGGGTAGTGCTCCCTAGGCGGTCGCTACCCAGGGGTCGCTTATCACAGGGTGGGATCTGGTTCTAACGGGTATCCAGTTACCTAGGCGTTCTGGGGCATTTGCATTCTCTTGTCTGGAAAGGGGAAATCTTTGAAATCCTGGAGCTGTGCTCCACTAATAATAGGTTTTCGTTCCAGACAGTTTGACTAATTACTGTCAAATAAAGTAAATATGGCGGCGTCCATGGAAGCGTTTGATTCTATTTCAATAGAGCGTATCTGACTTAGTAAGTTTTCATCACATATCACACATTTACATAACCCCAGCACCGGATATCTGATTGAAGATCTTGGTTAAATGGTGGCAAATTCTGTAGTGGGAAAATGTTTTATTGATGCATAAACAGTAAATAAAGCTGTACCTAAAAAAGCAGCGTGCTAGCCATTACACTAAATACATTATCAAGTAAAAATATAAACATTCTTTGAAAATGGTAAGGCATTCTGGTGTTATTCTCTTTGCGAACCTTGCTAAATTAATGTACATATAAATAGATGCAGATAATCGATACTTTTAGCTATATTTCCCACTGCTTATTGTGTTGCTCAAATAGCCATTTAACTATGTAGCCAAGATAAGTTGAAAGTTATTGTGCTTCCTAATATAGATGTAGCACTACAGTCAGATATAATTTTTTAATTAAGGCATTAGAAAATCATCCGGTGATGAACTCAGCTTGTCAAAACTATATTACATTTTAGTAAAATTTCAACTTTTTTTTACTGCAGTTCTAGAATATTTGATGTTACTTTATTCAAAGAAAATGAGAAAGGAAAAGTTTCTTCTTTGGCAGGAACATAAAATAGGTGTTTGTTAATTTATTGGTGGTGGTAGTGGTGTGTGTCTATGTTGGGTTTGGTTAGATGTTTGAAAGCTTCTAGGATTTCTGAGCAAGCTAGGGGCAAAAACATTTTAATTGAGAAGGGAGAATACATTTTCTACTTTTAAAGAAATGTCAACAGAATTGGTTAGTTTTAGTATGCATTAAACTGATCTAATTTCTTGAGTGTTTCCTTGTTGAAGTAGCTTTGTCAGAGGGATTTTAAAGTGCTGTTGTGAGCATGTAACTTGTTTTATGTGTTTGCATACATGCCAGATTTCTCTAGATTTTGTTTGGAACTGACTTTTCTAAATAGCCTGCCATTCCCACTCTCTGGAAAAAATCAGTCCAAAGTCAGCAAAGCATGTAGTTCTTGGTAAATAGCTGGCCCTGGTTAAGGAAGCGAGTTTCAGTTTTTCAAGGAAAGGACTTTTAACATGTGTTTTGGTTTCCTCCAAAAATTTCAAAGATAAAAATGAAAATTAAGTTTTACCCCACCGAAATCAGTTCTGTTAAAAACTGGAGTTATTAAAAAATAACTTGCATATTTTTAATGAAAATCAATTAAATGTTTTTCCAAACAAAACCGTCTAAATAAAAGACACCCTGTGTACAGAAATGTATTTGCACTGAAGTGTGTGCTATTTGGAAGAGCAGTCAACAGTTTTAACTTGGGGATTAAACTGGAATTCCAAATGCATTCCATAACTTTTTTCCCTTTAATGTGAGTTTAACTTCCTGTGGGGAAATTCAGTGTCTATGGGCCTTTTAAAATGTAACTTCAGCAGAGCGGCTGCAGTGTTTGCAAATTAATTCACTTCAACCGGAGAGCCTGCCTTCACTGTGCGGTTTGCTAGGCAGCAGAGGGGGAAAAGAAAGAAACGTGGTTATCTCCTTCCACAAAGCACAGATTCTCCGCATCCCTTCCCAGCGCTGTCTTCTCGGCGTTCCCTGCTGTCAACCACAAGCCGGATCCGAGAGACCTGGGCCTCCTGAGGCCTAGAAATCTTTCTCCAAATCTCCTTGGAGGTCGAGTTGGGGCGAATATCTTCAAGCCATTTAAGAACGAAAGCACGCTCGCCGGAGCCCTGTAATCTATTTTATCTGGCCCTTTCCGCGTGAGCCTGGAGTCCGGGATTTCGGTGGGCAAAAGGAGTGGTGAGGTTCTCCCAGATGGGCAGGACCTTTGCTTCGCCGTCGGTCGGCGGGATCTGCGGTCCTCGCCCCTCCATGGCCCGAAGGCTTCAGGGGTACCCCCACTCTCGCCACAGGCTCGGCGACAGTTGCGGCGCTTGTAGGGTGGGTGGAGCAGTCAGCGGCTGGCTTTGCTCAGAATCGATTTCGGGACCTGCGGGGGAGCGGACTGCAGCCCCCAGATGGACGCGGCCAGGTCCCGATTTCGGCACGTTCCCCTCCTGCAGCGAGTCCTGCGTGGCAGGTCGAAGATCAAGGGCCAGGGGGCCCAGGCTGCGGGCACGGAAGGCCTCGCCCGCCTAAGCCGGTGCTCGCCTGGCGCGCAGATAGGGGATCAGTCACTTGGGCTTTTCTCCCCAGCCGGAACGAAGAGGGCACGGGAGGCCTGGCTGGGAATGCTAGGCTGCGCCTCTGTCCCTGAATCTGCCCCTAGGTCCTCTAGCTGCCCCGCAGCCGCCGTTCCAGAGGGAGGGGCCTTCTTACCTCTCCAGGCTTGTCCTGTCCGCTTCCTATCTCGGACCCAGTCCGGCTGCGGCCTGGCTCTCCGCAGTCCTCCTCCTCCGCCCCGCAGGCGCTGTTTCCTCCTCACCAAGTCCACCTCTCACCGCTGCAGCCCCTCCTCCCGCTGCTCCTCGCCACCCACCCCCACTTTCCCTTTCCCACCCCCTCCCCCATTGCCTTTGCCTCTTTTTTCATCTGGTCTTCCACCTTCTGGTTCTTATTCTCCCTCTCTCCTCCCCTGTCAGTCTTACTTCATTCCCTCCGGCCTGACCTCCTTTCCCACGCGCTCAGGTCCTGGTACCTAGAGGCGTTTGATGTAAAGAGAATCTGGGTTGCAAAGTAGGACTCCAGGGGGGGGGGGGAGGTAGTGAGTGGAGCCCTGTCCCCACACCCCAGCCCTGTGCCCTCTGGGGCAAATGCAAATACCTATGGACCCTTGTGCAGGTAAGAGGGACCCTGTTCTCCGCCCTGCTCCAGTTCCTAAAACTTCTCCTACCTCCCAGCCCCCACTCCGTGAGGGAGTCCTGCTGGTCTGTGAGGCTCCAGGTGGCAGGCTTGGCCACCTCCTCATGGAAATCCCCACTCCAGGCATATCCCAAGGAGTCTCCATTTCCTTCTATTGTGGCAGGCCAGAGAAGACTGAGGCAGAGATGGGGGTGAGCACCAGGCCTGGGGGGCCAGCAGCCTTTGAGAGCCGATGGGGGCTCCCAGACTGTGGGCCACCTTCCTCCACTGCTGACACAGGTGAATGCAAGCTGGCCTTCTTTTCCTTCCTGCCAGTCCCCCTTTAGCAAATTGTTTCTGGGGCTGCTTTGAATGCAGGGACTGAGGGAGGACTGTAGGATCCAGGACTGAGCACTCTGTAGCTGCTCAGAGGCCACTGCAGTCCCCTAGTCTTCCTAGACACCAGGCATGGGGTCCATGGAGGCCCTGAAGTACTGGCCTCCTGAGAAGACCTGGGCTTCAGGTTTCTCCTCACTGACTGCAGGGTGAGCAGCCAGCCACACCTGACACCCTTTACCTTCCACCCGCAGCCTTGTGTCTGAGATTGGTGGCAGGTGTATCACTCAGAAAAATACGGGATTCCAACAGATAGATACATTCTCATGAACTTGTCTTTCCATCTGAATTGAAAGGAAGGTGCCTTCCCGTGTGAATGAGTATGTCACACATGGATACACCTCGGGATGCCTGTTGATGCAGGTGGCACAGTGGCTCTCTGCTCCTTCACAGTGCATGGCCCATCACTCTGTATCTTGCTCCCTCCTCACCCTCCCACAATAATATGAATCACTGATAGCCATGTGAGGCTTGGAGAGAAATGTTTATATGATCTAAGAGGAAAACTAGCTTTCATGACTATGAGATGTCGTATTTCCATACAGGCAATTTATGGGATCCTTATAATTAGTCTTGTACAAAGTGGTCCCATAAGGATATGTCTGATCTACTCAGAGAAGAAGGAATAGATTTTATTACCAGAGTTGTAACAACTGTATTCTTGAAAGTAATCCAACCATATTGAAATATTCTACTCCACATGACATGACCCAGCATTAGTATAATAGGAAGGGTGGGCTGTGTGTATGTATGTATATGTCTTGTGCCCCAGAATGAACATGTACATAGGCACATGAGAATGCTTTACACCTCCTGCCTCTAGTAAGCCAGGAAACATGTAGGTAGATGTAAGGATTGGCACCTATGACTTACTCCTCTGCGGGTCTGGAGGGGGGCCCAAGGGGACTCAGCTTTCTTGAAGTCATGATCAACCCTTCTGCCTTGGTCTTGGGCCAGAGCACAGACCCTGCTGCTCACAGCACACCTCGATTTGTGATCTTGAACCAGTTCTTCAACCCCAACAAGGAGCTTGCTTTTTACTTGTAAGGGAAAATAACAATGGTGTGGACTTCATGGACCTATTGTAAGGATTAAAGAAACGATGGAAGAAAGCCACTCTGCAGAGAAATGCAAGAACACATCCTTGTGGCATTGGCTGAGGTTGGACTTTGGAGGTGGTTGTCAGGCCCAGGCAAGGAAGGGCTAACCCTCTCCCAAGCCCAGCAGGGAACAGGAATCCCAGGTTTGGGTTTTCCTACCTAGGGGGAAAAGGCATCATTTAATTATCAGTTACATTACACGCTTTTGGGGTCTTTTTTTTTCTTACCCAGGGAGGAGCTACCCCCTGGTCTCCCCACTACCCCAACACTCCCACCTTCACCACTTCCCACCCTCCTCTAGCCCAGCAAACAGGCAAACAAATCTGGATGTCCGACAGAGCTCTCAGCTCCCACAAATGCATCATTTTCAGCTGCTGTAAACAAATCCCCAAAGTCTCAAGTCATTGTTATCATGTTTAGATAAAGATCTGACCAATTAGTGTCCTCACTGGAATGCAAATAAATCAGCTGCCCGGGACCTACCATGGAGGTGGGCATCTCCCGCCACTGGAGCTGGGCCTCACTCAACAGCTGAAGACTCCATGGTGCCTCTTCTGTCTGGTTTTGGGCAAAAACATCTGACCCTGGAATCTACCTAGTTTTTAATATCTCTGCTAGGCTCCAGTTGGCTGTGTGACTACAGACTACCTCTTAACCTCTCTGGGCCTGTTTTTTTTTTTTCCATAAAGGAGTTAATGACAACTACCTAATTATTTCTCATTATTGAAAGCAAGTAGCAGCAATAGTAGAAATGACACCGCTGAGAACAATACCAATGACCCCACCGCCAGGGACCATACTAATAATCCCACCTACTGTTTGCAGCTTTCTTGCAAGCATTATTTGGCTCAGTGCTTAAAAGCCTCCCCTTCCTCCCTCCACCAGATAAGCCGACAAGCCCTGGGCTAGCTGCCTCCACAGGGCTGGGAGAATGAGCTGATTCACGGTCCTGTCTGACGCCTTAGTGTTTTCTGCTTCTTGCAACAGCTTCTGTCTTCGGCCCTGTTCATAATATACAAATGTCATTGGGGAGGAGGGTGGGGCGGAGAGAGGTAACGCCAGCTGCTCCAGGTTGCTGAGTTCCTTACTTCACACTCTGCTCCCGCCCCTGCCCTGGGCAGCCTCCCCTGTGACCAGGCCGGCCCCTCTGGAATCGCCCACGGAGACCTCCAGCTCTCTGCTTCTGTGCATTCCTGCTCAGTACTCGACAGCCCTCGCCTTCCTCGACCTTCCTGCCAGGACCAGGCTAATGCGTCACAGGCCTCTCCAAGAACTGTGCTTCTTCCACAGGACTGACTGGAGGCTGCGTTGAAAATAAACACCGCTGGCTGGGCGGTGGGTGGGGCCTCCTGAAGACCCTTGCGCCGGGACTGGTAACCCCCAAAGGCTCCTATCTCCCCACCTCCACTCTTGCTGTCCTGAGTCTGCAGCTGCCCTTCCGGCTCTGCCTTCTGAGACGTCTACCCTAAGTTAATAGTAATCACGATAATAAACTTCCCACCACAGAGCAAAGCATTTGGCACGCGTGATTTTTCTCGCTCCTCGATAGTTACAAAATTCCCGTGACACAAGTACGATTGCTCTCCATTTTTAGACTCAGGGAAATTGAGGTCCCCAGAAGTGAAATTACTCGTCCAAGGTGATCAAGCCGCCAAAACATCCAGGCCTTGCCACAGCGCCGTGGCTCGGGGAAAGGACATCTCTCCCCAGCCGCCCTGCAGGGACAAGGGCTGCACAGCGCCGGTTGGTCCCGGTCCTCGAGGCCTAGCTCGGAGGGCGGCCGGGCCCCTAGCACACCAGGCCAGCACTCGGGTCTCCGCGAAGAGGCCAAGGGCTTGCGGAGGCCGCGCCGCTCCTGCCTCTTCTCCGACCTGGCAGACCCTCTGTCCAGGCCCTCGGGAAGAGCAGCAGGAACCTACTGCTGGAGACCAAGCCCCGAAGCTGGCGGGAACCCCCTGTCGGAATGTGCGCAAACGCCTCCACGTGCCCTGTGCGCGCCCTGAGAGCCCAGGCCTGAGTTCAATCCCCCGCACTCGCTCTCTCCGAGCTGTGCTTTGCTGTAGAGCCAGGGAATGCGGAAAGTACCTACCGCATAGGCTGCCTGGGGATTAAGGGAGATTACCGCCGTGGAGCACGTAGGACCGTGCCGCGTACAGTGCGAGCTCCGTACGTGTGAGCTTACCGCTACCGACCCGGCTAGGGGGTCGACTCTCCCGTCGGTGGGTGTGAGCTCCGGGTCCGTGAGCGCGCCCCGGCTTCGCAGGGGACCAGGGACGCCCGTGGACAGAGATATCTGCAGAGCCAGGTTGACCCGGCGTGCGCAGCCTAGACTACGTTAGCGCGACTTCTGCCCCGTGCGTGTCGCGGCCGGCGAGTAACAGGAACTGGGACAGCGGTGACGTGCGTGCGGGAACCTCACCTGTGCCGGATTTAGATTTCGGCCGGGACGTGGCTCACCTGACGGATGCGTGTTGTCCAAGCTGTGTACACAAACCCGGGCGAAGCTGGAGCGCCGGGCGCTCACCCCCGGCTCATCGAACGATTTGCGCTATTAATGGTTATTTTATTTATATCGTTAGAATTGTCCCTCCGGCTCTGTTTACGCCGACGTCTGGCCGTCCCGGCCGCAGTGTTTGGACAGGGGATTACACTAATGGATGGCGAACTGGGAGGGGCGGAGGAGGCGCCGCTGCCCACGGGCTCCGGGATGCCGCGCGCGGGGTGGGCCCGGGGAGGGGGGCAGCCTGCCTCGGCTCGACCTCCGACCTACGGAGGGAAGGAAACGTGTCTGCCGCGATACGCGGGTGGGAGCCGGAGGCGGCTGCTGGGGGGGCCCCCACACGTCGTCTCGAAAAGCGAGTCGCGGGCGGCAGGCGTGGATGCGCACACTCAACCGGCAAACGGGATCGGGCGCTGCCGGGCCTCCAGAGGGTGGGGGTGCCTAACGATTGCCCTTCAAACCCGGACTGCGGCCTAGCGCGGGGCGCCCGACAGCCGCAGGGTCAGAGCAGCCCCTTGAAGGCGCCCAGTGAGCTCGCAGTTCCCCAAGTCGGGGAGGCCCTGTAGCACGGGTCCAGGGCCACCTGCCTACTCTGCACGTTCTGCGCAAAATGTGGCCGTCCTGGAAGAGCGGCGCACCAGCACCGGGCGCCGGCGGGAGGGTCGCAAGGATTTTAGCGGCCTTCAGCTCCAGAAGCCAGGGCCTGGGCTTCCTGGGTTTGGAGATAAGCATCTTTGCTACCGGACTGGAAGCCGATGTGTAAAACTAGCCAACATTTCGTTAGCACTTACTGTGTACCACGCACGTAGCGCCCTGCGTGACTGTACTCTCCCTGACGGTCTAGAAACCGCTATTTTTCCTTTTTACAGACGAGGAAGGAGAGGCCTTCGTGACTTGGGCCCCTTCTCGTGGCCATGAAGCGACGGAGCCAGAGCTGGAAACATG
This sequence comes from Ctenodactylus gundi, assembly GCA_004027205.1. Taxonomy (NCBI): domain Eukaryota; kingdom Metazoa; phylum Chordata; class Mammalia; order Rodentia; family Ctenodactylidae; genus Ctenodactylus; species Ctenodactylus gundi. The sequence continues at coordinate 276,675 of PVKB01000362.1, forward strand.
CGATCTGCCTGCAGAACTAGGGTGATGGGTCTCCACATTTTGGGGTGATGTACTCCTTTGGGATTTTGTAATACGGTCTGGACTCTCCCTCAAAGAACACACATGGCCCTGGGCATCCATATGCCAGCAACCCAGGGGCCTCATATAAGTAGTTTTTGATTTAATCTGTTAATTTTATACATTGAGTAGGAAGGCGGAGCTTTTTATTTCCGTTTTACAATTGTAGATTCTTGACCCTGTGGGAGGTAGGACCATTGGCCTGAGGTCACACACTCCTAAAAGTGGAGGGTCTCTGGTCTTGGAACTCCATTTTCTGCGTGTACCACTGCCGCGTTGTGTCTGTTCCCAGATTCTGAAGCCCTCTCTGCCTGCGGGAGGACGCAAGGCCAAGCGTTAGGAGGATACGGGTGCTTCCTCCGGTCCTTGGCGAGGCGGGGCAGGCGGAGCAGCACCAGGCCCAGGTTGCCCCGTGCTCACTGCCAGCACGCACGCTTGGGTAAACCGTTTATCTAAAGATAACTTCTGTTTCTCGTTCGCTGTCTGGAGTTGCCTTGCAGCCAGCAATGAAAAATGCGCCTTTTCCCGAGACCCTGGCGCTGGTGATTTATGTGGGAACCGTCCTGGCTCGCGAGTCCTGGGCTGCTCAGGCTGGCCTGGCGAGTGGAGGCGGGGTCCTGACCGGGAGAGCAGCCTGCGCGCCCCACGTCCAGGGCCGCTTTCCCCCCAGCTCCCGCTTTTATGGCGTCCCCTTCCGCCCCTACCTTCAGAACATTTCGCAGCCGCTCCCCCAGGAAGCTGAGCGCTTTATCGCGCTCAAGTAAACACCATTATCCCAGGTCCATTAACACGGAGATTTTGGCCCCGTAAATAGATCGCGAGAGGGACAGCAGCAGCCCCCACGAGCTCCCTAGTAAAACGGGGAACGTTCTCGAAGATTTATGGCGGCTGGTTGGCCCGCCAACCTTCTAAGCAATCCCAGTCTTAGCCTAAGCTAGAAGGTGGGGCATTTCCCCGAGCAGAAATCCCGCCCGGGTTGTTGGGACTGCAGGGTGGGTAGTCCTCTGGAGCGGCCTGGCAGGGTCATTAATTTTCTCTCGGTCACAAGCCCAGGAATGCTGATTCCTTTCCGGCTGTGGATGCGAAGATAAACTCTGAGCAGAGAGCCGCAGTGTGGACGACGCCCCGCCCCCGCCCCGCCGGGTGCCTGGGTTCCAGGCTCCTTCCTCATTTGTAAACTGGATAGTGCTTTCAGCAGCTACTTAGGCGTCTAAGAGGCACGGGTGACTGGGGATTGGTGGGCACGGCCCCACGCCACCTGGCCCGGGCAGACGTTTGCCAGCCTGCACGGCCTGGCTTCTCTTGCTTCTCTTTTTTTCCAAAAGGATTTGCCCACCTTGATACCTCTCCGCCCAGGCTGCAGGTGTGGCACCGAGTTAGGAGAGCGCCGCTGGCGACGCCGGCGGGCAGTGCTGCCTCAGCTCTTCTTGCTGCTCCCGGAGAGCATAGTGACCTAGTCCAGGAAGGTTTTGCGCATCTAGTAAGTGGTTTCCTTAACCCCGCGAGACAATTTATATCAAACAGTGGATTTTGAGCTAGGAAGGATAGCTCAGGTTGGACAACAAAGCCATCTCCAGGCCACGGGAAGCTGAGGACCCAGCCTCTCTAAGCCTTGCCAAGGTCACTTTCAGCACCAAGTGCTCGCTCAGCTCAGAAGTTGTTCCTTGGTTTGCCCGAGAATTGGGCAATTATGCAGGGAAGATGTGACCCCTCACTGATAGGGTACCTCTTGGGAGGGGCAAAGAGAGGAAGGGGAGTGGGAAGGTGCTAGAATCATTTTGTTTCTTAGGCATAACAAGTTCTGTCTCTAGCAGAGAATCACGTTCCTGTTCCTGGCGACTCCTTTGGCCAGGGCTAAGGGCTGCGGACCCTCTTTCAGGATAGTATTTTTAAATGTACAAAATGAAATACATAGGATTATAAAGGAAATCAACAATATTTAAATTCAAAATATTTAAAAATAGAAATAACAGTAATATATGCTTTCTTACAGATAAATTAAAACATAAGATCTAGTGGCAGGTGGAACAAAAACCATACTTTTTTTGAGACAAGGTCTTGCTCTGTAGTCCACGCTGGTCCTGAACTCTCTGTGTAGCCCATGCAAATTCAAGGCAACCTTCTGCCTCAGCCTCCTAAGTACTGGGATTATGCCCAGTTTATGTGGTGCTGGGGAATGGAACCCAGGGCCTTGAGCTTGCTAGGCAAGGACTCTAACCACTGAGTTATACCCCAGCCCTGACAACAACCACAATTTCAAATAAGTGATGAATGTAAAAGAAAATCTGAGGTATCAGTAGCAGCAATAATGTGCTATAATGATATCAGTGATTCCTACTTGTGACTTAAGTCACAAGTCCTATCAACAGTCCTATTAGTTACTTACATTAAGAAAGCATACAAGATTGTTTTTACTCAAAGTATGAGAATTGCTTCATCTGGGCCTTCCTAATTAGCATCAGCACTTGAATTAGCTGCTCGGATAATGGAAAGAAGATCCTCTTAAGAGCTGGGCTGTGGAGTGGGAAAGCAGGAATTCTGGGCAAAACTCTTCCTTTGAGACGTGAAAGGGGTACACAGGAACTTGATGGGCACAGTGGGCTGAGGCCTGTAAGAATACTGGGGAAGGAAGCTAGTCCTGGTGAAAGGTCCCAAAATAGGCTAGTGGAGGCTCTGATATTCGGAACTTCAAAGACTAAGTACTATTGTCCCCATGTTGATCTGGTGGGACACCTCATTGCTACTGGCAGAGGTGATCCACTCTAATAAAATTCTCACCCTTAATGATGGTGAGTTTAGGACATTACCACATGCCAGCTGACACTTTCGAAGCACTCATTCGCTAACTCACCCAACGAGTGGCTGTTTACTAAGGACTAGATATTGGTTTAGATATTATGAAAGATACAGAAGTAAGTAAAGACGTAGTCACGACACCTAAGAATTTTCACAAAACTCTCCTCTCATCCCTACTCATTCCCTCCCATCTCCTCCTCTTCTTGCTGTTCCTTGCCCCTCTCCCTCCCCCTTTCTCTTTCTCCCTGGACAAGGATCCCAGGAGCTTGCATATATGAGGCCGCACTCTACCACTGTGCTACACTCCCCGCCTCTCTACCAGTTTTAAGAAACTGATACCTATCAAAAATTTTAACTTTCCTTGTCTCATTCTATTGTCCAGCCTGGTCCTGAACTCCCTATGTTACCCAGGTTCGCCTCAAACTCATAGTAATCCTTCTGCCCCAGCCTCCCAAGTGCTGGGATAATAGTCATGTGCCACACCTGTCTTTTTTATGTGGTTCTGAGAGATCAAAACCAATGCCTCAAGCTTCCTAGGCATGTGCTGTAATCATTAAGTATGCACCCAGCCCCAGCCCCCTATCAATTTATTTTTGGCAAAGACATGATTTAATGTATATGCAATTGGCAAAGGCCAAATAAGTCCTATTGAAAGAAAGGAAGAGCTTTTAGCATGCTAATCAGAGACTCATCTTTTCTATTGTAATAGGTAACTAGTTAGACTATTGGATAAACATCATTACAATGTGAAAATGCAACACAGGGCTTGTTTCAAGTGTTGAAAATGTGCAAGACACACCCAGAATGAAGTTGCTGGATCTAAATTAAGGGATTGTAAATGAGAGCATACACACAGCTCTAACACATTCCCATCCAGTATGAGCTCCAGCCCAGCCCTTTGTCCCCTGTGTGTGCTCCTTAGAGTCTGAGATCATCTGCTCCTATGTACCAGGTGTGCCTGTGTCCAGAATTCAGAGTTTAATAAAAGCATGAAAGAGTGGAAGGCGGATGGGGTTACCATTTGACTTAGGTTCCAATTCTATTTCTATTACTTATGAACTTTATGACTTGGACACACATTTGTGTGTGTTTTCTCTTTGGTGACAGAGCGTGGTGATTAATGCCTACTTCATAAACTTGTTGGATGAAGCTGAGTAATAGACCATAAAAGTGTTTTGTGAACTGTAAGTCACTATACAATATGGATGGTTATTTCATGCTTTTGGTGCCATATGAACATAGATTGTAGGTTGACCCTAAACAACTTATTTGCCACTTGTATAAGTTACTTAGCTTTCCAGGTTTCAGTTTTATTACTTCATCAAATAAGACTAATAACACCTATTTCTCTGAATCAGTATTCTAAGATTTAAATGAGACTGTTGTGTGCAAGAGCAACCACTACATGGTAAGGCAATCGACAATCATGCCTACATTGCGAATGTTGGGATGGCTTTGGCTGTTTCCTAAGAACATGCAGAGACGGCTCTTAATCTTGTTGCATGTATGACTAAGGCAGCTTTGTATATATACCCCCACGCACAGCATAAGTTATGCTTATAAATAATGCTCTTGGGCTAGGAAGAGCCACTCCTGGCTTGATTCCAATCTCCACTTTACCCAATGGGGCCACTGCATTCATCTCTCTTTTTGGAGAAAGCTGGAATGGTGATGGCACTCACAGAGTAAGCAGCTGCAGAGGGCTCCAGCACATGGCTTGGGGGAGAAATATACAATTTTCTAAAGTACCATTTCATCAATCTAGCAGTCAATCAACAGATGTTTACTGAGCCATGACTGCATACAAGGCAGTATTCAGCAAGAGAGACAAGATTTCTATCACCAGTTCTTTAGCCTATACAAAGAATGACTCAGAGTTTCTCATTCTTAGTTTGTTTTTATGGTGAGTGGATTTGACGATCTGGTGGTTGAATCCTAGGAAACCTGCTGACTACTGAGGTGGTATCTGTTTGAGGAACTCAAGAAAATATAAAAAGCTGGCATGCCAGATATATAGTAGACACATACAATAGTTAGTAAGGACAGAAGTCACACATGGAGAGAGACAGACAAGGAGAGGGGGGAGAGAGAGAAAGGGAGAGAGGGAGAGAGAGAGAAAGAGAGAGAAGAGAGGATAAGAGTGAGGAGGAAAAGAAAATGAAGAAAGACGGGAAGGAAGAAAAGACAAGGGAAAGGGCAGAGGGAAGAACTATTTTTTTAGTATTCTTTCCAGAAAAATGGACTTCCAATAGCTAAGCAATGCAGAATTAAGAACTCAGCTAAAAGTCAACATTTACCAGGAAATTATATTTTACTCTTCATTACACATTCACTAGCTCCTAGACACAGCATATGGCACTCAAGGCACAACCCACTGTACGAATTTCCATGCTCTCTGCTCATTCAGGAGTTTCTTGCAGTATGCAAGCTAACTTCACACAGGAAATCAGGCCCATGTTAACTGCACTTGAATCTTGGTAATATTTTCAGGTTTTCAGATGACACAAGATGAGTTGTACATAACTGATGAAGTTTGTCTTTGGTACTTTTCTTGTGTATCTTTACCCTGCTGCTGAACAGACACTCTAGCTTAAAAAATACAAACTCTCTCTCTCTGTGTATCTATATACATATATATGTGAGTGTGTGTGTATATTTGTGTGTGTATGTGTGTGTGTCTATATGTGTGTGTGTATTCTCCATATATACACATATAAATATATGTAAAGTTATATATGAGGAACTACTGGAGGAGAGTACTCTAAAATGACAATATTTGTTAGATGCAAAATTATGATTTCCTTACATCTCTTCTAAAAAATTATTTAATCTTCTGTATTCATCAATTAAAATGTTTATTTGTGAGTACTAGCTGTCTAGTGGAAAATTAATTTGTAATACAAAGCTGAGCATTGGGGATCAACATTTAGATTTTACACTATTATTTCTGGGGAGGCAGCCTGACTCAAAAGCAAGAAGATGAGGATAGGCCTGGTTTGGCATTTGAGTTTCTGTGTAACAACTTGATTGACCCTGGGCAAAGTGATTCAGTTTTCTCAGTGGTAAAGTTAGAGAACTGAATCACATCTCTTCATGGTGTTACTGTGAGAATCAAGTTACAGATGCAGGCAACCTCCCATGCGGGTGCCTGGCACATAATAGACCCTCAACAAACATAAATGTTCTGTTTTAACAGCTTAAGCATTTCTTCATTCAGCCCTTAAAACAAATATCAAGTCTATTATCAGAAACAGCAAAGATGGTCATGTTCCCAGTTTCCGAATGTGGCAATTACTCATAAACACAATGTACTTTCATTTGAGAACTTTCTATATGGCTAAAAGTCTATACCTGACTTAATTATATAGACAAACTATTTGTAATGCAGCAAGAATAAAAAAGCAATCTCTCAAATGTATTTACTTACTACTTACGAAGCACTTAGTGTTTTCTAGGCTCCAAGAGAACTTATAATGTAGAAAAGAAATGAACACAAAAAGCTCTAAAGGAGTCAGGATAGAAACCAAGCACTCCGGAGGGCTGAAGAGGGTTTCTTGGAAGGAAGGCGAGGGAAGGATTTGCAAAGAAGATGAGATTTGGGGCGAACTTTGATGCAGGGTGGAGTCTGGACAGGTGATGGGATGGTGGGAAGACATTTTCAGGTACAAGCTTCCACCAACACAGAAAGTCAGTCTATGTTGTTTCCACAAATTATGCTCGTTGAAATAAAGGGAGGTGTTTCACCGCAAATTTATATGTCTTTTACTTTTATTTATTTTTTGTTTGTTTTTGTCTTTGAGACAGGGTCTCGCTCTATAAGTCCAGGCTGGTCCTGAACTCACTATGTGGTCCACGCTGGCCTCACTCTTGCCTCAGCCTCCCAAGTGCTGGGATTTCAGGTGTGCACCACCATGCTCGGCTTATGTGGTGCTGGGGAATCAAACCCAGGGCCTTGCCTTGCCTGGGGAAGTGCTTTAACAACTGAACTATTCTTCCAGCACCCTCTTATGTTTTTTTAAAAATTATAAATGTGTGAAGAATTTAATAACACAAATAATGACATTAAAATTTCTCAAAAGGCATGTATCAACATGCATGCACAGAATGATCTCAGTCAGGAAAGCCCACAGAAAAGATGAAAGGAAACACTTGAACATGTTAACACCTGCTGTGTGTTGTTGGTGTGTGGTGATGGACATTTCTTCTGTATATCTATGGTGTGTGTGTACTGGATATTCAGGAAGAGGTATATAAAACATATACTCAGTTCTAATAACAACAGTCACAGTGTGAACACTTGTGAGCCCATTACCCAAACAGATAAAATACTGCTGGACTACAAGCCCCCTTTGCTCACTCTATGTCTTTTTTTCCTGCAGATATTATTGTGTCAGCCCTTCCCGTAGAATTTTCTAACCTGTACATGTCTCCTTAAGCCTCTCATTGCTTAGTGTGAGTGGGGGAACCTGAGCGATGAACACAAATCTAGCTGTGAAAGAAAAGGATACTTTGCCACTGTTAAGTAAAGGCTCCCAGGGGAGGGAAGGCGAACATCCCTGGGTCACAGTCTGCCCGTAGCTTTCCTGACAGCGGGCCTGAACCATCTTGGAGAAGTCAATGGGCAAGGCCCAAACTAAGTTCCGAAACTGAAGGCTGGGAGCAGGGAGTCTAGTAAACAGGGAGTGTCGCGAGACAGCCTGGACGTCCAGCAGATGCAAGGGCATAAGCTGTGGGCTGCACTGCCTGGCTTGTTTCGGGATATCTGCACACCCTCTCTGACTCTCACAGCAGAGCAGAGAAGACCTCCGTAAGGTGAAAGGAATGTCTTTGGCTGGCCTATGCAGGTGGCATGGAAGGGAAAGCTTGGGATCTATACATTAGGCACAAGGCAAGTAGAGACAAGAACCTGGGCCAGGCTCGCCTGGGCCTTCTGTCCTTAGGTTAAAAAATGGCAGAAAGCTAGAAGAAATCTTAGTGATGACAGTACTCAGGATGTCGAGCCCTGCACTTCACTGCACAGACTGAACTGACCGTTCTCTTCGGTGGGGCAAACTGCTTTTTGGGGTTTCCATTGCCACCACACGAATGCCTTCCCCACTCCCGGCTGTCTTCCTGGCCTCCTGTGTTCTATGTTCTTGGCCTAGCTCTGCCTTATTTCACAGGAGCACACCTTCCACGGGGTTGTGAGAAGATTAAGTGCATGTGGGAGGTCAGTGATTTGTGATCTTGAATATCTGAAAGTGATCTTAAATTCTATCCTCATATACGACTGACAGTTTGGATCTAAGAGTCTTGTTTAGAATTTTTTTCTGAATTTGGAAAACATTGCTCCACTGCCTTCTAGCTGTCTCTATTACTGTTGAGAAGTTTTTGTGCTCTCTAGGTCACTAGTGTTTTCTCTGAACCTTGTAGAAGCTGTTCTTGCTCCCTTCCCAGTGTTGTGAAATTCTGCAATGCTGTGCTTCGCTGTGCGTCCGTGTTCATCCACAGTGCTAAACACTTGGTAGAGCCATTCAGTCTTTCAAATTATGCCTTTTAGTTTGGGAAATTTTCTTATATTATTTAGTTAAGTTTGTTCCCTTATCTTTTATCTCTTCCTTTATTTGGATATTAGATTTTAAATCTAATCAATATGATTAGATCAAATGATCCTTACTTTTTATTGTTTCATTTCTTGTCTTCATTTCCCATGTTTTGTTTCACTTTCTGGGAGATTTTCCAGATCATGTCCTGTTGTTTAAATGCTGAATTTTTCATCATTGCTTTTCACGTTTTTAATTTTTACAAACTCTTTTGTGTCTTGCTCTCTGAATATAATGCTGAAAAACAAGTTCTGTTCTTGTTTCATGATTGTGACATTTTCTTTTGTGTCTCTGAAGGTAATAGTGATAACTTTGTTTTTTTGTTTGTCTATTTCCTTCTTTTTGCATTCTTGTTGTTATATTCCAAGTTACTTTTAGCTGTTTTGATGGCGGTTTTGTTGTGCCAGAGATCAAAACCAGAGCTTGTACATGCTAACGTAGTGCTTTATGGTTCAGCTGCATCCCTTAATTCCTCCAGCTAACTCTTTCCCACTCTCCTACTGAAGATTGAACCTCGGACTTCATGTATGTTAAGTACACACCTTCTTCTTTTGATCATTTCACGTACTGCTTTTCCTCATATGTCCGAGGTACTTGAATGAGTAAGATCTGATCTAAATGCAGAAATCTGGAGTGGTCCGAGAGCAGAAGCCGGTGCTTCTGAGCTTCAGTGCATTGGGACTTAAGTGAACTGTTTGTTTTGAAATCCCTGATGTTAAAGTCTTCTCTCTTCAGCCAATGGAATTGACAGCCCCAGTTGGGAGAGTCCTGGTCACTATCAAGGACCAGATGCTCTTAAGGTGGTACTAGGTTTTGTGCTGGCTGTTCTTCCACTTGCAGTTTTCCTCGCCTGAAAAGGTACCAACTTGACTCTACCTCTTTCCTTTTAAAATTGTATCTTTTATTGTACTTAGCTGTGATTCTCTTCATTTTCTGGAGCAGATATCAAGCTGAGGTTATTTAAATTTCAGAAGGTTCAAGTAGATTGTATTTTCATGCGTGCCCAGTCCTTAATTTCCTTCCAGAGGTAGCCAGTGGTACCAGTTTTATATGTATCTTTCAGAAACATTTTATGCACAGGCAAGAAAGTATGTATTTTTTTTTTTTTGCCCCTTCCTTTTTGCTATTTGCTAGATGGTAACATTTTTCTTTTTCTTCCCAGCTACCCTTGAACTTGTGATCCTCTTGCTTTAATGTCCCAGAGTGCTGGAATTATGAGCATGTGCCAAGGCATCCAGAAAAAGTATTATAGCATTCTGTGTAAGTTTTTATACCACCCCCCCCCACCCCGGAATAACACTGTATAGGTGATCTATGGTGCGTTTAACCATTTAGCCAATTTAACATGGATGAATTCTGGGGTCATTTCATTCTTACATTTTTATGGGCTTTCTTTCTTAATCTTTTTATCCCCCCCTTTTTATTTACAAAAAGTGGCATGCAAGCATTCACAATGTTAATAAGCAATGCCAGATTCTGACTTAAAAGACTAAAGTTGTTCTCTCGTCAAATAGCTAAGACACTGCTTTTTTTCCACAATATATGGTGTTCTCCAACTTTGAAATATTAGTACATCTGGTAGGCACTTGCTTATTTATTTATTTTGATGCTGGGGATTGAGCCTGCGCTAACCTTCCATCCTACCCTATCCAGTCTACTATTGAGCTGAACCCTCAGCCAGCCCCAAGGCATTCATGTTAAAGTGGTATTTCCCATAATCTTACTACACCAAAAATAGGTGATTGCCTTTAGAGAAATGACTGGTATTTGGAAAATTTTCCAGAATACAGAAACGCAAAATAAGATGATTTTCAAAAATAAACATAACCAAGTTACAATATTGGGAACATTTACTGCCAATGCCAAAATTTATATTCCTTTTATTCTCATTTCTTGGGTACAAATATGGGTCACATGTCTGTTTGTTGCTTTATAACTCACTTTTAAAGTTCACAGCATATGATAAGCATTTCATATATTACTAATTTTGATATCTTTAAATCTTATTACAAAAAGGTTGAAACACATGTAAAAGTAGATAGAAGGTCTAAGGAGCATCTATATGCAGACCACCTAGATTGAGAATTTATTAACCTTTCTCCAGTTCCCTTCATTTATTTCTTTTTCTTTGCTGAGTATTTTAGTAGAATTTTGAGTATGACAGCATTTTGCCACAAAATTTTTTTTTTGATTTTAGTAAAACCACTTTTTTTCAATTTGCCCTTAATTTCGCATTAGTCATTATTATACATAAAATTATGTGATACATACAACAATGCAAAACCAGTCATGCAAATATACAGTTATATGATAAAATTAAAGGACTGCCTTGAGGCAAAATTGAGCAGGCTCAGTACCCTTAGGTACCCAGTACATTTGCCTTCCCTCTTGAGACCTAGCAAACCCATTCACACAAGTTGCTAAGATTATAAAATAATTCATATTGAAAAGTACATGTGTCTTTTAAATTTTCTGTTTTAAAACATTAGCTACACTGTAGCTGGGGAAGACTTAATATCCTTTTTTTAAAGTTTAGAATACCAAGGTTCCATGAAGTTAGGTCTTTTCTCTAGGCAGCACATTAACAGATGGTGATGGAATTCAGACTTGTCCTTTTATTTTAAAACCAGATGTTTTTCCTCCAACTAGTTTTTCATCTGTAAAAAGAACTGTAAGAAACAGTGATGTTTTCTGGGTTATAACGTGATAAATTGGTGGGGAGGGACTACTGTTCCGGAGACTACAGTCTCTGCTCCATGGGGGCTTTGAGGTGAGTTGATGAAGGTTTGCCTGCAGGAGCAATGTGGGGCAATTCTGCCAAGGAAGAGTTAATGGGATTTAGGGATTTTCTGGATGCTGGAAAAGAGGAAGCAGCATCAGGAAGATGCCAAGGATGAAAGAAGAGTTCAAGCTTGAAGCTGATCATGAAGTGTTACAGTTTGGATCTGCAGTGTCCCCCAAAAGCCTCATGTTCCTGTGGATACTGTGTACTCTATTTTGTTGCCCCCCCCCCCCATATTTACTAATGCAACCAATACAGAATGGTTACATTGTGGCCTGCTGGAGGTGGGACCTGGCTGGAGGAGGTGGATGCTTGGGGCTTGACCTGGAAGGGTGTGTGCTAGCATCTTCCTCTCTGACTTGGCTCTGGCCTGCCATGCCATGAGGAGCTTTTTCTCTGGCTGTGGCCTGTCATGTGGTTCCACCATTTCCAACCACTTGCCCATGAATGGGCTGTGACCTTCTAAAACAGTAAGCTAAAATAAATCTGTCCTCTCTAAAGTTGTAGATGTTGAGTATTCTGTCTCAGGAACAAAAAAGTAACTAAGGCAGGAAGTAATTACGAGGAAAGTTGAATCTGAGGTAAGAATCCCATCTACTCTGAGGTACATCTAGGTGAAGATGGTAGGTGGTTCCTTAGAGTTTCAGGATTTCAGCTCAGAAAAATAATCTGTAAGTCTTTAAAAGTAGAAGTCACTGAAGTAGAGATGCCAGAGGTTAGAGGCAATGGCAGAAGATGAACAGGGAGAAGAGAGAGTGAGATATGGAGAGGGCCAAGGGAGAAATCTTGAGGTAGCATTACTAATATCATCAAAAGAGGAAAATGATACACAGGAGTCAGAGTAGAAGCCATGGAGAAGACAGTGAGAGAAAGATGATAAGGTTTTATTAAGCCTCATGAACTTGGAAGAAGGCCAGGCTGGTTAGCAGATAAAAGGTTGGGGGACTTCATGGAGGAGGACAACTGGGGAAAGGCTACTGGATATGATAAGAACTGGGAGCGTGTTCTAAATTTAGTGGTTTGAGGAAAATATCAGGTTGATATGGGGTGTATGAGCATATTTTACTCTATCGCCTGATACTTCTCTTGTTGGAGTCACCAGCTCCAGCTAGGGTAAAGCTGGAAACCCCCCCAAGTACCAGTTTCTCTTCCCTTGCAAGTACATATTGCATCAAAGCTACTATTGTTTATCTAAACTACCTTCTTCCTAAATAAAAATACTGACAGGAGGACTAGAGGTGTATGTCGGGGTTGAAGTCCTTGTTTAGAATATGCTGGGCCCTGGATTTGATCATCAGTACCAAAAGGGGGAGGGGGGTGATGACAAGAGGTTATAATACAAGCTTTTAAAAAATCCTTCAATACCCTACTCCCCACCTAACTGTGTAACTCTAAATGTACTTAGGGAAGGTCCTAGTGAATGTGAAGTGGAGAAGGGATGACAGAGATTACCTATGTATTTAATGAAGACACACATGCAGGAACGCTGACAGATCTAAGTGTAAATCCTGATGGAATTTTGTACAACATATGCTCTGTAACTGCTATTCTGACCCTGGGGCAGAACATTTTGGCATCTGAAAGCTCCCTCCATGGCTCTGGCTGGTTAAATTCCATGGTGGGGAGGAGGAAAACAAACCTTGAGAGCAGCGGTGTGCTATGATTTTTGTGGATTTACTCCCCTGGGTTGGCAATCTGGACTTCAATGTCTTGACTGGTCCAAGGAAACAGCAAAACATAACAGTGCAGTGTGGACACTGGGATACTACCTGGATTTGAATCCTCGTCCTGCCAGCTCTGTGATTCTTTTGTAATTCACTTATATTTCTGTACCTCCATTTCCTGATCCATGAATTAGAGTAATAAAGGTACTTGCCTGATAGGGTGATAGAGAAGACTGAATAGGGAACTGAGAGCTGGCAAATGATAAGCATCCCCTAAATGTTAGATCCTCTACAGCCATTGGTGGAATTCCTGGAGGCCCTGCCAGAGACAACGGAGCACATAATCGTGGGGAGTCTGATCCTTTAAATCCCATTCTCAGCTACAGCCATCTTGCTTATAAGGAGCCAGAGCTTCTCATTACGGCTCACCTTCTCTTACAGGGGTGTAACACATCTTTCAGAATGCAGTCTCTTCAGGTGCCACTGCTCTGTCCGATCCCTGGTCCCTGTACACACAGCTGAGGGGATGGAGAAGCCAAGCCCAGCTCCGGTGATGACCTTATCAAGATTTTCCACCACACTCGCTGGGTTATCAAAAACACTTGCTTGGTGTGCAGGCCAGCCAGTTTCCATGGAAGACATCAGTGGGCTGGAATTGGAGTGTGTGTGACCCTCAGCTGCTCTCAGGGCTTGCCCCTTCCTTCTCCCCACCCCTAGGTCACCTCCGAAGTTGGACCAGTTCTCCGTAATCACAGCCAGGGTGACAGCAAGGTGTGATGGATGGACCAGGAGCCGTGGAGTGGCACGGAGCTTGGTCAGGAACCCAAGGCTGTGTTTATGAGAAGGAAGAGGCTGTTTCCTGGAGCAGGCATAATGCCGCTCTAAAAAAGGCAGGGGAAATACATCATGCAAGGGAGCATAACCCTGGGAGGGCCGCTGGGAATCTGAGTTCCAGAGAAGCCCAGGCAGGTCAAGGTGCCTCTGACAAGGCCTTTTTTATAGGCTATTTGCGTGAGGGTTTGTTGCTGTTCCCTGAAGGGCTGACAGTCACTCAAGGTCTCAGTGGGGAGCTTGGAAGCTAATCTTAGCTGTCACTTTCCAGGCCTTCTCCACTGGTCCTGCTGATGCATTTACAAAAGAAGTAAACTCTATTGTTTCAAAAAATGCAAAAATGACGTTTTAGTTGTTGACTCCTGCATTGCTGTAGATAAACTGGAACCACCAGCTCCTTCCCTGCCTTAGAAACCCAGGGCAGGAAGAAAGTTTAACTGGGTTCCAGTGATCAGAGAGACACCAGAAAGTATTTTCCCCAGACTGTTAATGTATCTGCTTATCTCTAAGAATTCTTATTCCTCTGGCTTCCTTGAAGGTCCTGCCATGTTAGAAAGGGGGCTCCGGGCAAAGCGAACCCTGGTTTTAGCTTCCTCTGGCTTCTGTAATAAATGACTGCAGGCTCAGTGGCTCTTCACAACAGAATCTTATCCCCTCAGAATTCTGAAAAGGAGAATTAAACTGACTCTTAAGAGGTTGAAATCAAGGTGTCAGTAGGGCCAGTTTTTTCTGGAGCTTCCAGGGTTGAGTCTGCCTTTGCCTCTTTCAGCATCTGGGGCTGCTGTCATTGCATGGCTTGAGGATCCTTTCTCCATTTTCAAAGCCAGCAGTACAGTATCCACTATCTCTTCTGCTTCCCTTGGCTCTGCCATGTGGCTTTTCCCTCCTCCTCCTCCTCTTCCTCCTTCTATCTCCCTCTGCATCCCTCCTGTAGGGCATTTGTGATTAACTTAGGGCCCACCTGGATAACTGAGTCTATCTCATCTTGAGATTCTACCAAGTCTCTTTTGCTATATAAGGCAGCGCCCACAGGTCCCAGAGATAGGGCCTTTATCAACTTGTCTGGTCTAATCGATGCCCAGTGCAGCTGATAAACTTTATTTCTGGATGTGTCTGTGAGGGTATCTATGCAAGATATTAATACTTGAATCCATAGACTGTGTAAATAGGACCCAGCCTCACCAATGTGGGAGGAAAGCTTCCAGTCTGTGAATGGGTAGAACAAAAAAGTGGAGGAAGCGTGAATTCAGACTCTGCTTACACTGAGTCATTTATTTTCTCCTGACCTGGGGCATCTGATATCAGGTATCAGCACTCCTGGGTATCAGGCTTTAGGACTCAGATCAGCATTTATACCACTTTTCCCTGCATTCACGAGTCTGCAGAGTGGGACTGAATTACACCACCGGCTCTCCTTTTCTCCAGCTTGCTTCCGGCAGATTGTGGACCCCATGGGCTAATTTCTGAAATTAAGCTGCATATCTATCTATTGAACTACCTCCCTATTAGTTCTGCCTCTCTGGAGAACTATAATTAGTGAGGAGTTATGATTTACTAACCACACCTCCAAGCGGGGTCGGAGTTTACTGAGCATTTATTGTGCTCTACATACCGTGCTAAATGCCTTACGGCCTTTTAGTTTACTAACCCTATAAAGTAGGCACAGTCCATTACCTAATTTGTAGACAGTAAGAGGTAAATCTCATTTAATTCTTTGTATGTGTTAATTTCTCATTTGGGGCTAAGATGTGTTAATTCTTTTAACCCTCATGGTGACCTGTAAGGTAGGAAATTATTATCTCTATCTTAGAGCTAGGGAAATCAAGGCACTGACAACTCAAGTAACTTGCCTAAGATCCTCTAACAAGAAACAAAACTGGAAACCAAGTAAAACAAGGGAGTAAGGTAGAGGAGGATGGAGGGAGGGGAGGGAAGGAGGAGGGACAAAAGGACAGTGGGAAAGCCCTTGTCACTTTGACAAGATACATATGTGCATAAAATGCTCAACTCCATTGTAAACCTTAAATTTTGCACGTATACATATCAATAAAATGGGTAGGAAAAAAAAGAAACAAAATTGGAAAATGAACCCAAGCACACAGCCCTGGGCCTTCTACCAGTGTAGCTTTGTTCTTCCTATGTAATTTTGACTGTTTATTATTATTACTATTGTTGCTCTTCCTACTTCATAGGAGACAAAAAGTTTACTTGGCTCTTGATTAACCTTATTCCATACAGAAGGTTCAAGTGATACTGTGATCTGAGGATCATCTAGGAAGTCAACTGGCCAAATATTAGTTTTATCCATTGCTTGAGTGCATTCCCTTGCACCCAGTATTGCCTTTTAAAATTAAATAATCTTAAAGAAACTGGTATTGTCATCAATATTATTGTGTGAATAGGTTTACTGGGTAATTTTTACTATTGAAAAAGAAGAATGAAAACAAAGAGTTATAAACAGGAAAGCTCGATGCCAGAGTCAGAGGTCATGGGCAAGGTGAACAGTTGGGGAAACAAATAACCTATCTTTGCTCTAGAAGGAAGCAGTTATGGTGAACACTGAAGGGCGAGGTGGGGGGTCGGTGGGAGACAGGCTTGATCAATGAGAACTGGTATTGAACCTGTTGAAGTCCAGTTTGGTTTAAGGTGACTAAGCTAAAAGTGTGGGAATGAGTAAACAAGTGGGCACTGAAGTGGGCCCTGTCCTGGCCAGAAGGATGAGAAAACAAGAAGGGGAAAAAGAAGGTGCTTCATCAGATCTTTCCACCCAATGGAACTCCAGTCCTTATCCCAATCTGTTCATTCAAGATATTCATTAAGCTATTCAAGATATTTATTAAGATATTCATTATTGCATGCTCAGATCTTCTGGGGTTTTTTGAACTGTTGCTGTAGAGGATCCCACCACGAGTGACATTATAATGTAGCGCTCAGATTCCAAACTGGCATCCCAATACCCTAATTCTGGAAGCAACAATTTTGCCTCCAAAATATTTTGAAAATTGAATTAGTGTTTTTTTTTTTTTTGTGGCTTAATCATGTACTTTCCCGTTCACAACACTTCTGATGCTCTATTTTTTTCATATTCCCAAAACCTCTCACGCACTTCTTATCCAGCCTCTGAAGGCACCTGCATCTTCGGCCCTGTGATAAGGGACAAGCTTTCAGAATGAGAACTGCTATTGTTAAGCCAAGGAAAATTGCCTACAACCCTCTTAGTAAATCCAGAAGGTCGCACATTTACACTTCCAGACTCATTTGTCCACTAAATGTACTCCATCAGAAGATTCATGTAATGAAGTTTGCTGTCACTAATTATAAGTAGGTCAGATCTTTCCCATTTTGTTCTTCACCACAGCTTCTCCAGGGAGACTGGAGGTTGTTTCTTTTGTCCATGGGAACTGTTTGTCCTGGTTGGTTTTTATGGGTGGTCGTCAAGATTGACCTTTAGTCTCCACATAGATGCGGGCTGTATGGCAGGTAGGGCAGTCTGGGTTAAGAATCACTGGGGTTTGGAAGGAGCTGGGAACCAATGGTACATCAAATGATTCTGCCCTGAGGTGGGGGTATATAGCTCAGTGGTAGAGCACTTGCCTGGGCTGCACAAGGATCCAGGCACAATCCACAACAATAAAACAAAATGAAAAAACTTGTTTATGCAAATGATTCTGCCCAAAGTGATAAGATTTTGGAGTGAGGGAAAATTGGGTTGATTCATTCATTTATTGAGTACTAGCATTTTACTAGGTGATGGAGGTAATAGCGGTTATGAAATATCTAATAATGTTGTTATTCAGAAATCAAGTATGTAATTCAAAGTCTTTTATTATAAAGACAAAAAACTGGTATTATATTGGGACATACAGCTTTAGGTGACAAAAATCAGGACTGAAAACAGGTTAGATAATCGCCCAGATTCTCAGGAGTTTCTTTTCTTCTTCTACATTGTTTTTATATGAGTGATTTTATCTGCTTTCATCGTTCACAATGATCTATCTCATGCCATCCTTCTAATGAAGTTGACCTTGCTGAGTTCCCCTGAACCTGAATATCTATTGACTACTCCATTTTCTTTTTAAAAAATTCCCATTTTTATTGGTATGTGTATGTGATATAGACAACGGTTACATTGAGTTGAATATTTTGTGCACATATATACTGCACCAACCTTACAATCCCTTCCCTTCTCCTTTGTTGACCCTCTTGAAACTTCTCTCACCCACCTTGACTCCTGCTATCACACCCATTTAGTTCTATAAAATGCCTGTATTCTGGGTTTCTCATATTAGAGGAGCCATCATGCTTAGTGACTGTTCTATTTTCAAGGAGGAATTTATCCCATATTTATAGAGCATTTTCTCTTCTTTACTGCTACATTCAATTTCTTCCTTCCTTTAAGTTACACTCAAAAGGTTTTACCACTTTTTGTAATTACTGTATTTACACCAGGGTAATAAAGTCTGGTTTAAAATTTTTTCAATAAAAAAGAGTACATGCTATTCCAAGTTTGAGACTAGCTTGGATAACTTAGCAACCTAGCCAGATGCTATCTCAACTAAACAATTAAAAAAAAAGGAGCCAGGATGTAGTCAGAGCAAAGGCCCTATGTTCAATCCCCAGTATTGCCAAAAAAAAGGCCCTATGTTCAATCTCCAGTATATGATTTCATTTATATGAATTTCTGAAAGAAGAAAATTCTAGAACATTCTAGAAGAGAGAAAGATATCAATAGTTGCCTAGTGTCAAAGAATGCAACTCATTCCAAAGAAGCACCATGGGACTTTTCAGGGTGATGGGAAGACTCTATTTCTTGAATGAGGTGGTGGTTACAGAGGTATATATGTTTGTCAAACTATATATACTTAAAGTGAGTGTGTCTTAGCTGGGCACAAGTGGCCCATATTTGTAACTCCAGCTACTGGGGAGGCTAAGGCGGGAGAATCACAAGTTCAAGGCCAGCCTTGGCAACATAGTGAAACTCAGAGGGAGAGGGAAAGGTAGAGGGAGAGGGTGAGGGAGGGGAAGAGAGAAAGAGAGAGAGAGAGAGAGAGAGAGAGAGAGAGAGAGAGAGAGAGAGAGAGAGACTGTTTATAGCTTACACACCAGTAATTTCTTTTGGAAAAGGGACCTTTAGAAATGGGCTTGCCTTTCTGCAAAGAGGCAAATAAGACCTACTTAGTCCAGAGATTAATGCTGAGATTTAACTAGTGTGGTGATTCTATGTAAAGGGCAAGTGAGACTAGAGAAGTGATGTACTCTGCTCGTTTGGTGCTGTTCGCCATATGCCTTTATGATACAGCACTCTGTGGCACCGTGTATGGTTCTGGTGTCCAAAGGGTTTTACGCTTTGCTTTGTTTTGTTTATTTGCTAGGAGGAGTGAGGGGCAGTGAGGGGGCTGTAGAGAACAACATGCTCTTTAATCTAATCTAAATATTCCACTCCGTGCTTAATTTATAACGCATGCTCTAAAGCCTTAAAGGAAACAACTGGCTGGGGTAACTCATGAGACGTCCTTAGAGAGCCATGTATTCAGGGGCACAAGTATTCTACTTTTGGGCCAATTGAAGGGCTTTTCAGCCATGGTTGTTATACATAATTTCACCATATGAGCTGACTTCAAAACTTAATTTCCATGTGAAAATCAATTCCCCTGTTTTCACTGTAATGTGAGGCTAAAGGGAAAAAAAAGCCTGAGTTTTAGGTCTATCTAAGTCCAATTTCCCTCTACAGTATTTGATAGATTTTCTTCCTCTGGGGTCTTAACTCAGTTTACTCACCTGCAAATAAGCGAGACCTGCTCCATGTCTCTGAATACACATTGCCTGCTTGTTTGAGCGTGGACTTACAGCTGTGGCTTGCTTATCTCTTCTACCAACCTAAAGCATCTTCCCACTCTTGGAAGTGAGAGCTTGGGCTAATTTTTACAGTAGTACGAGCATGTACAATGGTCTCTGTGGTTACCTGATAAATACTTGTGGACCATTTGTTTCCTTCTCTTTTTCTAACCTCAAATTATAATTGCAATTTCATACTTAAGGGGTTCAGTTGAAAGCACTTAGTGCGCAAAACCAATCCCCCTAGGAAGCACCACAGAGCTAGTGACACCACTCCAGGGGGTCCGAACAGTCATTGTTCACTGAGTTACCCAGTTGTTCTCCAGCCTCACCCCAGCCTCAGGGTGATGGACATTCCATTTGGGGGAATGATTCATATAGGCCTTAATCCCAATAATACCTTAGATTTTCTGGGCACTTTATGCATTTCATGGTGCTTTCACATGTATTATCCTCATAACCACCCTGGGAAGTATATTGGACAGATATTATCCCCGTTCCATTGATGGAAAACCCAGGCTGAGAGAAGACATGAGATTTGCCCTAGGTCATGTGGTGAGTCAGCAGGACTGGAAGAAGGGCTACTGCCATGGTTAAGTTGCTATATGATACATATATATATGTGTGTATATATATATATATGGGTACCTGTTACAGTGCTTGGCATATAGTTGGTACTAAATGAATTATGACTGCCCTGTTCACATGTCTGCCTCCCTTGCTCCTATGTTGGTCTGATTAAAATGAACAAGGCAGGCATAATTTATTGAGTACCTACTATGTGATAACCACTAAAGGAAAACATTATGTGTATAATATCACCGTCAAGGTCATAAAAATGTGTGGAGATGTGATCATGTGGGAAAATGACTTTTTATAGTCCCATTTCCCAGAGAGGAAATTAAGGGTCCTAAAAGATGAGTAGCTTGTTTACAACACTAGAAGGAAATCCAACCACTCTTTCTTTTTTTTTACTTATTTAAATAACAAATATTATATGTTTAGGGTATACAATGTGAGTCTTAATATATGTATACACTGTAGAATGGCTACGTCAAGCTAATTAACATTCCCATTTCCTCACATGGTTTTTTTTCCCGCCCTTAGTCTTGAAACAATATTCTAGTACATAGTATTTTGTTACTAGGTAGAGTCTGCATGTTTTGCAACAGATCTTTTATTGTTCCTGAGATTTTGTATTTTTCGACCAACATCTTTCCACTCACACTCCCTCCCCTCGCCATTGATCACCGCCAATCTCTGCTTCTGCGAGTCTGACTTTTTACATTCCATACCTAACAAGTATCGTGTGATATTCGTCTTTCTGTCCCTGGCTTGTTTCACTTAGCATAACAACATCTAGTTTCATCCATCTTGTCATAAATGGCAAGATTTCTTTCTTTTTGAGAGTTGACTAGTATTCTATTATATATATCGCATTTTCTATGTGCATTTATCTGTGGACACTTAGGTTGATTTCATGTCTTGACTATTGTGAACAGTATTGCATAAACAAGCATAGATGGATCTTTGACATGCCGATTTTGTTTCCTTAGGCTACATACTCACTGGTGAGATTTCTGGGTCATATGATAGTTCTATTTTTAATCCCACTCCCCAGCTCAGGTTCTTTCCACTGTGCCACATCTCAGCCCTCTTTTTATCATTTATTTTAAGATGGGGTCTTTTTAAATTCCTAAATTCCCCATGTTGCCTCAACCTTGCAACCTCAGCCTCAGCTTGCATGGGGACTGCAGGTGTATGTCACCATGCCCAGCTTTTTTTTTCCCTTCCTTTTTCTTTCTTTGAAATGTTCATACTATTTTCTATAATGGCTGTAATAATTTGTATTCCCACCGACAGTGAAAAGGTTTTCTTTTCTCCACATCCTTACCAGTACATGCCTTTTGTCTTTTTGATGATAACCATTCTAAGAGCTGTGAGATGATTTTTCATTTCCGTCTTAATTTGTTTCCCTAGCACAGTGGTTACAGTGTTTGCCTAGCAAGTGCAGGGCCCTGAGCTTGATTGTCCAGCACCACATAAACCCGCA
Organism: Ctenodactylus gundi; assembly: GCA_004027205.1. Classification (NCBI taxonomy): domain Eukaryota; kingdom Metazoa; phylum Chordata; class Mammalia; order Rodentia; family Ctenodactylidae; genus Ctenodactylus; species Ctenodactylus gundi. The sequence goes on from PVKB01000362.1 coordinate 298,275, forward strand.
TGGTAGCATGTGCCTATAATATAAGCACTTCAGAGCCTGAGGCAAGAGGATTGCCACGTGTTTGAAGCCAGACTGGGTTACATAGTAAGTTTAGGACCAGTCTGGACTACAGAGCGAGACCTTGTCTCAAAAATTTTTTTTCAGAATGCAGAGACCCCCACACATACACAAATCCCAGTAAACCTAGATGAGCAAGCCCTAGTTAGCTCTTCAATCTGCCTTCCACTTCGTACCCCAACGTCATCACCAATCTTCACTTTTACTTCATCTTCAACTTCAATGTCAATATAAACCTCATTCTCAGTCTTCATTGTCTTCTCCATGTGACCAGATAGAATCAGTCTGAACAACCAGCACCCGATGGTAAGGAATTTCATGTTTCCTGAGTAACCCTGCCTATTCTCCAACTTGCCAGCAAAGTTCCTAACAACCCATTTTACTCATGCCAGCCTGCACACAATTGTTTTTATATATTTCTGTTAAATACAACTGTATGTTGTTTTCTCCATTAATTTGGAAGCTCTCCCAGGATAGGAATTATAGTTATACTTTGTTCTTTAGGCTAAGAAGCTACACAGTTATTTTTATATCGTAGAAAATCAACTTACGTTTGTTCCTGGTAATGACACAATTAAACTCTCACTGGATACACAGGATTTTATAACAATTTTCATTTGCTTTTTGTGTTAGACCTAGATGTTCATCACCTTTTCTTATTTTCACAATATATTATTTACTGCTACTATTATAGCCTACTCACTGCATTCAATTATTCACTTGAGAAACATTTATTTTACCAGGTAATGAAAATATAAAAAGACCAAGACACAATCTCAAAACTATGTCTAGTGGTATCAACTAAGTTCTTATTATGAATGCATTTTGTTTACTTTGGCTTCCTACTTGCTTTGCAAGTGGTAATCTGACTTGAAAAAATAGTCAGAATTTTGTGGAAAGTAATTGGATTCATCTTGGCAATAACTAGGAGAAACAGCAGCTTTTGAGATCTTGTGAGGTTTTTTTTCAAATGGTCCTCCAGCTACAAGGCAACTGAATTTGCTCTTATATTTGGCATGCTTTGCATTTTTCTACCATTTGACCAGACCCTTATTTCCTTTTCATGAGGAGGAAACAAGTTCAATAAAAGAGCCTTTCCCCCAAAGTAGTAAGGTGCCAAAGAAAGATTAGGAACCACTGTACAGAAAGAAAAAAAAAAGGAGAACCTATTATGATTTATGGCCCTTACCTGATAAGATTGATTTACTAACTTGGAATACTCCAGCCACAGAGCGTTGCAAGATGCCCACGGTCAGAAGATACAATAGATTAGAGTTGTAGTATTCTAGCCAGATTGAATCTTGGGGAAGAATGTAGCCAGTGTGTGGAGAGGCAGCCTGTCCTTTCTTCTCAATTTTCTGATTTAGAACCAGGGTAGATCTAAGTGTGAAAGAAAAGAGAAACACCTCATTATGAAGATGTTTGTTGCAGATGAAGACATCCAGCTACACGAACATAGGTTTGCTTCTGAGAGTATAAAGAACAAGTTTCAAGGTGCCCCAACATTAAATCTATCAACGTAGCTGATATTGTTAGTATTGGTGTGATTTTCATTGTTCAACATAATTCACTTTGGTGGGTTTACAGTACAGACCAGAGGAATAAATATTTGAAAGGAATGAAGATATCGGATCTATGCTGTGGTACAGAGCAGATGAAAAGTTGGTGTGTATCCTTTGCCCAGTGCCTTTACACTTTCCTACGTTTTTTTTTTTAGTTTCTTCATAATTGGGGGTTCCCTTATCTCCTTCAGCTTATTTTCCATATGGTTCCTCCATTGAACCCAGTCTCACAAGTTAGGTCAAATTTTCTTACTTTTGTTCCTCCCCCACAGGATACAATCCCTCTCTCAGTTCCCCTTGGGAGGAATGCCTTTCTGCCTTTCCTAATCCTTTCCTTCCTCCAAGGTCCACTTTAGACCCGCGTCCTCCATCAAGCCCTCCCTGACAGCTCCTGCCCAGTTCCCTCTTCCTTCTCTGACCTCCTAGTATACAATGGTGTGTGATAATAATAGCTGCCATTGGCCCAGTGGTCGACAAAGCACTGCATTTGCTTTTGACTTGCACAAGCTCAGGAGGTTGGTCAGAAGAATTTTCTAGTTCCTCAGAGAGAATGAAAACCAGCCCAAGGCCATATTGCAAGTGACTTGCCAAACTGGGATGCTAATCTGGGCCCTGGAAGCCTCATGCTTTTCCACTAGTCTTTTGTTAGTCTCACAACTTTGTACCTCAGCAGTGCCAATGCTGGAAAAAAATTAAGATACTCCAATAATTAAATATTTGTGAATTGCTCTCTTGACTTTGTCTCAGCGTTATCTTCCTTCCTGTATCCTGCCTGTTCCCACCTCAAAGGGGGTTGCTTCTACTTGTCATGGACCATGAGCACGTATGAATGAGAATTTGCAAAGCGTTGCATTATTGGTGGAGGAACCTGTAGTGGGGGTGGGATGGGGTCTATTCTCCAGGGGTGCTCTTTCTGAGAGACACGGTCTCCCTCCTTGGCTAAAGAGGAAGGATCCCTCTAAAGCCCAACAGAAGGAGGACATGATTTCACTTGTTTGTTATGAGGGTTTTTTCTTAGAAACAAAGAAAAAGAGTATTTTAAAAAAAACAGTAGTAGAGAAAATCTCTTTCCTTTGGTTGAGTGACATTTCATGTCTGTTCATATCATTATGTCACTCTCTGAAAAATGAAGAGCTAAAGCAATGTCTGTTCTCACTAGACAGAAGTAAGAACAGGGTGTTTCCCTCGCAAGAGACCTGAACGTGATGAGTGAAGTGCCGGGCCTGAAGTTGAGTCACTAGCACCAGTGGGGGTGGGGAGTGGGGTACCGCGCTTTTTCTCTTGAGCTTGCACAGCCCACAAATGCACTTAGGGCCATAGATACACACACCTGTTGGCCACAGCCTGTGCTGGTATTGCAGCAACTGGTACTTGGCTTGGGGAAAGTCTCCAGCTGCCTTTGGTTCTTTTTAAATAGATCTCCAGATTAGGTGGGTCATGTTTTTGTTTTTTAAATAACTAACAACATTTTTAGAATTCACAGGAAGTTACAAAATTGTACAGCTTCCCCGATGATAATGTCTAATCACAGTTGTGACTTTTATTTATTTTTTACAGATGTTGCTTTTAGAATGGTGTTTATGAACAAAAATTTGAATAATCTCTAGTGGTAGGTATTATTCTGGAATCCTTCCCACGTGGGGGGTCTGTTCGTTGCCTCAGGTGGCATCTGATGAAAGCTGAGGCTGGAGTCACGGGAGCGTGTCTCCTTCCACGCACTCCAGCTAGTGGGCAGCGGAGCCTTCTCCACAGCAGGGCAGTTTAAGTGAACTCACACCTCTTGCCTGGCAGCTGGCTCCTTCAAGAGCAAGTGCCCCAAAAGGCCTGGATAGAAGCTGCAGGCTGCTTACAATCTAGGCTTGATGTCCTAGGCTTTTATTTCCATCACAATCCATTGGTCAAGCAAGCCACTCATGCTAGCCAGATTCAAGGAACGAGGACTTAGCCAGGAGGAAGCTAGCAACGTGACTTAAGGAGAAGACTCATCTAATTAACTCAAGTGGTTTGAGTGTTGATTCTCTTCCTCAGACTAAAGACAACTTTAGCTGCACTTTTCTACTTTTGTTTTAGTCTGACTTTGTAGATCAGGCTGGCCTGAGCTCCCAGCAGTCCTCCTGCCTCAACCTCCTAAATTCTGAGATTACTGTCAAGTGCCACCACACCCAGTTTATGTGGTGCAGAGGAATCAGAGTCTTGCACTTGCTAGGCAAGCGCTCTAACCATTGAGATATGCTTCTAGGCCCTGGTTCCTCTTCTTAAGGTTTGTGGGGAAGAAATTCAGCAAGAGAAAATTACGTGGAAATGTAAATAGCATGCCTGACAACAGTGACAGGAATGGAGGGAAAGGGCTCCACCTGGAGGCCTCTTCTGGAGATAGGAAAGTAGAACTCAGGTGTGTCTCTGCAGTGATGTAGGGGCATCAGGCAAGAAAAATTTATTTTGGTCATAATTTCTCTCAACATCGCTTTATGGTTTGCAGTGTACAACTCTTACACATCTTTTGTCAGATTTATGCATAAGCATTTTATTTCTGTTGCTGCTTTTTAAATGGTACTCTTTTTTATTCCAGTTTGAAATTTTCCATGCTATGACACAGAAATACTATTCCTTCTTGCAGGCTGATTGTGTGTCATGCAATCTTGACAAACTTAGTTGTCAGCTCAAGAATGTATTGTGGATATACTATAGGATTTTCTACATAGAGACTCATGTCATCTGCGAATGAAGATAGCGTTACTCTTTCCTTACCCATCTGGATTTACAGAGAAAACCATACTGACTAGATCTTCACCGCGGTTTGAGTATATGTAGGGAGAGGGCATGTTCTCCTCACATTCCTGATAGCAAGGAGAAAGTATAATTCTTTCATCTTTAGTATTTTAGCTGTAGATTTTTCAGAAAAAAATTTTAAATCAAGGTACGAATATTCTTTTCCAAGTTTACCATTCAACTCCTAGTTTGTTGACTCCAAAAACAATGTTAGAACTAGATATTGCATCTGTTAAATTATTTCTCTGATTTGTTGAGATAATTATGTAGATTTAAAATTTTTTATTAATATGCCAGATTCCATTAATTTTTTAATGTTAGGCCCACCTTGCATTTCTGGGTTGAATCTCACTTTGTCATGATTTATTTTGACAAATTTCATTTGGAATGTTTGTTTCTAGGTAGATATTGCTCTGTAATTGTATTGTTGTTTGCTGTTGACTTTTTTTTCTTGTGCTGGTGTTCCACCTCAGTGCTAATACAAAGGCTCTACCGTTAAGCTACATTCCCAACCTCTGTTGTTTACTCATAATGTCTTTACCTGTATTTGGTATCAGGGTGATGTTGGCCTTCTAAAATGGGTTGTAAAGTAGTCATAATTTTTTCACTTTCTAGAGGAGTTAGTGTAGACTTTGGTATTATTTCTTTGTAAAATGCTTGGTATAATTCACCAATGAGGCTATCTGGGCCTGAAGTTTTCTTTGTGGAAGGTATTAACCATAAATGCAATTTCTTAATAGATATAGAGCTAATCAAGTCAGATGTTTCCTTTTTTTTTTTATTTTGAGACAGGGTCTCACTCTGTATCCCAGGCTGTTCCTGGACTCACTATGGAGTCCAGGATGGCCTTGGATTCACGGCAATCCTCCTGTCTCAGCCTCCTGAGTGCTGAGATTACAGGCGTGCACCACCATGCCCAATTTATGTGGTGCTGGGGAATTGAACTCAGGTACTTAGCACTTGACTTACTGCTTGCTTGGCAAGTGCTTTAACCACTGAGCTACTCCTCCAGACCCAGATGTTTCTCCTTGAGCTTTGGTGTGGTTTATGTCCTTCAAGGAATTTTTTCATTTCATACAACATTAAATTTATTGGCATTACTTTCTCACAATAGTCCCTCATTCTTTTTTATAGAAAAGATCTGTGATGACATGACATGTTTTATTACTTTACCTTTTCTTTTTTTCCAAATTTCAACCTCATTTTATTGATCTTTTCAAAGAACCAACTTTTCATTGATTTGTCTATTTTTTTCTGTTTTCTATTTTATCTATTTCTGCCCTTTCATTATTTCATACTTTTGATTTAATTTGCTTTACTTTCTATGGTTTCTTGAGGTGACAGAATTCCCCACATTGGCTTGAGTCTTTTTTCATATCTTAGTGCTCTAAGTCCCTTGAAGTATATTGCTGTAGCACCATCTCATAGATATTTATTTATTTAGAGACAAGGTCTAGCTTTGAAGCTCAGGCTGGTCCTGAACTCACTCTGTAGCCCAGGCTGGTCTCTAACCCAAGACAATTCTTCTGCTTGAGCCTCCCAAGTGGTGATATTACAGGCATGCACTACTATGTCCAGATAATATCCTGTAAACCTTGGCATTTCTTTTCATTTTCTTTTGGTTAAGAATATTTTCTAATCTCCTTTTTGACTTATTATTTGACACACGTTTCTTTGGAAGTTGTCATTTACTTTCCAAATGCGTGGGGATTTCTGAGATATCCTTTTGTTTCTGTTTCTACTTTAATTCCATTCTGGTCAGAGAGCACACTAGGTATGACTTGTATTCTTTTAAATTTATTTAGACTGGTGTGTTGGTAAATAAACTTGGTACATCCTCCACGGGCACATAACAAGAATGTGGATTCTGCTGTTATGTGGGTGGTTCATAAATATCAAGTAGATTACATTGGTTGGCAGTGCTGTTTAACTCCACTATATCCTGATCTTCATTCTACTTCTATGAGTTGTTGAGACAGGAGTATGTATAGATCAAACTCCATTGCAGATGTGCCCATTTCTTCTTACAGTTCTACCATATTTTGCAGCTCTGACATTAGGTACATAAAGTTGGGATTGTTATATGCTTTTCATGACCTGATAACATTCTTTGCCCCCAAATCTATTCCATCTTAAGCTAACAAAGCCATTCCAAGCTTTTTATATCTAAATGTTGGCATGTCATATCTTTTCCTATCTGTTTATTTTTAACCTGATCCTTCAAATTTGAAATACATTTAATATAGGCAGCATATTATTGTGTTTTACTCTTCTAAAAAATCCAATCTGATGATTTTTGATTTTTAATTGAGGTAACAGATTATTTACTTTTAACATTGTTACATGGTTAGATTTTAAATTTATTATTTTGCTATTTGTTACCTATTTGTTTCATTTATTCTTTGTATCCCTTCTTTTTCTGTCTTATTTCAGGTCTGATATTTTATGATTCCATTTGGTCTCTTATTAGCTTATTACCCATAATATTTTTATTTTAGTAGTGCTTTAGAGTTGATAATATGCATCTTTTCTGCATCCCAGTGTACCATCAGTGGTGTTGTGCCACGTCATGTCAGTGTAAAAGCTTTGCAGTCCTTTACTTTCATTTTCCCTTCCTGAATTTGTGCTGTTGCTGCTTGCTTGCACAGTACTGTGAACCTCATTACAGTGTTATTAGTTTTGTTTAGCCAATTAGTTTTCAAACAGATTTTTAAGTGATAATAAAACATAACTTCCCCACATACTGACCATTTCCAGGTTTCTTTATTTCTTTTTGTAGATCCATGTTTTCCTTTTTTTCTTTTGTCTGAAGGACTTTTTAAAATAATTCATAAGCAAGAAGATAGTCCTTGTGGAGAGGAAATGAGGACTTGGGGGTGGGGCTAAAAGGATGGGAAAGGGAAACAGATGTGATATGTAAATAATAAAATCTTTTAATGTGAATCTGTAGATGATACATTTTTATCCTTTATTTTAGAAGGATATCTTAATAGGGTGTACAATCCCCCTAATATTTTTATGAGGTTGCCCCATTGTTTTTTCTTTTGCATTATTTCCATAAAGAAAAATTTTTATTTTCCTACATCAGAGTGCTAGGATTGCAGGCCTATAGGCCTACCCTTTTTCTGGCTATACTTTTTTTTTTTTTTTCTGAGACAGGGTTTCGCTCTGTGGTCCAGGCTGGTCCTAAACTCAACATGGAGCCCAGGCTGGTCTTGGACTCACAGCAATCCTCCTGTCTCAGCCTCCTGAGTGCTGGGGTTACAGGCGTGCGCCACCACACTCGGCTTATGTAGTGCTGGGGAATCAAACTTAGGTACTTAGTGCTTTCTTAAGTGCTTGCTAGGCAAGTGCTTTAACTGCTGAGCCATTCCTCCAGCCCCTTTCTGGCTACTTTTAACATTTTCTTTTTATTCTTAGTTTTGATCAACTTGTTTATGATGTGCTTTGTGTTTGAGGTTAATTGAGATTTTTGGATCTATGGATTTTTAAAATAATATTTGAATTTTTGGCCATTATTCATGAAATATATATTTTGTTCCTTTCTTTTTTCCTTTCTTTTGAGAACTTCAATTACCTGTATATAAGGCTACTTGATGATGTCCTCTATGTCACTGGTGCTTGGCTTTTGTTTTTACATTATATTTTTGTTTTTAAGTTATATTCTTGTTTTAAGTTATATTTTTGTATCATTTTGAATACTTATATTGTTATACCTTCAAAAACACTTACATTTTTTGTTCTGGTGTGTAATTTGCCATTCATTTTATGCGGTGTTTTTTTTTTTTTTTTTTTGAGACAGGGTCTCACTCTGTAGCCCAGGCTGGTCCTGAACTCACTATGGAGCCCAGGGTAGCCTTGGACTCAAGGCAATCCTCCTGCCTCAGCCTCCTGAATGCTGGGATTACAGGAGTACACCACCATGCCCTGCTGGGGAATCTAACTTGGGTACTTAGTGCTTGACTTAGCACTTGCTCGGCAAGTGCTTTAACTGCTGAGCCATTCCTCCAGCCCCTGGAAATGTAAATTTAAACCTCAGTAAGGTGTCATGGTTTCCATTAATATCATCCATTAGGATAGATACTATAAAAACCAACAAACAATAACAAGTGTGAGCCTGATGTGGATAAATTAGAATCTTTGGGTACTGCTGGTAGAAATGTAACACGGTGCAGCCACTGTGGAAAATAATATGATAATTCCTCAAACAACTGAAAATAGAACTACCACCAGATATGGAAATTTCACTACAGGGCATAAATCTAAAAGAATTAAAGGGAAGATCTTAAAGATATCTGCACACCCTTTGTCATCGCAGAATTATTCACAATAGTCAAGAGGTGGAAGCAGTTCAAATATCCATTATGGATGAGTGAATAAACAAACTATGGTATATATATACAGACATATATATCTGAATATTATTCATCCATACAAAGAAAGGATATTCTGACATATGCTGCAACATGCATGAGCCTTGAAGATACGATACTAAATGAAATAAGTCATTTATAAAAGACAAATACTATAATGCATGACTTCACCTATGTGAAATATATAAAAACCAAATTCATTTAAAAAAGTAGAATGGTAGTTTCCAGAATTTGCAGAGAGGAGGGAAAGAAGGGTTGTCTAATAGATGCTGAGTTTCACTTTTGCACGACCAAAAAGTTTTAGAGATTGATGGCAAAACAATGTGAATATACTTAACACTACTGAATCGTTGACTTGAAAATGGTTGAGACGGTAAGTTTTATGTATGCGCTTTTTTACCACAACTTAAAAAATCCTAACAAAACATAAAGTAGATCATAAAGCAAAAGATAATAAACAAGAAGTCTATTAACATAAAGCCAAAATATTTTTGGGAAAAGAAACACTGTCTCTCTAGAAAGTTCATTTTTCAAACATATTCTAACAATATAATTAGCAATGAAACAAATGGGATATATTTATTTTATAAATAAAACCAAAAGAGATATATGTATGTATCACTTTTATGTCTCTACTTAAAGCCTGAGACATATGTAATAGTATAAGAACTGTTTAAAGTCTGCCTCTGCCAAATCTAACATCTGTATTCGCTATGTGTCCCTTTCAATGAATCGTTTTGACTCCTAGCTATGGACTGTACTTTCTGCTTTTCTGATGCTAGTTTTTTTGTTTTACCCTGTTTTATTTTGTTTTACTTGATATGGAGCAGAATTTTATTTTGTTGGGCTTTGAGTATTTTTGTATTTATAAAAGTATTTTGTGGCTTTGTTCTAAGAGATTTGGTTCAATCACCTGGAAACAGTTTGAAAATTGTGGGCCTTGCTTTTAAGACCTGATAGGCACAACCACAGCAACGTTCAGTCTTGGGTTAATTAGTGCTTTTTACTGAAGACATACCTTGCTGCGTACTCTATTCACCAGGAACCTTGGGTCTCCTGAGTCTGTCTTGTGGTAGCAAACTCTATTCCCATCTTGTGTGAGTGTTTGTTATCTCTAATCATTTGTGATGGTTTTTTTTTCCTCGCCTCCGATAGCTTTCTTATACGTATGTACTATTAGTACTCAGCCAAATCTGAAGTGGAACTCTGCAAATCTTTAGATCTCTCTCTCTGTCTCTCCCTCTTCTGAAGCAGGATCTGGCTCTGTAGTCTAGGCTAGTCTTGAACTCACTTTGGAGCCCTGGCTGGCCTTGAACTCATGGCAATCCTCTTGCTTCAGCCTCCTGAGCTCTAGGACTACAGGTATGTGCCACCACACCTGGTTTATATGGTGCTGTGGAGCTGAGCCCAGAGACTTGTTCTTGCTAGGCAAGTGCTTTAACTGCTGAGCTAAGAAATTCAGCAGCCTTGGTCTCCCCAGACTCTCAGCTTTGTATTTTTGACTCATGGAGTTTGCCAGGCTGTGTTCAAATTACTTCTCTTTGTGGTATGGCCTGTCATTCCAGGTCTTTCTGGGACCACTCTCTTCCTTCTGATATCCAATGTCGTTCAAATTATTAATTAATATACCTTACCAACTTTTGGGGTTATTTCAGATGGGAGAGTAAACCAATCCCTATTATTGCACTCGACCTGTAGTAGAAGTCTTCATTTAAATTTTAAAGCGTGCTTCTGTTCTGAAAGCTATTTGTGTATTTTATAGAATTAAACATTAAAAAATAATTAGTACACGTATTTATCAAATAAATCATAGTCTCATTCACCTGAGAACTGTTCCCGACCCAGAGAATTGCCGTGTGCTTTAGGAGGCACCCTAGCGCTCACCCGAAGATGTTAAAACAGAGCTGCATCCGAATATAAACCAAGCCGCACTAAATCACCGCGTGTGTACTTCACAGGACTGCTAAACACAACTGCAGTTCTAGGTATGGCCACTTGAGCCCGAGCAGCGGCACTAAATCTCTGCCTCGCTCAAGTACGGCCATTCTGTGGTTTGCTTTACAGCTGACACGTCAAAGACATTATGAGGAAGAAGATGAACCCTGAAGGTAAGATTTATAAACACAGGCTCCCTGCTCTTAGGCTAAGTATCCCTGAAGACGTCCACCTAAAGTGGATCTCTCTAAGTCACAATCCCCATCGTGCACACGCTGATGTCCTCTGCGTGGATACCAGGGGACTCTCAAGGGACTATGTAAATCTGACGACAATGCAGCACCGGCTTTTATTTGACTGCGCTGAGCACAGGCGGGAAAGTAATGCCAATGCGAAACGGTTACAAGCGGAAACTTCCTGCACACATCCAGTCACGGCAAGGGTATTTCAGACATGTGAGGAAGTGTTGATGTATACATTTTCCATGAAAATAATGGATATTCTTGAGCCTGACTCTGAGTCCTAGCTGTGACAATTATAGCTTAGGGAAGTCACTTAGCGTCCAGGTCTTAGTTTCCACAGTGGTACTCCATAAAATGAGGTGTGCAAGAATGCTTAGAGTAGCCTGGAAATCGCACAGTATCAGTGTTAGCTACTGAAGTCATTCTTATTGTCGTCGTTACAGAGACTTGCACGTGCCATGAGTTCAAGGCCAGCCAGGGCTCCAAAGTGAGTTCAGGACTAGCCTAGACTACAGAGCCAGATACTGCTTCAGAAGAGGGAGAGAGAGAGAGACAGAGAAACAGAGAGAGAGAGAGAGAGAGAGAGAGAGAGAGAGAGAGAGAGAGAGAGAGATCTAAAGAAATGGAAGTGTGTGGAGCGTCTCCAGGGAAGGCCTCCTCAGCAAGGTGGACTCTGGGTTCGGCTTGGAAGCAAAGAGCTAGAAGCCAGCAATGATTTCGGGTGTAGGAAATAAAAAGAAGCAAGTCCAAAGAGAAAACCTGTGAGATGTGCTTTGTGTAAAGTTAGGTAGACTAGCTGGACACTTGTGGGCAGCAGAGAATAACAAGTCTAAGAGGAAATAAAGTACAGGGTTTAGTGATGTTTCCTTATAGCAAAGGAAGGAGAGGGAGGTGTTGTGTTTAACCTAAATATAAGCCAGACATTCACATGGTCCACTCTTAACCCAGCAATGCACTAAACAGAGTTTAGTAACCAAAGTGTTTTAAGACTGATTTAAAACTTTACTTGCTCTTCTGGAAGGACATTAAAAAGCATCCAAGTCGCAAGCTTTAGGAACAACACTTGAACTTTTCACACCTTTCAGCAGTTCTTAGCCTCATCAGGTCTGCTGCTTCTCATACCTTTAGCTTTCCACTTCCTGCTTCTCCTGTCCTGCAGCTCTTCAAAGTCTTTAGTCACAACTGTCCTTAGTTGCTCTATCGTGGCTGCCTTGATGTCCTGAATTGACTCGAGACATTTACCTTTCATGGTCACTTTGGCTTGGAGATGAGCCAGAATTTGTGTGGTGCCAGATCCAATGGATAAAGAGGATGAGGGCACACCATAATGTTTTTTTTTTTTTTAAATAAGGACAGTCTGTGTTGTTGGATGACACTTGGCACCAGTATTCACTATATTTTTGATAATACCTCATAAAGGCACCCAGAGAAGAAGACTTCAAAAACTGCTTTAGAAGGTGGTAAGAAGGATGGGACACATGTATTCAAACCAAGGGGGGAGTATTTTGAGGAAGATTTATGTCAAAAAGTCTTTTACTGTAATTATTTTTTTTAATTTGAAAATATTCACCATGTATTTTGATCTTCCCATGTGTATTTTAAAATTCATTACACAGAGTTAGCACTGAAATTTTGAACCTTGATGATGGTACAGTGGAGGGTGCACCATTAAAGAAACAAGGAAGCCAAAAATGGGAACGAACTTTGGGAACAAAATGTTGCCTCTGGGAGTGAACATGAGTTGCAACCAGAGAAATCATTCAAGTATAAAATGGGCAAGAGTAACCTGAGTATATGGGTCACGGACCCAAAGAAGTGATAGTTAATGATATGGAAATGAATGGAAGGAAAAATAGAGAAGAAATAGAAAAGTGAGAATGACACAGAACTTCAGAAAATACATTAGAGGTTACAAAGGATTCATTAAAAAAGGAAATATAGAAATCTTGGTGTCTGGCCCACATTCAGGACAGTTTCATCAATCTCTAAGGGAGAGATTCATACATTAATATTGTTTACTCCATATGATTTTATGGACAACCAAGGTTGAGAACTGTTGTTCCCTTTTCTGTTACTCATAACACAGCATTACAGGAAATGTAAGAAAGAAAGAAAGAAAGAGAGAAAGAAAGAAAAGAAAAGAAAAAAAAGGTTTATTTTGGCTCATAGCTGGTCCCAGATTAAGGATCATATCTGGTAATGGCCTTGCTGGCAGAGTTCTGAGGCAGAGCAGGGTAGCACAGGGCAAAGGACAGGGAGAATGTGTAAACGTGTACCCTCTGGTCTCTCTCTGTTCTTATCAAACCATCAGTATTTAATCACAAGGTTCAGCCTGGTGACATTACCTAATCTCAATTGCCTTCTAAAGGCCCTACGTCTAAATACTATAGCCCAATTAAGTTTTCACATCTCAATGGGGATTAAATTTCACCGTGAGTTTAGGAGGGGACAAACCATAGCACCTCTCTCCTGTTCTCTTACCTCATTCCTCTCCACTCCAGCTAGTCCTCCAGCTAGTCACCTTTGCCAGGTGACTTCCTGTCTCGTGTCCCAAAGCAGTATAGTGCTTGCAGACTCTTAGTTCAGGTTTTGATATCCTGTATTTTGTCAGGCTAAAGGTTCACATAAGGTCCTCCCTCAGCAGCAATGGAGCACACCGCCAGAGGAAGACCATTTTGTAGAAGAGAGGCGCTCTCCGAACTTTGCAAGCCTGGAGGAAGGGTAGGCTAGAAGAAAAAGGGCGGGGCATTCTGTGTAGTGAGCTGCCGGAGGTGAGGGACCTCTGGTTTCCAGCACAGCTCCCTCCTGAAGACCCCAGGAGCACCCTCCATGCTGTTTACAAAGTGGCGTCAGCGTCTGGGGCTGTGGTGGCTGGTCTTGCCAGTGCTGACGGGGACAGAGCATTTGTGGGAATTCTGTGACTCAAGAGGCAAAAGGTCAGTTTCTTTTCATTGACAGTGTTCTTGCTGCCCCAAGGTTTATCTCTGGGAATCTTGACTGGTTTCCAGGAGCAGGCTTCACCTCCATTGTTATTTGGAAACACAGGAACAGCTCTTTGTCGTGCCAGACCGGGTCAGACATGGGATCTCCTTCACCACACCCTTCGCCCCCCTCCACCTTGAGTAAAGTTCTGCATTCCTCCAAACAGCTGGAAGAAGACTTTTAAAAACAGAAACTCCTTCATTCCGCCAGCCAGAGGCATACTGAGGGTGGGGGCAGGCTACACAGATGCTGCTTCCACCCACCTCTGCCAGCCCAGCCGAAGGTCTGTGTGCGCGGGCCTGTTCTCTCCTAGCACTGGCCACACCTTCATTCGCAGCCACAGCAAAAACACACCTTCAGGTTCCTAAGAAACAAACGGCGACAGAGATAGGAACAAGGACAACGGAAAGAATGAGGCTGTTCCTTCCTCTTCTGTCCTGAAGCAAAGCGACCATGATCTTTGAGCTAACTTGGTGTGCTGGATTCTAGTGTGGTTTCCTAACGGACCCTGATTCTACTTCAAGGCCAAGAACAACAATCGCCCCAGCAAAATCTGCTGGGTTCCTCCAGCTGTCCTCAGAGCAGTTCTCTCTAAATGCAAACGATTAGCATTTCCTGTTAAAACATTTCTGATAAATAAATGAATACATCATTTTCCCAACCCCAACCAGGTCAGCAAGCAGCCTAGGAGCTCCTCTGAGCTAAGAACCGGCATGGACCACCCAGCACCAACCCACTGGCCCAGGGCCAAGGCTGCTTTTGTTTGAATTCCTGTATGAGTAACTGCTCAAGTTGACGCCAGCCAAACTCAGTGAAATATTATTTTTAATATTAAATAAATAGATGGTGGGGTGTGTTGATCTTTTTTTTTTTCCTAAGTAAATTGCGGCATCAAGATCCAGAAGCTGGCTCTTGTATTCAGATAGCAGAAGGAAGGCTGACATTCTCTTTGACCTTCCTTATAGAGCACTTATCCCCCAGGAGACAGAGAAGTCCCAGTTGGTGTCAACAGGACCCTATTTGGAGTAAGCTGGGACTTCAAATAGTAACAAAGCTTGTAAAAGATCACCAACCATTTTTGTTAATTTTTCTAACTGCTTCCTCTCAATATACAAAAAACACATGCTCTTTATCTAAAAATCAGAAAGCACAGATAAGCAACAAGTTAAAGTGAATTGCCCAATAAGAGATAACTGCCATGAAATTTTGGTGAATACTCTTCTCAGCTTTTACACGACTGTATGACTATTTCACTCTTGATGTATTTTGATTTAAAGAACATGAGCTCATACTCTCTGTGAATTTTTTTTTTTTTACACAGAGCTAAGTAGGAGCATTACTGCACTCCAATAAGTCTTCTCCGAAGCCTCTACCTTCCAGGGCTGCATAATACCCAATTGTAGGAACATGTCACATTGTGTTCTGCTAGTCTTCCTTTGTTGAGCATTAAGGCCATTTCTAAGTTTTTGCTATTGTAATAACACTCCAGAAAAAAAATCCTTGGAGCTAAACTGTTGCTTATCTCCTTAATTATTTTCTCAGGATAAAATTCAAAAGCAGATACTTAAGACTTTGGTTACATAATGCCAAACTGCCCTCTGGTATGATGATACCAAGTTATATCACTACCAGCAAGGAATCAAAATATGCTCCTACTGTACTTCTGCTGAATGGCTTATTATTCTTGAAAATATCATCTTTGATTATTTTAGGAGATAAAAATAAGAGCACTTAGCCTCAAACATTTAGCAGAGGAGGTGAATGCTATAGATTTTGCAAGTGGTGGGCAGCTATGATACTGGCAGTGATGGGCATAGACAGAAAAGGAAATCGTGGATGGAATGGCCCACAGAAAGGCTCAGCAAGTGAGAGATTCATTAGCACCAAACCTAGCTGGATGAAAGACATGCCCAGAAGCCCCAGAATGAGCCTAGACAAGAAGCTCTACAACACAGTTTCTCAAAATGTAACCTCAATGACATTCCCTTACATGGAGGGAAAAGACACTAAGGTAAAGAAGGCTTTGGGAATGCTGAGATAAGCCAACTTTGACCAGTTCCTTCACACAGAATTTCTCAAAATTTTTGGGATGTTAATGGGCATAGTGAATCTCTGGCAGAGGTATGCAGTTGTTTCCTGGTTTATTTAACCATAATCCAGCCCCTCTCCCCCATTAAAAACTTTTTTTTTCCACAGTGCATATCATGAATCTAGTGCTTGGTGGAATACATGTTGGAAAACACGGTCTACACCATTAGGAGAAAGCAATGTTCACAGTAAGAGCTGAAAATGGAAGCTAAGAAAGAAATGAGATGGGGAGAGAAGAAAAGTCAGAGGAGAGAAGCAGGAGAATGAAATGGAAATTAGGAAAAAGACATAGGTGGAAACACAAGTGGGAAAGGAGGGGAAGAAGGAGAGGATGAGGAAATTTCAGACTGCAAGAAAAAGAAAATGAGGAATGGGAAAAAATATCACTAGAGAGGCCCCTATTGCTGGACACCCCTGTTGCCTGTAGGAGAGACCTAGCGCCTGTGATCTTCAGCGCCTTCCTTGACGGCCCCCATGACCCAGCAGGCCACTTTCCAAAGGTTCTCTTTTTTTTTTCTCCTGGAATTGCTCTGTCTCAATGAATATCAGTTAAAATGCAAGAATTCATTTGCAAGGGAAGCTCAAGAAAGAGAAATAAAGGGAAAGTGCCAAAGAAACCTGAGAGAACAAAACATGGAGTAAGAAATTTAAAAAGTATTAATCATTAGGTCTCTTAATGTTGCATGTATCTTTATGCTGAGGCACATCAGAACACGATGAGCATGAAACAAACACCCTCTGCTCAGCCAAGAACACGGGTTCGGCAGCTTCTGAATGCCAGCAGGAGTGTGTGTTGCGGCACACCGAAAGCGCGGAGTGGCAGAATGATTCCTAAAAGCTTACCCTGTAGAATTCCACAACAGTTCATAACGCCTTTAGAATTCCACAACAAAAAGACATTTAATTATTTAATAGAAGCTATCTGTTATTTTTAAAGAATCTCAAGTAATGCATGCTGAAACAGAG
The DNA here is from genome assembly GCA_004027205.1 of Ctenodactylus gundi. Taxonomy (NCBI): domain Eukaryota; kingdom Metazoa; phylum Chordata; class Mammalia; order Rodentia; family Ctenodactylidae; genus Ctenodactylus; species Ctenodactylus gundi. Next base: position 315,249 of record PVKB01000362.1, read on the forward strand.
ACAGGCATTTTGAAATAAACTCCTGGCACATTCATTCATTCAAAATTGATGGTGGGCTTTAACTGATGCCCCTAAACCAGTGAAAATTCATTCTGAGAATTAAAGAATCAATGTATCCAAATTTTGTAACTGCTCCATAATCCGGTATAATGATTAATTTTGACTGTTAATTTGACTGGCTTTGACAGATGCCAGGAGATGAACAAAGTGCACTCTGGGTGCCTCTGGTGGATCATAGGGCTGAATCATGAGGACAGTGTCTGGTTCATTTCTGGCTCTGCACCCGATCTCTGCTTCCTCTTCTCACCCTCTCATGGTGATGTTCTGCCTTGGAGCCAGTGGACCATGGACTGGATCCTCTGGAATGGTGAGCCGAGCAACCTCTTCCCTCTATGTCATATGTTAGGTATTTGTACCTCTTCCCTGTATGTGGCCTTTATGATGCTCTACATTGTGTATGCTAGGTGCATGTCCCTGCCATGGCAATGTTACATCTGAGGAAGAACACAGAAATCAGAGATGGTGGGAAGCAGCCATGTTGTCCACCACTGTTTCCTCTTTAAGACTGTCCAGAGTAAACTGTCGACTTGGGTGGCACATGGCTAGTTCTCAGTAAATATGAGTTGTCTAACTGCCTGCTTGCCTGTGTATTATGAGCGAAGATGAACATTCTGGGAAGGGGTAATCATAGGGTGGGTCCTATAGAAAACATAAGAGGAAAGGCGGTCAATTCTAAAGGCAACTCTTCTCCAAAATCCTGTGTTGTAGTTACATGAAAGAATTCAAGAGCAGGACAGCAGTTTCGGGCTCCAGAAGCTGCGTTTGGGGCATTCTGTTGGGCTAAATGACATCTGCACACAGTCTTTCTTTCATATGTTGAAGAGGATCTTCACTCTACTGTTTGTTCCTCCGTTTTTGTGGTGCTGGGATTCCAGCCCAGGGCCTTCACACCGAGCTAAATCACCAGCCCTTTTTTATTTTTGATTTTGAAACAAGGTCTCAAGTCAGAAAGTTGTCCAGCCTGTGGTCAAAATTACGATCCTCCTGCCTCAGCCTCCAGTGTGCTAGGAATAGGCCTGCACCATCAAGCCCAGCTTCACTGTTTCTCCATATGAGTATTGACTGGTATTGGTTTTGGGTTATGTCAGCCTGGTAGCATCTGGATTTTTACTTTAAACATTTACTTATCCATATGTCACTTTGTGAATGAATTTGAAATATATCTCACTTAAAAGCTGGGAGTCTATGTGCGTAGTGAATCAGTCACAAAAAGTCGCCCATATACAGTATAACTCCACTTATATGAAGTGCCCAGAATAGTCAACTTTTAGAGAGAAAGAAACCAGGATAGTGGTCCCCAGGGGCTTGGAGGAGGGGCAAATGAGGAGGTGCCGCTTAATGGGTTCATAATTTTTAGTTTTACATGATGAGAAGAGTTCTGGAGAGAATGGTAGTGATGGCTGCACAACAATGTGACCATATTTAATGCAACTGAACTGTACACTTAAATGACTGAGGTGGTAAATTCTACATTAAGTCAGTTTTATCATAGTTTTAAAAAATAGTCATGGAGGGATTTCCTTCATTAAAAGTTATTATTTTTACTAGTACCTATTTGCAGGACACAATAGTTACATTCAACTTGAGGAATTGGTGCATATTCACTTCACAACATCATCACTTTTGTTTCTCCTCCCCTTGCACCCTCTCAGGCCCTCCTACATCCCTTTCCCTTTCCACAGGTCTCTCTCCCTGTTTCCTACCATTTCTCTTATTTGGCTCTTTTAATTCTTTATACTTTGGGCTTCTCACATTAGAGCAACCATGGATACTTAATCTTCTGATTCTGATTCATTTCTCTAAGCATAATGGTCTCAAGGTATATCCCTTTTTCTTACAAGGGATTTTCTTCTTTTATTTTACTTCTACAATGATACTTTCAGTTTTCTTCTATTTCTATTACATCTATCTTACTTCTGACAGTCAGCAAGTAAGATGATTTGTTTTTCTTCCAGGCAATGTTTTTTCTTTTAGAGATTAAATTGAGGCCTCCTATTGAGGCACTCTAGATTATTTCTTGTTTGTGTAGAATTCTTTCACAGCTTTTTCATTTCCCAAAATGGACTAGCTTTAGTGACTGTTTTTATTACCATTGTTCTACCTTTTCATTAGAAGATCAGAAGAGCCCACTCCAGTTCGGGGTAGGATGCAACAAAATTTGAATTTTACTTCTTCTCAGGCCTACAGCCACACGTCGCATCCTCACCCAGATGCTCAAGTCATCTCCTCTGCCAGGCCCTTTATGCACGTCCGCTATCCCAGCTTCCTTGTGAGGTCGATGTGTGCTTACTGGTACGCATGTGACACTCAGGAAGGTTAGGCAACCTGTTCACACCTCACAGCTGGCACCTCTGATTCCAAAGCTTGACAATGTCTTCCTATGCTACCTTATCTCCACCCCGTATTTCCTGGAGGCACTACCTTTTGTGACCTACTAAAAAAGCCTTTAGGGAAGACCTGGTAGGGGAATCAAATATGACTACGGGTGACGTGTGAGTCACCCCAGTTTCTTGGTCATTCTTACCTTTTTCTTCTCGGTCTGCCTAGTTCTACTTCCCCAAGTTCTCCAGCTAGGTCACCACATCTGATCCACAGGACACTTTAAGCCTGTTCTTCAGCCAACCTGGTAGACAGAAAGCCCTTATTTTCCTTTGTTCATCAGAAACAAGAATAGCATTTTCAAAAGCGAGGGAATATTTTATAAAAACAAGATGAAACTAAATCAAACTGCAAACAAACAAGACACAAGCACCCGTCCTGACAGACAGAGACCCCTCTTAACCATTTAATTGAAGACCGTCCTGAGGGCTAAGGGTGGATTTGGCTTTTGCCCTTCTTCCCATCTCTACGCCTAAGTTCCCAAAGACATGGGGAAAGCAGAATTCCTATTCCTCTGTTTTTTCCTGGGTGTACAGTGGGTTTGAGGGGCTGATGGACAACTGCACCTCAGGAAATAACCTTCATGCTTCTCCAGAGGTAAAGTAACATGGCTGATTTCCATACCTGGAACCAAGCGTCCTTCTCCCTGCCTTGAGGAGTCACAGAAAACACATTTGAGCATGTGCACTGTGAGAAGAACTTGACAAAAGTTTAACACAAAAGGCTATGCTCATAAATAAGATGTCATGAGGAAGAGTTAAGACTGTGTTTGAATTCCAGCACTGTTCACCATTAGCTGTGAGACCTTAGGCTGGGCAAACCTGCCTCCCTACGTAGGGGAACAGGGAAGACCAAGGAGGTTACTGCACACAGTACCCTACAAACCTCTAAAATATTTACAGTTATTAATGTGTCTCCAAGAGACGTGGCAATATTCCCATTTTACTGGTATAGCAGGCTTTGAACCCAGGCCTGCCAAGGTCAAGGAACACATAATCTCTCTTTACCTGCTACAGCCCTCACCTGAACACTTACTCTCATACTCTTTTTTTTTATGCTACTGTGATGTGCATTTGTAATTTTGGCATTGTGCATTGGTAATTTGGTAATGTGCATTGATAATTTTGGTTACATTACCATAGATTTCTCCTTTTTTAATCCTAATTATTGTCTTCTGTGTAGCTCTCTGAGTATTTGATTCATCATCACCTTTTTAAAATTCCTTCCTTTTATTTAATGCTAAGTCTTTGTACATCTCTCTTGCATTTAGAGTGTAACTTCAAAAAATACCCCTTCATTTTCTCATTTCTCTTTTATTGCTTCCCCAACTCTCTATCTCCTGCCCTTTTGCCCTTCTGTCCATTTTATTATTTATTTTCTTTTCTGCCCTACTTGCGATCCACTCATCTTGCTCTAAGACTGCATATGAGTTTCTAAGTACATTCATGCATCTATCTTCAGCCCAGGGGAACTGCGTCATGGGGAGGAAAAGCCCAACATTCTGTCTTGCACTGACAACCCCAGTTCTAGATGCTGGCCCTTCCTTGTAGCTCTGTTATTCCCTTGGTGCTTTCAAATCTTAGGTCTCAGAAATGAAGAGAGAAGGAATCTGAGCATTGCTTAGTAATGCGCTCCATGAATCACCTTTCAACTGCAGGATTAGAAGACATAGCTTCACCATTTAAGGTGCAAGATGGTCTGGGTTGAAATGATGCCACTGATATTACAGCAGGCAGATAGTATGCTCTCATAGGCCTTGGTGTTCTGGCTGCAGCCCACTCTCTGTTGATCTACTGCTATGGGCCTGGGGACGCTGTAGTTATTGGTCGGCTTTCCTTGGGGGAACAGGCTCTGGAGAAAAGTTCTTTAAAGTTGCAGAGTCCACCTAGCCATTGAATGTCGGAATCCCTGAATCCAGGGAAGGGAAACGCCCTACTTTCAAGGCAGCTGAATCCATTCTATGGCCAAATAATGGAGTGGAGTTTTCAAAAGAAACATTCCTATGTTTGGTCATGGTGGTTGTTGGCTTACCAAAACTCTCACTCCATGAGTGATAGTTATTCTCAATTGTTAGCAGCTGCGACTCATTCCCTTCCCATCAAAGTCTTTAAAAGAAAAGGTTTTAAAGAAATCAGAATTCTGGATTATTTCTCTTTCATATTTTGAGACATGGAGAAAAATGTATTTGTAGTGCATGGATCCAGCCTCATCATCCTCACTCTCATGTCAATGACAATAACTTATACTTCTGTAGGTGCCAGGCATTATTAGTACAAGGGTTTTGCAAATGATAAATCAAGAAAATGTCATATCTCTAAACATCTTTCCCTACTGGCATCCCTACAGGGACACAAAACATGATGTTACATCATAAAAGAAGGAATCTAGATATGATTCTGCCCAGTCCCCAACTTCCCAGGTAAGTCCAGAGAGAGTATGTGTCTCACTGAAAGCTGCATAGCTGGCCCCTGGCCCAGAAAACATGATGAGCACTTCAAATACCTGAACAAGAACAAGTTGAGCATTCACAGCCAGGATCAGAAAAGGTATTTTAGGAACCCAAAATTCATTTTGCTCAACATATGGGTAATATTCAGCCTCAAGATGCCAAAATAACTTTTCTATTTTCCTCTATTTTTTATTTTTAAAAGTTACGCCTGTCTTTGAATTTCTTCTGAGGCACTGTCTAATCTCTCTTTCCATTTCCCAGACTCTTTTGTTTGTTTGTTTGTTTGTTTTTTTTTTGCGATAGACTTTCATTGTATTTCTCAAGCTGGTCTGGAATTCAAGTGATCTTCCCATCTCAGCCTCCTGAGTAGCTGGGACGACATGTGCTTACCACCATGTCCAGCTTCTAGGCTCTTTAAAAACCTTCCTAATGCTGCCAGGTGAATGTTTCAAGTTGAAGTGGAGTTTGTAGATTGGGATCAAAACAGTCATTCAAAATTCTCTGTCCCTGACTCTCTCAACAAAGTAACTAATAAACATGATACATAAGAAACGTTCAGATAACTAGGCTGCACTCCTATGTAGCTTGTAGTGATGGATGAAAAAAACAGGAGGAGAGATACCAGCAAGCAGAGGGAAACCAAGGAAGATCACGAATGTGGCTAGCTTCATGGCTGGCTATCGCCCAAACAGTCTACCTTCCCAGCAGGCAGAAGAGCTGGCTTTATGGCTGCTTGCATCCGTGGAAATCCCTCTGAGTTCTGCTTCTGTGGCAGTCCAGGATAAAATACTCCTGTCGAGTTCTGATTCAGAAATTTTTTCCCCAAGAATCTCTGTGTTCTACATAGGCTTGGAATCAAGTCTGGATATATGAGGAGAGAAGAAAGACTGGTTTTCTTAGAAGATATACATATTCTCCAGAAAGAAAGGCTATTATCAAAAAATTAAAAAACAACAAATGCTGGCGGGACTGTGTGGAAAAAGGAACACTTTTATATTGTTGGTGAAAATGTAATCTGGTACAATCAGTATGGAAATCAATTTTTCCTCAAAAAACTGGGAAAAAAGAGAACCTCTTGATCCAGCTATACCTCTTCTGAAAGAATTAAAGATATCATATAATAGCAATACATGCATACCCATGTTTGTAACAGTGCAATTCATAATAGCTAAATCTCAGAATCAGCCTATATGTCCATCAGCAGAAAAGTGGGTAAAAAATGTGATACACACACACAGAGATGTAGATATATACACACACATACACATATACAGATATAGATATGAGTACTATATTGTCCTAAAGACAAATCTGAGTAACTTGAGGGAAAATGGAGGCACCCTGAGATCACTATGCTAAGTGAAGATTAAATATTGTGTGGATACTCTCCCCCTCCCCTTTCTCTCTTTGGTACTAAGAAATTGAACGTAAGGCCTTTGCAATGAACTATAACCTCAGCCCATTTTTTTTTTATTCTGATGCAAGATCTCTGTAAGTCTCTAAGTTGCCCAGGTTGGCTTGAATTTATGATCTTTCTGCCTCACCTTCCCATTGTACTGGGATTGTAAGGTTGTATGAGCCACCAAGCCTCCTGTCCTACACGGTTTCTCCTCCATGAGAAACCCAAGACACACACACACACACACACACACACACACACACACACCAAATATATATATATATATATATATATATATATATATAGAGAGAGAGAGAGAGAGAGAGAGAGAGAGAGAGAGAGAGAGAGAACAAAATAAAAGAGAGGCAACAGGAAGTAAAGAGGTAGACTTTGTGAAAACGGACAGGGGATCTGGAAAAAGGGAGACGTGGAGGGTGGGGAGGGGAGGAGGAAGGAAAACGACTAAGATGTGACATGTATGTGCACTGATTCCCTAAGTGGAATGTCATTACTTTACATTGCAAACATATACTAATAAAATAATAATTATGGGGAAGGAAAACGTCAGCGGCAGCTTTTCAGTAGCAGTTTAGTGAATAAACGTGTGAACTGCGTGGAATGCCTGAAAAGTCCTATTTGTTTTCAAGTAATGCCAGATTTATAAGCAGCATGGGCTTGGATAAATGAGTCCAGTTCAATTTCAATTTAAAACTAATGCTAACTCAATAGCAAAAGTATTATATTGTTTAAGGCATTGTTCAGAATTTGAGATTTTACTAAATTTTACAAAAATTGCAGTTATATTTGTTGGGAAAACACTAGAGCAGTTGATTTTTAATTAAGTTTTGGGTGAAAAAGTATGCTTTCCTTAATTTCAGGAATTATTTTCCATGTTATTAAACAGAAAAATAGGACTTGTATGATCTCATACATACATGGGCTCAGTCTTCATTCTTCACTTGCAGTGTGGGAGCATGTTTATGCTACTTAAGGCTTTGAGCCCCTGCTTCCTTACATGTGATAGTGCTTACCTCATAAGCTATAGTAGGTTCAAAGAAAATATTACATGTGGAATAAGTCTGCACGGCGCTAGAAGTATAGACACCTAGCTAGTAAGTGTTAAGAGCAAGTCTGAGTGTGTGTGTGTGTGTGTGTGTGTGCGCGCACACGCACGCTTGAAGTAAACAGGTAGAACTGAGTAGATAAGTGTGAACTAAAGGGCTGTTAAAGAAATAAACAATCTATAGACATACAAAAACCAAATACAAAGTCAGAAAGTAGGAGAGATGAGAAATAGAAAAAAGATTAGAAAGTGCTGTCATCAATAAATGCTTCTTGAATACCTCATTTGGGGTCCTTTGCCAGGTAACAATATATGGGACTCAGGGGTGGTGCTTGTCCTCACAAACCCACAACCCACTGGAGGAGACAAGGCTTACGCATTTGTTTGAAATAGGTAGTTAAAATACAAAGGAATTGTTACTGTGGTGGTAGGGGGAAAGAACATCCGTATGTGATGCGTCTTTGGAGACTGGATAGACATTTGGAGATGTCATGGGATAGATGAGATGGACTTGAAATTAAGAGGTCAGCTATCTGACCGAGATGACAAAGGCTGGTGAATGTCTGTGCAAGGACAGAGTGTTGGCATGGCTAAAACAAAAGTGGTGAAAAATTATCTTGATTTTCTCGGAAACAACAGAAAATCCCCAAAGTTAAATCGGGGCTGTGGCCTCATGGGTGTGTGCCAAGAGGGAGGAGACGAGCAAGCTGAAGACCTCAGTGCAGGTCCCTGGCTTACAGACTGGCCTGAGAGACACCAGGGCTCCTTTGTGAGGTTATTCATTCAGCCTTCTCTTAAGCTCAGTTCCTTTCTCCAGCAGATCCCTTCCTTGCTGCTGAATGCTTGTTGGGTCTCCGCTGCAAGCCTGTTGGATGGCTGGATTTACTTAGAGCAAGCACTATTAGGAAGCTTGTTAGTGTTAGTGAAAAGAATTCTAGTCAAGTCTTCCAAGTTAGGAGAGACATGACTGCTCCTCCCAGAGGTACCCCTTGACAAAGCACAGGGACCATCCTACAGAGGGTTAATACTCCCCCCAGATCTGCCCCCCAACTTGCTGCCAGAGATCAGCTAATCTGATAATTACGGCAACAAACACAGTTTAGACAAACAAGACCTGACCCTGAGGGTTTGGAATGAAAACATTTACTCTCTTCCTCCCCAGAGAGAGTGCCTGGAGCATACACACACAGAGAGACACTGGGAAAATACCCTCGTGCTGGAGCAACAGGGTGAAAACATCTGTGTTCCTGCGCTGCGTGGAAGATGAATGAGAAGGCAGGGTAGGGGAGGTGGGAGGACCAGGAATGGTACCATCGAGGTGCGCTTGTTTGGAGTGGATGGAAAATGTACCCATCCCTGGAGATGCAAAGTGAATTGTCATTGATTTTGCAACAGAGATAGGATGAGAAGAAAGGTATGCAGGAGACTGATGCAGGATTAGAATGAAAACCTGGGGGAGGGGCTAAGGAGGAAACACCAACATAGGGGTTATTCCTGAGAGCTGGAGGGGGAAGGATAGAGAATTTAGAGATCAAGGACAAGACAGGGTCTCACAGCCTAAGTCTCCTTTACCCCAACATATTCGGCTTTTAGCTGAACAACATGCTCTTTCCCCCTCCCCGTCTGAAAATTTGTCAAGCTATTTTCCTCCCTGACTTTTAAAATGTGGCTTTCTAGATAAACCTTTCTGGGTTATGTAAACTGGAGATTCTGACTTTGCCCTGCCTGAACCTGAAATTCCAACAGTCACTTTGTTCCAGTCCCACTCTCCCTAAGGTTCTGTTCCACATAGCCATGTGTGCCAAATGTCATTTCCTTTTTACGCGCGGCTGCTGTTGTGTCAGCTGGTAAATACTCCGTGTCCCTTAGAGCCTTTCAAATTTGCTTTAGGCACCCAACCGTGGGGGTTAGCAGCTGGTATGTGTAGATGGTACCAGCAAGGAGGGATAACTGCTGCGACTGGTGACAGGATCAAAGTTTAAGGTAAATCTTGTAAATGGAAGGATGGTCTCAGATCAGTATAAGAGGATGCAGCGGACATTAATGTTGAGCACTGCACTTAGGCTAACAATTAGTTGCAGGGGTATGGGATGGAAAGGCCCATAAAAAACTGTGTAAAGCCCCAACCAGTTTGAAAATTGACTCAATATGAGAGCAACGAATCTCCATGTTCAGATAATGAATACGACTACAGGCTACACTAATAAAATACTGTGACTGTGTTACTGCCCATGTTCCAAGTAAGGCAGGGGAAGAGTAGCGCTCAATACATTTTTTTTTTTTTTTAAAGAATAACTGTTGGCTGACCAAGCTCTCAGAATCCAACAGGCTATGCAGAACAGTCTTGGTTCTTTGTATGTTACTTACTTTCACGTTCAAGTTCACTTTTGCAGTTCAGGCAGGGTCCACTTTGCACAGAGCAGTTCACATATTTTGCTCAGCTGCTTCCACCTTCCCTTGAGTTTTGAATCTTATTTGGCTCATCTGACTGTCCCTTGACTGGTAAATTGGAAAGTCCTCCACAAAGAGACATCTCTTCCCAATCAGGCAGTCTTGTCCCTGCTCCTCACTCACGACATAACCATTTGCTCATTCATTCAGCCACTGAACATCCGCTACATGCTAGGAATTGTTCCACGGACTGGGGCTAGCTCTCATTAAGTTACCAAATAGTGGTAGGCAGCCCCTAAACAAAACCTGTCAAGTTGTCAGATAATAAAAAGAAAAAGACATGGAAATTCTACCATACTACTAGGGATGTGAAAATCCTTCCATATTCTGCCTAGGCATCTCACAGTATTACCTCCTGCTTCCTAATCCGGCTCAAGTTCCACTTTCCCGCTGGAGACAGAGGACTCCTCTGAGGTTCTTCCTGGCTGTTGCCCAGGGGCTTGTAGCACATAATCGAGCACTCAAAAGCTCCCTAATTGCTTCCCTAATGCTAGTCTTTCCTCCCCAACAGACTGCGGGAGACTGTTAGCTCTTTCAGGCCATGGGATATGCCTTCAATTTAAACATACTAAGTCAATCTCTGGCTAGGATGCTCTTTAAAGGAAAACGAAAAGCACAATTCAAACATGACTTAACGTTTTTAAGCTGATTCTCAGATAACAAGACAACTTCTTCCAGTGCCTCCAAATCCCTTAGAATAAGAATGTAAAGTTTGGACAATAGTTTGTTTATTTGCTGAACGTACATTCTCTGAAGAATCCTAGACTCTGTCAGGAGACCTCTAAAGCAACAAACATACTTTAGACTGAGTAGTAGCCAGATCACAGGGAGCAGCAGGGGGAAAATATCAGACAAGTCCTAAGAGAAAGAAAAGGTAAGGTCAAACAACTCAAATCCAGAAAGAAGCTCAGTCCACAACTGAGACCAAACAACATTCTTTTGGATCCTTAACACTATGTGGAATAAAAACAGGCCAAGGAAAACAAAAAACAACACAAATAGCCATCAATAAAGGATTGGTTATAACAACAATGGCTCCTCCATACCACTGACTGGTATGCTAAAGCTGTACACACTGAGATGAAAAGAATGGCCACTGTGTAGTAGTGGGAGAAGCAACTCTCAGCACAATGCAGACAACAGGGTCCTTTTCACTGAAACTCTACTTAGATATTTATACATGTGTGCCAAACATACAAAATTGTTAACAATGGATACTCTGGGAAATAAGATGGTAGTAATAAAAGGGGTGGAGGGAGACAGAGAACTTAACAATTTCTTTTTTACTTTATATACTTCTGATGGGTTTTATACCCTGCATTCAGTTATATATGCATTTTAGAATGGGCATTTGTTTCAATAAAATAATAAACAAAGAACTGAAGCAACCAGTGTGCTCATTAATCTGTTTTTTGAAGAAGACACACGTGTTGGTATAGAGAGCAAGAGCATTACTAACATTTGGTATGCTCCTTAGACCATTGTGGACACCCAGCCCGGCTCTTGGATTTACACAGATGCCCTCGGGCCCTATGGGAGGACTCTAAAGAGAAATCCTAAGCATTTGTTAATGCACTGTATCCTCTTAGGTGAAACAAAAACATCTGAACTAAAGACACGGCAGACAGAGCACACAGGGAGAGATGAGAAGGCAGCGGGAAGCGTGACTCATGACCCTGCTTCTTTAATGAAACTCAAGGATGCACTTAAATTCACTGACAAAAATTTTAAAAAATAAATGAACTTCTGGAAAAATTTGTTTCAGTAACAGCTTTGTGTCAGCTGCAATTTTAGAAACTAAGAGAAAATAGGATTGGAGAAGTATTGAGGTTACAGGCACGGCTTTGGAATGTTGGAGGTATTTTGACTCTGCCACTTTCCAGCTGTGTGATCTTGAGGAACTGGTGTCACTGTCATTGTTTTCCTCCTTTCTCTTTAGTGTCTTTCATCTCCAAAATGCTGGTGCTCCCCATACTGCTGTATTAGACTCTTCTTCTTCCTCCTCTTGGTAATGTTATCTCCCTAGGGCTAAATCCACCGCTGCAAGACCATGGCATTCAGGGCTGTAAGTCAGGCCAAAACTCCCAATCACATGCTTTTTCTAACATTTTAATGGCTCTCCATTGCCTATACACTAAAACCCTTTAGAATACTGCATAGGGCTGGAGGAATGCCACAGCGATTAAAGTGCAAAGTCCTGAGGTCAATCCCCCAGCACCACATAAACCAGACATGGTGGCATATGCCTGTATTCCCAGAACTCAGGAGGCTGAGGCAGGAGGGTTGCTGTGAGCTCAAGGCCAGCCTGGGCTACACAGTGAGTTCAGGACCAGCCTAAGGCTACAGAGCAAGATCTTGTCTCTAAAATAAAATAATATAACTGTATAGAGTTCTTCCAAAACTCAGCTCCAATACAATACAATAGATATTGTATCCCAAGTCTTGGGCCCCTTCTCCTTTCCTCTTGGCTAGTTCACACTTGACTTTAGATCTCAGCGTAGATCTCCACTCACACACTTATTCTGAGAAACCTCTCGATTCTTCTTGCCTCTGGCTAGCATTTAGCACCGAAATCAGCAATTCCCTGGGACTGTTCTCTGTGCTGCGTTGAATGGCTGGCTTATACATCTGGAGTCCTAATATGTGCCCCAAATAGTATCTTGTTCATCGCTGTATATTTATAGAACAACAGATACTTGTTGAACAAAGTACTGTTATTTCTAACATCAGCGAGGTGACATAGCAGTTAAGCACTGGGCTCTAGGTTCAAATTTTACTCTACTGTTAACAGCAAAGAGAAGCTTGGCAAGTATATTTAACTCCCCGTTCCTGAGATTCCTCATCTGTTAATCCATCTAAAGTACTTACAACAGAATCTGGCATATAATAAAAATTTAATAGCTATTATTTTTGCAATGATAAAAGTATCACTGATTAAAGTTTAAGTTTTTGAATATAAATTTTCTTAAGCCACAGCACACTTGTCCTTGGTAATTCAGGTTGCCTAGCAGCTCTTCCTTCTAGAATCACTTCCATACTTAGGCAGAAAATTACTGGGTATCTTCAGAAGACAAGCAATTATGTTTAGTGTTAATTTTACATTTAGTTTTCACAATACAGTGGCTGGATTTCAATACTGCTTCCCCGGTTATTGCTTTTGGCAGTTTTCAAGGTTTCTTTTTTTCTTTTTTCTTTTTTTTTTTTTTTTGAGATAGGATCTTGATCTGTTGTCTAAGCTGGTCCTGAACTCCCTATGGAGCCGAGGTTGACCATGAAATTCAGGGCAATCTTCCTGCCTCTATCTTTCAAGCGCTGAGATTATAGGTGTGTGCACAACGCCTGGCTTATGTGATATTGGGGAATTGAACCTCAGGCCCTGAGCTTGCCAGGCAAGTGCTTTAACCACTGAGATATTCCTCCAGCCCTAGTTCTAAAGTTCTGATGTGCAGATGTGCATGAGCGTCTTGGGGTAGCTTGTTAAAGTAATGACCATAAGCTTGTGTCCCAGAGAAGGTGCTGGGTTGAGATCTGGGTCTACAGACTTTAACAGCACTCTCTGTGTGATTCTGTTGTATATAGGGTTTGGGAACTTGGGAGCTAATTTTAAAAACTGGTTTAAATCAGCAGCTACAGCAAAACCATGCCATGGCATTGAGCTCAGCAAGAACTTCATAGGGTTTCCTTCTAGAGGGGACCAAGGAGTCTCTGGGAGATGATTATACTGCTGGAAGTGGCTTCGGGGATGTTTGCTACCTTCAGAGGAATCCTGGAGATGAACTGGCTCCACCAGCACTAGAAGAGCTGCTGGGAACCAGCTCTGGGCTTGGAAGGAAAGGGCAAGGGCACTCTTCCCAAGAGGCGCTGCTGGAAGTGCTACTACAAGTCTTCCTGGAGTCAGCAGGTAGGATCAGTGTTTTCAGAAGGGCCTGGATCACATGAAGCCAGAACAGGAAAAGAGTGTTAAAATGAAGATTCTTTGGCCTTCCTTCAGACCTTCTGCATCAGAATCTGCATTTTAAACAGGCTTTGCCCAGGTTTTTCTGAGGTATGTTAAAGTCAGAGAAAAAGAAAAGGCATATTTGAGAAGATCTTGAGAGACCAGCCTCACTGAGCACACAGGTGTTTGTTTCGTTACTTTCTTCCTGGAAATGTGGCCTAGGACCACTATGAGGAAGCTCAGATTGGCTTCTCAGATCCTATATGGCCACCAGCCCTTCAGGACTAGCTGGAAGGTATAGCCCAGGAAAGGTTTTCATAAATGAAAGTACTATTCTGGGGTATTTGGTGATATACTCACTTCTCTGTGGAGAGTTTGAATGGGCACTAAGTTCTCCAGGACTCTCTGATTAAAGATGATTTTTGTGTTGTGAGGACTCTCAGTTGTGACAGATGAGCCTTGGTCTGGATTCTTTCTGTTGGGTCCTTTGAGGGTAACAGCGCCTTCTTGGCACATCTGGTTCAGGTGACTGAAGTGTTTTGTATGTGACATTTACCCTTCTTATCTGTCAGACAAAGACAGATAAGTAGGGATTTGACTGCCCCGGGCGATGTGACTGCCATGGTTTTCCCTCAAACCCTGTCAGGTGCTATAACTTGAAGAAATGAAAAGGGAGCTGAAGAGGGACAGTTCCTAACAAGCTGTCTGAGTTCTTTGTGGTGGGGCCCCATCATGGGCTGGATGTCCCCCAACCTGCGAGCCTGCCTCAGCCCAAACTGTTTCAGTGCTATTAAGGTAAAATCCTTGAGCTTCTCTGGGAAAAGAAAAGTGGCCTGGGGCTCAGAGGCATAGATTCTAAGTAACTTTTCTCCTTATACACTTCCAGTTCCTCCAGTCACAGCTGACTTTGAGAATTTTGCCCTAGACAAGATGCAGATCCCTCACACTGCCACTTAAACAACATTAGTGGGTTTTTTCTCACCTATCTAACTGGGGGAGACCTGACTCAGCCAGGCTGAGTTGTAGGTATTCTGTCACCAGTGATTTTTATGTCAGGGCTGAGAAATAATTTAAAGTGTTAGTGCAGAGATGCTTCTAGAAGTGGGTCTGTTCCACTTTAGTGAGTTAGTTACGCGGGGAACCTAAGAGGTTGTTAGAATCAATGCCAAATGTAATGCTGCATAGGAAGGGCATCTAGAACACAAGGCAACATAGTTCCAGCAGTCCCAGGCCGAGAAGCAGCAGATTTAATAACCACGCTGTGAGTGCTCTCACAGATACTGAGTAGCTATTATAGATTCGTCAGTCTACTATAATATTCACTACAAGCTCATGCATTCATGACCATAATATAAAATAATTCATTTCAACAATTTGTTATCCATGATTCCAAGTGTACAGCCCTGGAATGTTCTGAACAGTTACCCCAGTAGTACATGAATATGTTCTCACTAAGTTTAGAAGTTTACACGTAGAGGTTACCGTTCCTGTTTCCAGAAGTAACCACTGTTGACGATTTGGTGAGTACCCTTCAGTGATCTGTCTAAACATTTACATACTTATGCATGTATACATACATGTTTTTATTTTCCATAAAGAAGATCATACATCACACATTGTTATGCAATGGAGTTTTGCTCTGTATAATAGTGTACGCCTTGGAGCCATCTCCACGGCAGTACATACAGGTATGCCTCACGGATCTTAACCGCAGTTAGATGTTCCCCACTTTTATAATCTATTATTAACTGGTAGATGTTAAAATTGTTTTCAATGCTTGTCATTACAAGGTGATGTTGCAGTGAGCCTCTCTGTACTTGCTATCATCCATCCATCCATCCCTCCATCATCTCTTTTTTTTTAATGGTACAGGACATCTGGGGTTTGAGCCCAGGAATACCTCACTGAACTACAACCCCAGTTCCTTTCAAATTTTTTTAAAACTTTGAGACAGGGTCTTATTAAGTCACAAAATTACTCAGGCTGGACCTGAAATTTTGATCAACCTGCCTCAAACCACTCAGTACTGGTTTTACAGGAATGTGTCACCATACCCACCCGACTCATACATATATTGTGGTAGGAGAGATTTCTACAGGTAGAAGCAGGATCAATAGTAAAGCTCAACCCATTTTTTCCAGTGCATTATCATTGCTACATTTGTTTATTGTACACTATGTCGCACTCCACTCATCTTCTGATTCATCTTATCAGTGGTTCTCAACCCTGGAAATGTGTTAGATCCACTTGAGGAATTTTCAAAACTTACCTATGCCCAGTTTGCACCCAGACTCCCTATACTGGAATCTCTAGGAGCAGGTCTCAGGCTTTGGACTTTTCAGAAACTTTCTGAAAATTCTAATGTACAGCAAGGACAGAGAATCAATGCTCCAGACATTCAACAAATAGAACAGGACTCTGGGGCATTTTAAGAGAGTGTAATCCATGACTGCAGAAACAAAACCAAACACTCACTGATTAG
The DNA here is from genome assembly GCA_004027205.1 of Ctenodactylus gundi. NCBI lineage: Eukaryota > Metazoa > Chordata > Mammalia > Rodentia > Ctenodactylidae > Ctenodactylus > Ctenodactylus gundi. The sequence goes on from PVKB01000362.1 coordinate 331,469, forward strand.
TTTTTATCTGTTTATGCTGAAAATAAAACTGAGTAAATCAAATTGTGTAGGTAAAAATCAATGGGATACTTAATAATTATACAGAACTTTTATCTTTTGAAAATTCTTTTTTATATCAGAAAATTTAAGCACATAACTTCCAGCATCTTCAAAGCTGTGGCCTAGGAGGCTCAGGCAGCTTTTTCCAAGATGACTGTGGAAATAATGCTTCTAGATTTATCATGCTCAAGAGAAATATGAGGTTCTCCTTAAATTTTGGAATCATTTATTAGGTGGAGAGGGACCTGAGATTTTGTGTTTTTTAAAAAAGTAGAATAATGAAAATGAAAGTTTTTTAAAAAATTGAAGTTGTGTATAAGATCACTTTATTTCATCATTTTCTAAACTGTTTCCTTGTATTTTCCTTTCCTATCTGGTGAGATCTGGCTTCCATCCCAGGATCTTTTAGTGATCTTTGTGCAGTTTTAACCTAGAGATAACCACCTGTCTGGGGTGAAGGCTCACCTGGACCACATACTCTTCGCTTTTCCTCTTGCGCCTACATCTGAGATGACATATTTCTTCCTGCCATGCTGGCCTGCTTTGCCAATCTTCTGGCCTTCATAGTGTTCTCATACGATCTTCATTATTCTTTGGGCACAGATAAAGCAGTAGGCTTCTGTCCGTCTCAGTTGAGAAGAGGGGAAGACACAGTTTCCCTGCAAATACAGGAAGGTGCACCAAAATGACTTTTTTGGTTCTTTCTTTTGTCAGGAGTCACTCAGAGACTGTCTTTCTTTCAGCCCCTGCTTCTTCAGCCATGGACACAAAAGGGAAGAGGGCCACACCTACAGGTACTACTGGTTCTCCGGATTTTGCATTTCTAACAAGCACCTAGGTGGCACTATACTGCTGGTGTGAGAACCACACTGACCGGTAAGCACTTAAACCAAAGGTAATGAGCTGGGTACAATGGAGAACTAAACTTCACAGAAGAAAGTAGATGTCATCAAAGTGGTAAAAACTTTGCATAACAAAGAAGTAAAAAAGAGGGTAACACATGGCAGGTAAGGACGAAGTGCAAAGAGCCCATCCTCTACAGCTAAGCCTGCATGATGCCCTTCACCCTCAGTGCCAGGGCCTACACAAGAACACATCTTCAGGACTGTCAGTTCTTGGACCTTCTGTATTTAATACTGGAGTGTTCTCAGTCTTCTTTCCTGCCTCTGACTACAACCTTCCCTTCTGGAAGATCCTCCTTAGAGAGTTTCAGAAGCACATATATCTGCAGCCAATACAGGGTCCTACTCTGAAACAACTTCCTTCTATAATCCAGTCCTTTGCTCATCTATGTCAGCTACATAAAATCCACTGTGATTACAACAATGATACATACATATGTATCTTCCTCCCAACTGCATCAAGTAACATTTACTACAAAGTCACAAATTAGTTTGCTTTCTATTTACCAGATAGGAAAATACAAATTCTACAGATATAGAAAGAGGACTAATATGCAAGGCTTCAATTTCAGTGACACTCATAGCCATTTCTCCAACTGCAACCTCATTAAAAATGTTCCTTACCCATCATGTCTTACATTTTCTTTAAAGCCATAATACATGTACTACATTTGAGACAGATTTGATGCGACCCAGGTAATGACAGGAGAAACACTAACAGAGCTGAATAAAGTCAATGGGTAAGAATTTAGAAGCAGGGCCTGGAGGAACAGATCAGTAGTTTAGAGTGCTTGTCAATTCCTTAGTACCACATGAGCCTGGCATGGTGGTTCATACCTGTAATCCCAGCACTCAAAAATTAGAAGCAGTCATCAGGCTAACACCATATGACATACACACATTAAAACACACACACACACACACACACACACACACACACACACACATCTTGCTTGATCTTAGGTTTATTTCTATCCAAAAACTGCAGGCACACTGGGTTTGTTCATATAATGATCCTATCTGATTATTCAAGGTCAAGCTACTGTTTATCTTTGCAGAATTGACAGCCTGAATGGGGCAACTAAAACTTGTTTTTCTCCCATTACTTGGTGCACCACTTCAAGGCTACATAAGCTCTGGTGTTGTTTCTATACAGTTATCTAAACATTAAGAAAAAGTTTCTAATAATAATAATAATAAAAAGGTGGTAAAAGTAAACACACTGAGTAGGCAGGAGCTTAGCTTTTATTTTCCTTCCCAGATGTATGTAACATTTTGCAAAACAGGGGTAGTGCTGCCCTCTACTGCCAAATGATGGTGTGTGGGAAATATTCCCTGTTAGCTTGGAGAAAGATTAATAATAATTACATTGTTTTAAACTATTTCCTTAGACATTGTTTTAAGATAATATGTTACTAGAAGACATACTGAATTCACTTCCTTATCTCATTTACAGGCATCTTGTATCAAAGAGTGGGATTTTAGGAAATAATGTCACCCCCACCCCAAAAAAAGACATCACAATTTTAAGATACTGATTAGAATTGAAAGAGAAACATTAAATCTGCCGGAAGATAAAAATAGGTAAAAGCCTTAAGACATAGCATAGGTAAGAACTTCTTGAACATAATTCTTGTTGCACAAGAGATAACACCAAGAATCAAATGGAATTATATAACATTAAAAGGCTTTCATACAGTAAAGGAAACAAACTATAGAGTGAAGAGAGAACCGATGGAATGGGAAAAATTTTTTTTTGCCAATTACTCCTCAGACAAAGAACTAATAACTAGAATAGAAATTAAATTAAATAGAAATTAAATACACAGAAATTAAAAAATGGAGTTCCCAACATAAAAGACAGAATCAAAAAATGGGCAATTGAAAAGAATAGATGCTTCTCAGAAGAAGTACAAATTGCCAATCAGTACATGAAAAAATGTTCAGCATCTTTAGTTCTTAGAGAAATGCATATAAAAACAACAGTGAGGTTCAGCCTATTCCAATAAGAATGGCTTTAATCAAGAACTCAAAAAAATGCTGGCAAGGTTGTGGGAGATCAGGAACACTTCTACCTTGTTGGTGGAACTGTCAACTAGCACAAACACTATGAAAGTCAGTATGTAAATCCTTCAAAAAAAACCCCCTGAAAATAAAAATTATATTTGACACTGGCATACCTCTGTGTTACTTCCTTGCTGCTGGGAAAGAATACCCAAAATCCACAATTTAAGGGAGGAAAGATTTATTTTAGCTCAGGGTTTCAGAAGGTCGAGTTCACTCATGGGTGGCTGGCAATGGTGGAAGCATACAACAGAGGCTTGGCTGTTCATGGCATGGCAGATGGAAGCCAAGAGAGGGAGGAAGGGCAGACACTAGCATATGCCCTTCCAAGTCATGTCCCAGTGATCCACCCCTTGGGGTCCAGCCTCAGTATCCCACCCCTTTCAGGTTAAGCCCCAGTCATCTGCCCCTTCCAGGTCACACACCCAGTGAAGTGCCACACAACCATAATCTGCAGCATCCCCCTAATCCACCACCTACCTGTAATCTATAATCTACCACATGCTTGTCTCCTTCCACCCACTTATAATCCACCTCTTCCAACTAGGTCCCACCTTTTAACAGCACACAGACTCCATAGGTAATCCACAACATCTAAATGCATGACGCCTTTGGAGGACATTCCATATCCAAAGCATAGCCATCTCTTCTAGGTATCTTTGGGACATCTTATTAAGGTGACACGTAGCCATACTTAAAGCAGCACAAGTTACAATAGTTACATCTTGGAAGCAGCCTATATGTTTACTGATAGGTGAACAGATAAAGAAAATGTGGCATATGTACGCAATGGGGTACTACTCTACCATAAAGAAAGATAAATTTGGGCCACTTGTGAGAAAATGGACCCATGTTGAGTCTAAGCTAAGCTAAACTAAACAACACAACATAAATAAGACACAGAAGGTTAAATATTTCATGGTTTCTCTTATACAAAAACCCCGAATATAAATAATGAAAAAGCAGAGATAAAGTGCTTTGGTTTGGTTTGGTTTTTTGAGACAAATTCTCAAGTTCTCTCTAAGTAGTCCAGGCTGGGCTTAAACTTGAAATCCTCCTGCCTCAGTTTCCCTCCTTGTTAAATCTTTGGGGATGTGAAAGAGATCTGAGGAAAGGAGGCAACAGGAGGTGAGGGAAAGAGGAAGTAGAAATAATTAAGATATGGTACAGACATGCACAATCCCCTAAATTTAATGTAATTATTATGTCTTACAAACACATACTAATAAAAAATAATTGGGGGAGAAAAAGACATTCCTTAGAGGTAAGAGGCTGGATTTAGAGAAGGACAGAGCATTCAGTGAAAGATTTCTTTTGATTCTAGTATCTGCAGCCTTACTAGTTTTCTGTAATTTGGAGCGTTGTTTGCTTTCTTGCAAAGGTAATCCATTTCATTCTTTGTGTTAGAGGGGAGATGACAGCTGCTCTTATGTTGAGAGAATAGTGGAATGGTGTTTCCAAAACACTTTCTATTCTTCAGAAAAAGATAATATAGAAATACTACATACATAATAAGGGCTATTATTAAAATATTTACATTTTAATTAACTCACTGTATTGTCTTGTCACCTTTAAATTGCTTTGAGAATTTACAGATCTCTATAGAGATTTCTTAGAGGGCTCTAGATTTTTGTGTTTTGGTTTGGTTTGTCTGTGTTTGTTACTGGAGATCAAACCCAAAGCCCTACATATGTACTATGCCACTGCACTACACTTTCAGCTCTGCTTTAGATATTTCTAAAAATTATATTCTCTGCTTCATTTTAAACATACTTCAAAGTATATGCCTGTGAGTGGAGAGATCAGACAGACTTCAAGTAAAGTTAACTGATCCATTACCCTATAGCTATCTAGGGACCAAATTATAATCTCTATAACAGTAAAAATAATTTCTACAATTGTGTTAAATGTGTGTATGTACATATGCATACATACATATTACAGTTAAAACTACTAAAACCCTGACATATTAAGCAATTTACTCAAAGTTTCAAAACTAGCAAGGAACAGCTGGGCCTGGTGTCATATGTGTAATCACATGGGAGGCTGAAGCAGAAGGATTTCAAGTTTAAGCCCACCTTGGATTACTTAAGAGAGAATTTGAGAATTTGTCTCAAAAAAATAAATCAAACCAAAGCAAAAACTACCAAAAGGTGAAACAATTTTTTGATTCCAGGTCCAGTCTTGTTCATTATTCTTCTATGCTGCTCATCATTCAGCAAGACCCAAATAAACCTGAAAGTGCCTGTGAACCATACCTGTGATGATGATGACGCCCGCAGCAACACTTTCTGAGTGCTCACCAAGTGTCAGATGCAATTTAAAGAGCTTTCTATGAAATAATATAATTACAGTATTTTACCTTCATAGCAACCCCATAAGGTAGAGCTATTATTATCCTCAAACTGCTGACAAGAAGCCCAGTTTAGGGCAAATCCAGTTCCAGAAGCCAAGTTTTTATCATTATTCTATACTCCCGTTTTTTCCCCTTCTTCTCAGTACTTAAGTTCCAACCCAGGGCCTTCACTCTGAGCTACACCTCCAGATCATTCTTTTTAGTTTTGAGACAGGATCTGCTAAGTCACTAAATTGCCCAGGCTGGGTTCAAACTTTCAATCTTCCTGCCTCAGCCTCCTAGAGTACTGGATTTAAGTAAAAACTATATATTGGGCTCAAGACAGAATAATACAGAATGTAATCTCCAAAAACCTCACATTTCCAAAGAAAAAAGTTGAGACGTGGTGTCATGGAACTTAACTATAGTCAACAAGTAGATAAAAGCATCAACCATTCTCAGTCAAAGGCCTCAGAAGCTTACAGTTCGGCACACCTGAGTACTAGCTGAAGAACCACCCTTAGATCTTGTCTACTCCAGGCCTTACTGTAAGACTGAAAGCAGCAATTCTCAATGTGTTCAGCGTGTGCGACCTGGAGGTGGGGTCACACATAAGAGAGGCAGGGAAAGAATCCAAGGTGGCAAAGCAGGAAGCGAAGATTCTACCAAGGCACATCTAGGACACAGCCAGTTAACACGGAAGGAGAGGTTGCTAAGTGCTCATGTTCCTTAGCAAGGGCCCTCTAGGGGCCTCTGTGCTCATTACCCTTTCTTCAGCTATTCTGCAACTCTCGAACAGATCTCCTCTTAAAGCTTTGGTTGTGTTTCTTTTGTAGTGGTAGGGATAACATTAAGGACCGCACGCCAAGTGCTTAACCATTAAGCTACATCCCCAGCTCACAGCTTTGTCTTTTAAAGAAACATTTGTTGGGCACATAACCTAGCCATAAACTTGGTGACAGCATACACCCAAACACCATCCCACAGCATTTTTTTCCTTGATTGTCCTATGTGCCTCCTTTTTCTAAGCTTAGGACTTCTCCGTATTCAGGGGCAAGACTACGTAAAACAAGTAGTTGTGGACTTAGAGGTCCAGACAGTCCCCACTTCCACCCTTCTCTTATGCCCTGGGATAGCACTGCCTTGAAGGCTCCAAATTTCCAAGAGAGTATACACTAAAGGAATTAATTTTAGATACAGCTGTCACTGTGTGGGTATATGGTGGGGGCAGTTCCTGTTTTCCAGTTCTTATGTAGAAAAGGAAGAGAAAAAAGTCAGAAGATAGAGAGTAGCTAGGCATGGCGGTATATTCGAGTAATCTCAGCTACTAGGAAAGGTGAGGCAGGAGGCTCACTTGAGCCTATGAGTTTGAAATCAGCATGGGTACTGTGGCAAGACCCCCACTGATGGGGAGAGAGTGAGGGGGTCACTAAGGGGAATGCCTGAACAGGGACTCATATAGAACTCTGGAGGCAATGTGTGACTCTCACGGGCCCTCCCTTGGACAGTCATAGTACCTAGCTACCTGCCTGTCTGTGCCGTGTTAGGCTCTCAAGAATCTTTTGCTTAAATTGTCCAGCCAGCCAAAGACAGTGTTGAGTCAATTCTAAGTCAAAGTGTTAAAATTAGCCTTGACCTAGAAGGCATTTTGTTTATTTCAAGATTGGTATTTTAACAAAGGGGCAGCCTTTTGGGCTCAAGACAAAGTAGGACTGGACTTAAATCTCTAAGAACCTCACATTTCCATACAAAAAAAAATGGAGACTTTACTCCCATATAAGCTTCCCTCCCCATCTTTACCCATCCAGAAACCTTCCCCTTGTAAAATTCAGCATAGATATCATGGGGACATTAAGAAAAACTGCTGAGCATCAACACTGGCTTGATTATGGAGCTGCTTAGGTTGTCAATAAATATTTATTTGGTTTCAGCCAACTTGATAGTGTTTAGGTAACCTAGGGTTGTTTTTCTCACAGGAATGACGCAGGGAGTGACCATGATATTGTTGGCCAATGCTGTAAAGACCATACTTCTAAATCAAATTCTGAAAAGGCTGGGCTATGGAATACCCCTCTCAGTAGTGGCCTCTGCTTCTGTTTTTTGAAGTAATGAAATTCACTGTCATTTGACCTTCAGTGTTAACTTACAATTGTTGTTCATGACACATGGTAAACAGTTACCTTTAAAACCAGAGGCAAATTTGCTGAAAAAAGTAGATGATACAAAAGGTCAATAGGTGTTACACAAAGTTCTTTGGCTAGTGTTTATTACTTTGAGTGGGAAGTTTAAGATTTTCCATATTATCTGTTGAAGAGATGCCATGATATTGCTTTCTTCCGAAACACCAAGCAAACTGATTCCTTTCAGCACTAGTGTTTAGTAAGCGCAAAAAACTTAAGGGGAATTATACAGGGTCAGATCCTTAGCCAAAAACGTTAAGTCTACAAGGGGTGTGGCAGATGTGCTGTGATAACAATAGTTACCATTTAGGGAACGTTACTCACATGCAACTACACACTTTTGTGTATTAACTCACATAATCTCTACAACCCGGAGGAAACACCATTATCTGTGCTTTACAGAGAGGTTGCATAACTTGCCTAAACCTGCCATAGTTACTAAGTGGCAGCCAGAATCCACACCTAGGTAGGCTGCTCCACAGCTAGGTTCCTAGGTACAGAGCATTTTCTAAAATTGTAATATGGCTACCCAGGTGTAGAACCGCAGGAGATATTTCCACTAGAGTGAGGATTAAACAAAGGCTTTATGGAGGACTGATACTCATTTTGGGTGTTCAAGGTCAACAGGTCTGGAGAGGGGGCCTGAGAAGGAGGGAATCTCAAAGGGAGCGGCCTAATCAAAAGATGAGTCAGTGTGGACCTGAGCCAACTACTACAGACAGCAAGCTCTACCTGCGTACATGGGCGGGAGGAGCGCTAGAGAAGACGCCCGGGCCAGACACTGAAGGACCCCTGAGGGTCAGGCCTTTCTGTAAGGAACCGGGGAACAAAACCCTCAAACCAGAAGAGAATCCGAAAGGAAATCACGGTCACCTTCACTTTTAGTAGGATCTCTCCACTAGCGACCGAGGCAGGCAGCACACCTCTATTTCCTTTTGAGAAAACACTCGGTGGAGACGGTCAAGGTCGCCTGCATGGCCTCAGGAGGTGTACGTCCTGGTCGTGGACTCGCACCCCGCGCACTATCGCGGTGATTTGGCTGCCAGCCCGGCGCGACCAGGTCAAGTGCACTCAGCCCGGCCTGGCAGCGAGAACCTTTGCTCAGCGGGTACAGGAAGATCAGTTCCGTGCGGGGTACCTCGCTCGGGTCTCCAGGCCCTCGAAGGTCAAGGAACTGACCCCGGAGAACTCTGGCAGCTCGCCTTTTCCCCTTAGCCCCAAGGAATAACAGCCTCAGCGATTGGAGCACGAGTAGCCAATCAACTGTAGCCTCCGCCCACACCTCCGCCGGCACAAATCGCATTGGTTGCATCATGCTTCCGATAAGACTCTCTTCTTGGATTGGCTAATTGCACCGCCCCCTCACGTCCCTTATTTGTTTGAAGCTCATGATTGGTTAACAGCGTTGCCAAGCCTCAGCTCGGCCCTACTATTGGAGGCTATGGGCCTGCCCCCGCCCGCTAGGTGAAGGTGAATGTCTCCTCCAGTGCTCATCGCGGATCAGACCGAGCAGCTCCCGGCGCGGGGTGGGGCTTCTCTAGGCGGTTTCCTGCTCCGTCGCTATGGCCCCTCCATCAGTCTTTGCCGAAGTCCCGCAGGCTCAGCCGGTCCTAGTATTTAAGCTTACTGCCGACTTCCGGGAGGACCCAGACCCGCGCAAGGTCAACCTGGGAGTGGGAGGTGAGTATGCAGTGCTTTGGATTGCGAGCCGCGTGGCCGCCGACTCGCCCCTGACCCCGAGGAATATGGGAGGGATCGCGGCCGGGCTTGGTGCTTCCCGGAGAGGGGGGTCCCCGGAGAGAGGGCAGGATTCCAGGATTGACTAGGGCTTCCTTCAGCCTGCCCATTTTGCGGATGGGGAATATAGAAACTCTGGAAAAGGGAGATGTGTCCAGGTGTAGCAGCCAGGATAGAAACTCGGTCTTTCAGATTTCCTATTCTGTGTTCTTTACACTGCATCCTCCCCTCAGGGGATTATAAAGAGAGGCGGAACATTAGCCTGAGTAAAGGAAAATTGTTAGCCCTAGGGATCTCTAGTCTGGGTCGGTAAATATTTGACTGACTCGCAGGTATCCATCAGGTACCTTGTTAAGCTATATGGAGAAGACTCAGGCTTTGTTTTGTCCTCAAGGATTTAAGCATTAGTCATTCATTGCACTTAGAGTAGAGATCTGAAGTGCTTGCTGCCTGGAGTGATTCAGGAGGATCTGGCCCCCGCAGACGTGGTAAGAATAGGTCGAGGTGGTGGAACGAGCTCACTTTCCACATACCCTGACCTCGTTTTCTGATTGTGTTCCTTAGGCTTGGGACAGCTCAGAGCATGGGCCTCAACTTACCAGTCTGCTAAGAACATTTGTGTTGGAGAAATTCAGAAATTCCTTTAAACTCTAACATGGTGAATTTGCTATTTCTGTCATTATCATTTGGATAATTGAAGCCTCATACTTCTTTCTTATGTTGGTGGTATTAAGGTTTGAACCCAAGGCCTCCACACTGGGTACATTCCTAGCCATTTATTTATTTATTTTTAAGACAACTTGGCCAAGTTTCTAAATTGCCTATGGTGAGATTGAACTTGCTGATCCTCCTGCCTACCCCACCTCCTCCCAATGTTGGGATTACAAGCGTGTATTGCTATCTATGCCCTGTCCCCACCCGCCCTTTTTTTTGGCTGGCCCCGGACTCTGTGTGTCCCAGGCTGGCGTTGGACTCAAGGCAACCCTCCTGCCTCAGCCTCCCAAGTGCTGGAATTACAGGCATGTGCCACCATACCCAGTTTTTTTTTTTTTTAAAGTTAGGGTTTTACCTCATACAAGGGCCAGCCAGGGAGATGAAAATGAGTAGAATGACATTCTCTGCTAGGGTACAGACTTAAGATTAAAAGGACTAGGAATTTTGGAAAGAAGAAATGAAATTATTTTGTGGAATAGTGTGACATGAAGGGGATTCAGAATGAAGTTTCTTGTGGAAAATGTTTATGTCTGTATATATAGTACTTGTTTAAAACCAGAAATCCTTAACCACAGCGTATGGGAAGAATTAAGGAAAATATATTAAAAAGTGATAGTCAATTGATGTTGAGTGATGGGCATTCATAAACCTCTCTCTCTCTGTTGTGTGTGTATGTACTGGGAATTGATTGAACCCAGGGCGTTCACACAGAGCTACATCCCTAGTTGTTTTTTAGTTTGAGACAGGGCTTTGCTAAGTCACTAAGTTCCCCAAGCCAAGGTCGAACTTGCTTCTACCTCAGCCTCCCAGAGTGCTGGGGATTAAAATTCTGTGCCCCATCTTTGCTCAATTTATGTACATTTGAAAAGTTTGATTACAAAGCATTAAAAAATATTTGCCCATGGAAGGAATGTGTTGTTTTTAGTAGGCAGAAGAGTTGAGGAAATACTGAAAGATTGTCTCAAATAAAATTGAAAGGAGCACCATTTAGACTAATTTAAACCCAGTGCATGAACTCCCAAGTATTTTCCTCATAGCCAGGTATATACTAAAGAACTAATATTAGTGTCAATATAAACTTATCTTTAAAAAAATCTTATGTTTTATTGGCACAGTCATTTTTGAACGATCTTGAAAGGGTGTTTTAGAAGATTAAATACAGGTAAAGTACTTAGAAGAATGTCTGGCATGAAAGTAGAAGTGTTATATACTATTACTGCCTTGACATTTCTTTAAACGGATCTCATGAAAGATGTTGAATAAAAATTTTTAGCTTAAGAGCTAAGAATTGAAATAATTTATGGCACTGATCCGATCCAGGAAATACATTTCTCACACTGAGAAAAAGTTCCTTGCCAGTCCAGGCCAGAAGAGATTGGCCCAGAATAATAGTCTTTAGTGTAGGATAGCCTTTGTCGCGTTTTCCAGGAACCTGGGAACCATGAGCATAGGAGTTGTGTAAGTAATCCCAATTAATGCTCATTGTAACTTTGGAAGGTTGTTTCTTAACACTACTGTTTAGGTAAGGAAGCTAAAGCCTAGAGAGAATGTAACAATTTGCCCCAGATCATATACCTACTGTGCGGGAGTGCTGAGTCAGTCAGGCCCAAGGTCTCTGCCTACTCCTGTGTTTGTGGTACCCTCATATGTTATTGGGGTAGCAGTGCGCTGTGGTGGGAAGAGTAGGAGACCTGGATACTGACTGCACTAGCCCTTGGTTCTGGTGATGTGACCTTGGGAAGGTTAATATCCTTTGGACTGATTCTGTAAACTGAGAAGCTGGAATCAACTGACCTCGCTAAAATTCTACTTGAAGACTACGAAAATGCAACTAAAGATTCACTGGCACTGTCCATGACTGTTGTGTGGGTTGGTTTTACTGGTTCTGTCAATTGACTGAGGACTGAATGAATAATTAGGTATTATATGTACATGAGAGAGGTGTTTTACATACGAATAGTTTTGAGCATAGTTATGACCCATCTTTTTATGGATGGGAGGCATTCAAATAAGAGTCTAAACAGAATCAAATAAGAGGTTTCTTTCCAGCTTTTGTATGTCATGGCTTTACTTATGCACACCCCAAAGAATGCCCTTTGTGAAGAAAATGTAAGTAATTACTAACTTTGGAAAAGATAACTTCTTGATACAAATTAAGATAAAGCCTAGTGGAAGGTTGAACATTTTTAGAGTAAACTGAGATTGTAATCTCACTAACCAGTTCCTACTTATAGAGCCTCCCCAGAGGTTTTCTTGCTGTGAGGACTCCAGATAGTTTCCTTAAAGTTCGAGCACACTGTCACATTTTCCAGTGTGAATCCCAAGGCTTTCTGAGTTGAGTCTTTCTCAAAACTTCAGAGTGACATGGCTTTAAGGGCAGGGAGACAAAAGTCCAACCTGAAGCAGCATGCAGCAGTGTTTCTTCACAGATGTCAGTCCAGTTTTTCGTGTAAACTTATCTTTCTTTTGGCCCAGATTAAGCTGTGTTCCCTTTAATAGTTGTTCTCAATGTGGTTTCTTAGCATCCTTAAATATAAGGATGAGCTATGTCATGTGTTCCTGAGACCCCCCCCCCCCCCAAGCCCTCTCCATAGTGTCCTATTGGAGAAAGATCTTAGAAGTACACTTGATGGACCTTTGGATGGGCATGAGTGAGGGAAGTAGGAAGATGAGGAAGGTGAGATAGTTAGGTGATTTAATTCTCTGTGTTCTTCCTTTCTTCTGCAAAGGCAGACTGCCAGGCCCACCTTTCACTTGTGTGATTCCTCTAAAAGGACTCAGGCCTGTGAAGAAGTGTGGTAGTACTTGAGGCTGAGGCTCCTGCTGATCCATGCACCTGATACAGTCTCGTGGGTCTGCTTGCCTCAGGCTGTCCCTAGACAGCATCTTTTGATAAAAAAGAAAAAGAGCCTGTGTGGATTCTTGAGCTCAGTGACACACAGCCTAACTCCTTTCACCCTCTTTTCATTGTCATCTTTGGCAGATTATTTATCTTTTCTGGTCTCAGTTTCCAGATCCATAAAACAGATAACAGTGTATCTATTTTGTGGGTAATTATAAGAATTAAATGAGAGTAAAGAAATGTAAAGTATTCATCAGTAGCCCACTGCCTTGTATTATAAAGGGTTTGGTAAGGCCTTGTAAGTACTGTGGCTTCAGCTAGTTTCAGTATGTGCAATTACAAAGCCTTTCCAGCTTGGAACTCTTCTGAGTGCCTTTGGTCTTTTCTTATTCCTCTTGTGTTCTGTGATCTTGCTCAGCATCAATTGTCCAGGTGAGAGGGGGATGCTGGGATCATTAGCAATCCTTTCCTCCCTCCTATATCTATCTGTTTGGTCATTGTCTTTTCTACCTTATAAATCTGTTTTGATTATCTCCCTTTTTGTATCCTCGGAGGACTTTATTATCTCCCTCTGGGTGATTGCGACAGCCATCTGATTAAAGTACCTGCCTTTGTCCTCCCCAGTTTATTTTCTGTGATGTCACTCAGGTGATCCTGTTAAAATGTGCAGTTGTCCATGTCATGGACTTGTGTTCAGTACTTTTAGTGATTCCCCATTGAAGTGTAAGTTCCTTCGAAGAGAGTTTAAGACTCTCTTGAGCCATTCTCTGGATCCTACTTTCATTTTATGAAAATGCACATCCTTAAAAACCTTGTGCTCGCCAAACTGCCGGGACCTTGCACAGGTGTCCTTCTGTCCGGAATACCCCTCTTCCCTTGTCTCCCTTGTTTACCTTTTAAACTCTTACTCATCTTTTACACTTCATCCTCTTTTATTTATTTATTTTTTTTTTTTTGAGAGTCTCACTCTGTAGCCCAAGTTGGTCCTAAACTCACTGTGTAGTCCAGGCTGGCCTTGGATTCACAGCAATCCTGCCTCCACTTTGAGCTCTGGGATTACAGGTGTGCACCACCATGCCTAGCTTTTGTGGTGCTGGGGAATCAAATCCAGGGCCTAGTCCTTACTAGGCAAGTACTCTAACTGCTGTGCTATTCCTCTAGGCCCTGTACTTCATCCTCTGTATAATCTTCTGACACCTGAAAGCAGAATTAAAGGCTGCAGGTGGGTGTTTTCTGGATCTCAGATAAATATTACCCATCTCTTTGTAGCTTTTTCTAGCCAGTGCCTGGCTCATGGTAAATTTAGTAAGTTCTTGTTAAACGAAGAAATGAATGAAAGAAAGAATGAGATACTTGTGGCTCTAACACATAAAAAATAAAATTGCCCGTGAGAGGAAGGACTGTGGTTGTTGGTGATGTTTGACCTGGCTGCTCCATTCACCCAAGAACAGCCTGTTGTCGTGAGCCTGGGAGAATCTGGGCACCGAAGGAAGAAGGGAAGATCTGAACCGGCCAATTTGTCTTTTGTCACGGTACAGGTGCAGTGTCTCTCCCCTCATTCTTGCCTTCAGGTGGTACAGGGTTTCTTAGTTTCAGAGTGTATGGTGCTGGTAAGAACAGCAGTACTCTGGCTTATATTTCTCCTTCATATTTATTCATTTGTGTTATGGATGACATCATAACTATAAACATAGAGCATAATTGTATATAGCACCCATAGACCTGAGGTGTAATAGAACCGGTGTTTTAAATGAGCACTCAGCTTTTATACATCTAAATAGTATCCTTTTCTGTGTTGTCTAGACTTCCAGCTATTGCTAAAGATTTTTGGACACCTTCTGGAGTGGCTTTGAAGCAGTAGGACCCACAGAAGAGATCATCTGTTTGTCATTGTTTTCCATGAATATCATCATTTAGTTTACTCACCTATGCCTTTTGCTGGAGATGATGAAAGTACTGTTTTCTGAAAATTAAATTGCTTTTCAAAGGTGAAGTTTTGACACAATCAAGGATATTCACCCTAATGAGATGCTGCATCTAAAAACAGCTTCCCTGAACGGTTCCATGAGTGCTTGAACCGTGGTAGCACTGTCGTCAGATAGGGTGTGCTGCTTCAGGACAGCTCCTACTTAGGAGTAGATACTTTGGGATGTATTTAAAGAAAACAGATCAAATCCTATATGGTAAAGTAGCCTATTAGAATTTGTTTAGCGTAGTTAGTTTGGTGGACTAGGGGTAAATGAAGGTATTTTGAGTTAGACACACCAATCCAGAGACTGCTGGCTCATGGCTGTGCCAGCCTGACGCTCCGCCCTTGTTCTCTCCTTTTGCTTTGTACACTTCTCAGACCTGCAGGTGTCTCATTCACCAAGGTAGAGTTAGCTTGTAGATGAAAGCCAAAATTCAAATGATCTTAGGAAATCTTTCATTTAGGCCTGTCGTAGTGGCACAAGCCTATGATCTCAGCCCTTGAGAGGCTGAGGCAAGGGGATCACTGGGAACTCAAAACCAACCTAGATGACAGTCAGATACGGTCTCAAAAAAGGTCTTATTTTTTCAATACTTTTTGACATATGAATTTCACATTCAGAAATACTTCCCAAAACAGTTATGAATATGTATAGAGATTTAAGAACATTCATCCCAGTGTTTGTTAGCAAATAATAGAAAGCAGCATAGTTAATAAATTACACATAGAAAGGAAAATAGCCACTGAAGTGTTATTGTAAATGGCTCATAAATATGAAAAATGCTCAGTTTTATTTATGATTAAAGCAGTGCCAATTACATTACCCTGAAACACTATTCACATATTTATCCTGGCAAAAATTCACTCCAGTGGGTAAAGCTGTGGGGAGGCCGATGGTCTTTTACAGTACTGCAAAGAATGTAAACGGGATATAAGCTGGGCAGTTTGGAAATATCTGTCCATACTACCAGTATACAAACTTCTTAGTCTCCTTGGCCATCTTTAGCACCTGCATACATGTGAGGTGGTGCATGTACAGAATTGTTCACTCACGTATTGCTTTATTTGCTAACAATCACAAACTACTGAGATGTCTAACAAGAGACTGACAGAATAACATATGGTTCATTTACCAGTTAAGCAGCTGTTAAGAAGAACAAGGACAGTCTAAGCACAAATACAAAAAGTTCTTCAAATGGAACAAAACAGTGTTTTGTATATTATATATTACTTTTGTGTAAAAAGGGCAGAAAAAATGTATTTGCTTATGTGCTTAGGGAAATTCTGGAAGAATATAAAAAATAATAGTTACTTGTGGAAGGAGGGATATGGGAGAAGGATGGGATTGGGATGGGGACATGCAAACGTGTATCAGAATAGTTGATGATGGGAAAGTCAGAGTATGTACATAAGAGGGAAAAAAGCATTTTAAAATGCTATGTACAGTGTGATCCATAGTTTATATGAATATACCCACAGAAAGTAAATTTCAGGAAGTTGTCACCTAAAATTTTCATGTCCTTTGTCTTGGTGCTGGTATTACTTGTTAATTATAATGTTTGTTATTTACTTTCTAGGCCTTTACAAATTTTCTACAGTTGACTTGTGTGTTCAGTAAATAGTAGCCACCACCCTGAAGAGTGTGTGTGTGTGTGTGTGTGTGTGTGTGTGTGTGAGTGCGTGCGCGCGCACACACACATCTAAGTTAAAGATTAAGGCTGGTAGAAATCACCAAGATAAAACTTAGAGTTACTCTAATCGTTTGAAAACCACCTGCATAGGTATAGAATTGATTGTTGAAGACCTGCACATTTAAACAAAGAGGCAAATGGCCCTTGTCTGGAATCCTACTTGGAGAAACTATTGGCTTGGATGCAAGTGAAAGCATTTGCCCTTAAAAGCTATAATCCTGACATACCTGTAAAGTGGCATGGGGGAAAAAATCAGTGATAACTCAGAGAAACTTAAAAATACTTTTGATGTGAAATAAATTCTTACAAATTTACTATTAATACAAAGGAAGAGTAAATGTAGAATAGATAAGTTTAGATCAATGAAAGGGTGAGGCGGATCAGTAGTTGAACAGTCCAAGTGGTAAACCCTGACAGATGTCAAAAAACCAAGAGAAGTATGTGGTGAAGTGGGTTCCTGGATGGTTTTGTACCCAATTCCCAGACTTTGGTCCTGGGCATCGGTCACTGTCTATCCTATTCTCTGAGGAGTAGGAGGAAGTGTTCTTTCACTTCTCTCTTTGTGTTTATGTTTGAAGGTGCAAAGCTCTGGGAAAGCATCTACACCTCTCTAGAACTCTCTTGAGCAGTTCTGGAAGGCAGACAGAAGGAAGAAAGTTGCTGGGCCAATGGCAGTGGAGGCCTCAGTGTACTAGCAGTATGAGTGTAGCATTTGCTAGACACTTTGTAGTTTGCAGGGTGCTTTCTCTTCCACTCTAATTTGCTCAAAGTTCGTAATGTCTCAGTTTTACTTCAGCATTCCATCTTTTGTAGGGCCCAGATTTAAGGCCTGTATGGTCCCCAAAGGGAGAACCCATCCGTCCTTGTGCCTGTCTACTTGTAGCCTAGGGCTTGGTCCAAAGGGGGTACTCAGCAAATAAGAGTGCTTTACTTCAGTTTCCCTTACTGTTCTGTTTTGCCTGGGAGGAGGTTGAACTCTTCCTTCTCCCAGTTTCAAACCTCTGCTTGGATAAACCTGAGATTCCTCTGTCTGTATCTCTTTTCCATGTCAGCTTACCGCACAGATGATTGCCAACCCTGGGTTTTACCAGTAGTAAAGAAAGTGGAGCAGAAGATTGCTAATGACAGTAGCCTCAACCATGAGTATCTGCCCATCCTGGGCCTGGCGGAGTTCCGGACCTGTGCTCTTCGCCTTGCCCTTGGGGATGACAGCCCAGCTCTCAAGGAGAAGCGGGTGAGTTGGGGTGAGAGTGTATACTGTGTTTAGAAACCCTGAAAATAAAATAAAGGGAAAAGAAAGGACATGAAAGTAAAAAGAAGTAGTAAATTAAAAAAAGATTTTTAAGTATTAGCTGTTACATCTGGTTTATGTGGTGTGAGGTCCGGGATCTGGTAGTGCGAGTAACATGGCCATATACAAAGCACAGCTTTTTCATTGTTCTGTTTCATTTAGCACATCCTCAGATTTCTAGATGTGAAGCAGTCAGTGGAGATGCCAGGCAAATGGAATTTAATGGAATCATTAGAGAACAGGGGTCTCACCTATCTCTGCCACTACTTTTGACCATAGGCAGGTCATTTACCCCCTTGTGTTGTTGTATCTAAATATTATAAGAAGACTTACTTATGGCTCACAGTCCGATAGGAGTATTTGCACAGAAAATTATCTAAAGGCCTTTCCACTATATGCAAAAAAAATTTTTGTGCGCATATTCCTGGGGAGAAGGTTCATGGTTTTTTATCAGATTTTTTTTTTTTTTTTTGAGACAGGGTCTCGCTCTGTAGCCCAGGCTGACCCTGAACTCACTGTGGAGCCCTTGCTGGCCTTGGACTCAGGGCAATCCTCCTGCCTCAGCCTCCTGAGTGCTGGGATTACACGCCTGTGCCAGCACACCTGGCTTATGTAGTGATGGGGAATCAAACTCCGGTACTTAGCATTTGCCTAACCGCTGACCCATTCCTCCAGCCCCTATCAGATTTTTAAAAGGTGTCTGGCCCTCAAAAGTTCAAAAGCCACTAGTCTAGATGCTTTCAGAATTTTCTGCTGGTTTAATATTCCTTAATACTTTTAACCTTGATCTTAACTTCTTGTTTAAGTTTTTGCATTATAGCTAGAGACATATGGAAGAAGGATATATTTGGAAGCAGACACAGCCAGATAGGCTGTGTGTGGCAGAAAATGTTACGGTAGGAATTCATAGGAGAGGAACTCCTGTGAAAGGCACACAGAGGGCTTGAGTTGAGCCTTGGAGAATGTGTGAATGTGGCCAAGAAACTGGCTCTCAACTCTGCCTGTAGATTAGTGTCACCTGGTAGTGGTGGGAATGGTCGCCATGGATCCAGTACCAAACCGGTCAGAATTTTGGAGGGCACCAGCCTTCCTCCTTCTTCTTTTCCCTCTTTTCCTCCCCTTCTTGGCAATGTTTTTAAAAAGCTCCCCAGGCGATTCCAAATTTCATGAAGTTTTAGAAACATGAAATATAGCAGAGGGGAAAACAGATATTCCCCTCTAGTGGGAGGAGTCCAGATACAGGTGGACCCTAAGGAAGTCTAGGTTGTAAAGAGGCCTTACTAGCGCTGGTAACCTATTGGATGGAGGAGGCCAGGCTGATTTTGGCAGCCAGAGCTGAGGAACCCTGCTGAAGGTTTGAGCAAGAGCTCACCAGTAAGTATTTGAGGAAGATAAATGTGGACAGATGGGTAGGAGAGGGAGGAGCTCAGGTTTTGTGATAGTGCAGTTAGGTGTTTTGCAGTTTTTTTCAACAAACTTTCAAAAAAATATCGACAAGCACTTCACAGCTTCCCCCTGGGCCTTGTGGCCCATTTTGTGATGCAGCCTGCAGTTCATGCATTAAAGGGTCCACGTCTTAAGAGTGGCTGATGAATTCTTCACATGCTGCTTATGGCACATTTTTTTCCTTTTGTTGTCCAGGTGCCGTGATAGACAGAGATCCGTGGAAAAATAAAGGTTACACACATATAAATTCTTGAATTAGTCTAGGAACTCGGGCCAACCATAATCGAGTAATCAGAGTTTTGTTTGTATTGTTAAGTGGGACTGTGGCGTGGCTTAAGGAATTGGGCAGGTGGAAATGTTGGAGTATACAGAGTAGGGGTCCCTTGAGGAGTCACTGAAAATCTAGCTTTTCTAGAGAGCGATAGAGAAAGGGAGAGAGGGATCGACTAAGAGAAAAGTCCTAATCAAGTTTGAAACTGAGGAAATTTGGCAAATGGGAACTTATCTTCTCAGACACTGGAGATAAATTTGTTGAAATTCTGTTGCTGACAAATAAGAACAAGGATTCTGTATTAGGGAGCATCTTCCTCTAAGACTGCATTTCCTCTACAGTCAGTACGGCGGCAGATGTTCCTGTCCCCAGTGATCCCTGTTTTGAACTCTTAACATTGTAAGATGTGGCTTCTTGTTGTGGCCGTCACCTGGGATCACAGCCTCTGTCTTAGCCTGGTTCATCTGGTGGTGTATTTTTGATCATAGAACAAATGTAAATGCCAGCCTTCGTGACAACAACTATTTGAAGATTTTTTATTTATTAATTTTTTTTTTTTTTTGAGATAGGCTCTTGCTTTGTGGACCAGGCTGGTCCTGAACTCACAATGGAGTCCAGGCTGGCCTTAGACTCACAGCAGACCTCCTGCCTTAGCCTTCCAAGTGCTGGGATTACGCATCATCATGCCTGGCTTATGTGGTGCTGGGAAATTGAACATGGGTACTTAGCGCTTGACTTAGTGCTGGCTAGGCAAGCACTTTATCTGCTGAGCCATTCGAGCCTGAAGATCATTTTTTGAACAGGTGTAGGGCACTCTCTCGGCTTCTGCATCATCTTAGATACCAGGTGCTCTTGAGTGCTGAGCCTTTGCTTTTTCCTTGGAGATTCTCACCAACCCCAGGTCTTGGTTAAGCCCTCCTTCATCTCATGTCTATTCTTCTCACAGGCTCCTTCTTGTCTCTAGTCTCTTCCTCATTCTAGTATGTTCTGCACATTGCAGCTAGAATGATTTTCCTTAGGAAAAAAGCTAATCATGTCATTCTCCCCACTCCGTCCCAAGCCCACTTCCTACAGTTGCTCTTCCATTGCCAGCCTTGAGTGCAGCATGCAGTGAACTCAGTTCTTCCAGTTGCTTCTTTCCCTCATCCCCTGCGGGTCCTGCCAACCAAAGAGCCTTGCTGCTTTCCAGGCCTGCCAGGCCTGCCAGGTCTTAGAGCCTTTGCCTGGCTCTTCTCTCTCCTTGGAACGCCCTCCCTCTCCCTTACTTCTCCAGCTCCCTACCCCGCTGCTTTATGTCCTTCAAGACCTGGTCAGAGGTCACTTCTGTCCTGAGTCCTTGGCTCTACCTCAGGCAGGTCCACTTGTTCAAGTCAGTTATGTCACATGACTTTGTTCACAGCTGGGGAATAATGGTACTTGCCATGCTTCTTGTATTGTATAATTTTGCAGGAGTTTCTCTCCCACAAAACAGTAACACCCACCCATGTGAGGATCAGTTTACTCACTGACCTTGCAGATCTTCAGTACTTAGCTCCTGGCTTGAGACCTCCAAGATCCCCAGATGTTCATTACTCATGCATTCAGAGATGCTCACCACCAGGTCCAGGCACTGTGCCAGCTACAGGAGCCCAGTAGTGACCGCACGTGCAGAATCCCCTGATCCTGTTCTGTTTTGTGGAGACAAACTATGAACTTCATCAGTGAGAACATCAGACGGGATATTACAGATGATAAATATAGTGAAAATACCCAAGATTGCAGGGAGTAGACATGTGAATGGATTCATTTTTAATTAGGATGTTCAGGATAGAAACAGAAATGATATTTGAGCCAAAACCTGAAGATGAGTTATGAGTGAAGAATTAATGAACCATAAGAACAGTAATTATGGCTTCTCTTAGATTGTTCTCAGTATTACCAGGTTCTTCACCCATTTTGAAGAGACCTATTTTCTATGCTTCTCACTATTTTTAACTTTTCTATTTTTAGGTCTTTGGATCCAGACAAAAATATTCATTTTCCACATAGTAACGTTTTAGGTTCTGAAATCACTGAGGCGCTGCAGGCCTCTGTGATAGAGCTCTTGGGCCACAGCTCCTTGCTGCTCAGTCCTCAGTGACACGCCAGTTTCACTTTGACCATCTCTTCTGTGAGGCTTTTGCTAGGGTGTCTTGTTTGTTTTGTCTTCTTCCTTTAGCAAGTTCAGCGTGTTTATATAGTACTAACTATCAGATACTTCTGTAGGCACCGGATCACCAAGATGAACACAGCGTGGCTGCCCGCAAACAGCTCCAGGTCAGCCCTTGTGCTGGCCACAGTGAAGGCACCACCACATCAGCAAATTGTCATCGCAGTCGAGGCTTCTAGAGTTCAGCCATTGTGTACTGACGTGTGATAGAGGGACCTGCTGTGTCCAGCTTCTGACCATTGCTTTCTGGATTTCCTTTGTTCTAGATACTTCTGTTTATTTAGCCACCTGGGTCCGGTTGGCTCCTTGAGGCTGAGGCAAAAGCACTGCTGGCTACACAGCAAATTCAGAAATGGCCTGGACTACAGAATGAGACCCTGTCCTGGCTCCTTGAGAATTGTGGACTTACTTCCTTTTATACTAATGATTCCCCTTTATACCAAATATAGTTTTTTTGGGGCCCTAGATTAATTTGCTAAAAATCAGTTTTCAGAATGATCACATTGCTGTGTTACTGATTAACTCAAAATTATTTCTGTTAATTCCTGACATTCAGAGCAACTTGTTTCACTCAAGTGTTTATTGTATTTTTTAGGTAATGATAAGTTCTTGAGATACTGATGTTTCATGTGTCATATGTTATGAATGTCAAGGACTAGTTTATATTAGCAGCATGAGTTTATCTCAAGCACATTATTAATCTTGTCCATTTACGTTTTGACATTTAATGAGTTTGCTTTCTGAAGCAGGAGATAGGGCACGATTAAAAGTTATGAGCTAATTCTCCTCTTGTATTTTTCTCCTGTTGTTTTTTGACATTAATGTTATATTAGTTTTTTTAGTGTAGGAAGCTTTTATATTGTAGGAATTTTTTCAAACCTTTTTATTTTGGAAAAGTTGAAATCTATAAAGTGTGCTTTTAAAATCGCACAAATATTTAAGTTAAAAAAATTTAAAACAGTAAAAGGCATGTTGCCATTAACCTCTCTCAAGTACTTCCGTATTGCTTCAAAAACATTTGTCCCATCATTCTTGACACTTTTAGAGCAGTTCTGAAAGTTTTCTTGTTTGCGTTTTTTGTGTGTGTATGTGTAGCTTCAGTTGCCCTGTTGTGGCTGCCTCTGTATCCTGAATCAGTAAGAAATGTTCGCCTTGCATGGTCCTTTTGATTCTAGGAAAAAGCCAGAATTTGTACAGTGTCAGAGCCAGCAAATAAAGACATCCTATAATGTTTATATGAATGTCTTTAAAATTGAATGGTACTTGTTAGCAGCATTCACTGTATTTTTGGTCACATTCTCTTCTTTTCTTTCTTTCTTTCTTTCTTTCTTTCTTTCTTTCTTTCTTTCTTTTTTTTTTTTTTTGAGACAGGGTTACTCTGTAGTCCAGCCTGGTCTTGAATTCACTGTGTGTCCCAGGCTAGCCTTGGACTAACAGCAATCCTTCTGCCTGAGCCTCCTGAGTGCTGGGATTTATATTTCATAGTGCCATCATACCCAGCTTTTGGTCATATCATATAAAGACACTCACAAAAAAGAACTTCTAAAATTGCCTCAGAAAGTGACAGTGGGGTAGTGTTGGAAGCAAGGGGCAGTATCTTGAGGGGAATTATGGTGATATATTTTACTATAGTAAATTTTTAAAATTTAATCACTCACACCTTATATTTTAATCACACCTCATACATGAGGATGAGGAAAGTAGAACAGTGAGTGAGTCCCCAGTGTCCATCACTGGATTCAGTGGTTATCTGGACATGTCAGTTTGCATGATACTGACCCACTGCCAAACATGAATTATTTTACAGCAAATCCAAGATACCTGTATCAATTTTTAAAAATCATTGTAAAATTTTCAAATGGCATTTGAACATAGTTTTTTTTTTTAAAACAGTTTATAGGTGCAGCTGAATTCTTTTTGTCTACTGTCCCCACATCCCAGACCCCTCCCTTCTAGTATTTGCTTCTCCTTTGTGTGTGCTTCTCCTTTTCCTTAGGTAGAGTTTTTCTTGTGATTATTTTCCTTTCTTTTTTAATCCTGTAGACATATTAGGCAACATACAATTTTTGATATTTCTCTGTTGAAAGAATTGGACTGAACACTAACTAGAATTTCGAAGGGCAGGATCAAAGACAGATAAGCAGAATGACACACACAGCACATAGTGACCAGACCCAGAGTGAGAAGACCCGGACCGTGCCAGCCATGCCACTTGCCAGCTGTGTACCCCTGGCAGGACATGTCTGGGGACCACGTTCCTCGAGTGTGTGCAGATCACATGAGGATGCATGTGAAAAAGCATTTTGTGAATGGTAAAACATAGGACTTTTGTTATTGCCCATGTGAAGTCACAGATAAGAGAGCCAAGGAGAGGGAAGTGGTATTTACTGCCTCCCTTGTTTGGTTCGAACATATTTCCGAGGGTCTGTAAGCCTGAGCTCTAGAGGTGAGAAGGGCCCCGCAGGTCCGCCACAGTGGCAGCCTGGGAACACTGGCGGGCTTCTGCTGGAGGAGACCGTGGTCTTGGGATGGGTGCTGAAGAGAGGTGTGTGTGCCCACACGGTAACATCCCCTGGGTCTGTCCTCCATTTCTGTTTTCAAAGGGAAGTTTCCCCCAGAGCTAGATGTCAGGGTTGCAGACCTGGCCTCCTCACTTAGTGGCTGGTGACTCAGGGCACAGTACTTCGCCTTGTTTAGCCTTATTTTCCTCATTTGTAAGTATGGGTAAATAGTAAGTCCTACTTCTTGATGGAGTTGTGTGGGGTTTTCATTTCTGTTGTTGCTACTGGTTTTTGTGGTGCTGGGGGTTGAACCCCGGGCCTCATACGTGCCAGGCTGTTGTTCCCACCCTGTGAGCATTAGGTGTTATAATACAGCAAAAGGGCTTAGCGCAGAGCAGGCACAAGGCAAGTGCTCATTGTTCCCTTATGCACCTGTCGCCCTCCTTCTCTTTCAGGTAGGAGGTGTGCAGTCTTTGGGGGGAACAGGTGCGCTACGAATTGGAGCTGAGTTCTTAGCCCGATGGTACAATGGAACAAACAACAAGGACACACCTGTCTATGTGTCCTCACCTACCTGGGGTGAGTCTTTTTAATTGTGGTAAGAGGAGAAACCAGAGAGAGTTAGCCTCATGGTGCTCACTGGTTGCATGGACAGTGTAATCTGGCCTGGAACATCTGACCTTTGAGAGTGGGAGTAGTTTGAGCAGACCTGTTTTTTAGTTTATATTGAAAACTCCCAGAGAGGAGGCGTAAACTATAGATGCAGGAAGTATCAGTGTTGTAGGATTAAGTTTGCATTAAAGTACTGGTTGAGTTTATATTTCATAGTTGTGATCATTCATCTGTATCTTCACCCTTAACCTCCATTACTCCTCCCGGGCATTGAGCTTGGGGAGTTGCGGGGGGGCCTGGCAGCTGACTTGTACCTTTCCTGATTATGCCCCCTAGTGTTTGTGAAAGCAGTTAACATGTTACTCCTTTGCTTGCAGAGAACCATAATGCTCTATTTGCTGCTGCTGGTTTTAAAGACATTCGGTCCTATCACTACTGGAATGCAGAGAAGAGAGGACTTGACCTCCAGGGTTTCCTGAATGATCTGGAGGTAACAGATTTAGAAGAAAAAGAGGATGCTATGATGTCAGGACCAGCAGGGAAGCTCTTTGGATCCGTAGATAACAGTGA
This sequence comes from Ctenodactylus gundi, assembly GCA_004027205.1. Lineage (NCBI taxonomy): Eukaryota > Metazoa > Chordata > Mammalia > Rodentia > Ctenodactylidae > Ctenodactylus > Ctenodactylus gundi. Next base: position 356,821 of record PVKB01000362.1, read on the forward strand.
GAATGAGCTATTGTGGCCAAACCAGTAATACATTCTGAAATGGCATGTAGGAGGGCGTTGGCACAAGGGAGAGGCGTGAGTGTTAAGAACATGGTTGTCCTTGGCTTTTTTTGCTGACCTGTGTATTGTTGACTGTGTTCTCTAATGTCACTTTTAGTGACAGAGCTGACATAGCCTCCTTCTCCTCAGAATGCTCCTGAGTTCTCCATCATTGTCCTCCACGCCTGCGCACACAACCCAACTGGGACTGATCCAGCTCCAGAGCAGTGGAAGCAGATTGCTTCTGTCATGAAGGTAATTGATTTTCCAGACCATCTCTAAAAAGTAGTGTGTATTATTCATTGTATTCAAAACAAAAGCTGTTTCTTGAATATAGATTGTAAATACCTTTACCCAAAGAAAGTCACTGTGGGCTTTATTGTTTTTGTTTTCTGTCTATTATTTTGCAAGAGTTTCACTAAGTTGCCCAGGCTGGGCTCAGACTTGCAATTCTCCTGCCTTAGTGTCTGGAGTGCTAGGATTACAAGTTGCGTGACCACTTGCCTGGCTAAAAGATACTGTTAAAGTTTTGGTAGGTAGAATGTCAGGCTTTGTGTATGCACTTACATGTATGTGTGGTTGTATATTTTTTTCTCACAAAGATGGGGCCATTTTGTCTACACTGTTTAGTAGCACTTTGTTTTTTACTTAAGCTTCTTTGTATATGTGCCATTGAATGTTTTGCAACATCATGTTTCATAGCTATGCTATATTCCTTTCATGGATGGATGTATTACCTTAGGGACTGGATAAATGAGTTAATGGACAGGTAGTGTTTAGATTTCTCAATTTTAGGAATAATCATATAATAAAACATATGTCTTGGGATAATTTTATGAATTGGAATTTAGAGCCCACAGTGCGTGTTCTCCATTAGCATACTCATTGGCTTTACTGAGGAACTGTTACATACTGGGTACTCTGTGGATACATACATACATACAGTAGTGAACAAAGGAGATGGGGTATGTACTGGGTACCACGGGGGGTAGAGTAGTGAACAGGGGAGACATGGTTCCTGCCCCCAGGAGCACACAACATGTGTCAAGCAATTGACCACCAAGGCAATAGTGAGATGCTATCTTGATGGCTCCAGTGGGTTTCATCGCCCAGACTTTAGGCAGTATATGGCGATGGTGCTGGTGGAAGCAGAAGCCTTCCTGGAAGAAACAGTCCACGTTGAATATTTTAGGAAGAGAAATTGTTGAAGTATTGGCTGCGCACAGGGGAAAGCGGTGGTCAGGAGCCCCAGATGGAGATCATGGTTCATTTGAGGGAGTGACGGTCACACTGGTTAGGGCGTAGGCTTTCCAGGGAGTTGGGAAGTGCGAATAGTGTGGCTGGAGGGGAAGTAGGGTCCTTCTCTGTGCTGAGGTGTTGGACTTCACTCTCAGGGTAGAGGGAGCTGCTAGAATCTGATGTCATGTCGTGATATAAATGTATGTGCATTGTCTTAAGGTCAGCCGGACTGCACAGCAAGGGAATGGATCCAAGAGAGGCAAGATTAGTGAGGCTGAGACAGCAGTCAGGAGCTCCTGCCATAATTGAGTAAGAGCTGACAGTGGCCCAAATGAAGTAGGTGGCAGTGGGGAAAATAAGATATGAAAGGATCCTGGAGCTCCCGGGAGACAGGACGGATCAGATTTGGGGGTGAGCGATTGTGGGGATGAGCTGCGTATGTAGGTAGGAGTCAAGATATGTTCTCATCTCTGGCTTGGATACTTCAGGGGGAGGAAGTACCCGACAGCAGGAGCAGGTTCAGGGTGGGTCTTCAATGAGAGCAGAGTGCCTGCTATTGTGCCTGCTTTGTCTTGGGTATTTTGCCAGGGCAGCCCGGGTAGACTAACCTGCCATAGCAGAATTCATGGAGAAGAACCTGCTAACCGGAACAGTCCCCTCTGTGCCTCAGAAGTTAGCCCTGTTGGCAAAGCTGCAAGTTGACATCTAGGACAATGTATTGTTACAAAGTGAGGTTTACTGAAACTTCACCTTGTTGCTTGCTATTTAGGGTAACAGAGAATTGAATGGCAAGTGGTGGGTTGTTCGGTCATATGGACAAGAAGTAGGATAAAAGTTCAGTGTTAGCGATTCCTTTAAGCACAGCTGGGGAAGGAGGACCGGCTTCTGACATTGGCTTCTTGCCCTGACTTGCTTTCCTTCTTTGCAGCGCCGGTTTCTGTTCCCCTTCTTTGACTCGGCCTATCAGGGCTTCGCATCTGGGGACCTCGAGAAAGACGCCTGGGCCCTTCGCTATTTTGTATCTGAAGGCTTTGAGCTCTTCTGTGCCCAGTCCTTCTCTAAGAACTTCGGGCTCTACAGTGAGTGCTTGCTGGAGTTGTAGCCCTGCTTCCTTCCCAGCTCCATACCAGTAGCTAAGCCTGATTCTCGTCTCTCATTAGATGAGCGAGTGGGAAATCTAATCGTGGTTGGAAAAGAATCTGATGGCATCCTGAGGGTCCTTTCCCAGATGGAGAAGATTGCACGAGTTACTTGGTCCAATCCTCCTGCCCAGGGAGCACGAATTGTGGCCTCTACCCTTTCTGACCCTGAGCTCTTTAAGGAATGGTAAGGGACTCAGAACCTGATGGGCTCAGAGCTGTAATTGTCTCATTACATCTAATTAAGTCTCTATATTTTATTTTGGAAGAGGTAGGATACAGTTATTTTTTTCCCTCCATTTTTAATTCTGGAGATTAAAGCCAGGGCCTCACACATGCTGGCCAAGTAACTACCATGTGGGTACATTGCTTTTCTAGGGGTGGTGCTGGAGATTGAGCTCAAGGCCTTTGCACTGAGCTACAATCTTTAACCCTTTAAAAAATGTTTTGAGACAGGGTCTTGCTAAGTTGCCTAGGCTGGGCTCCAACCTGTAATCCTTCTGCCTCAGTCTGCGAGAGTGCTAGGAACAATTACTTTTTTAGCATCTTTGAATCTCATATTTTTGTAACTTAGGAGGGCTGATTCTTACCTCATGTGTTTAACACCAAGAACCCAGGAAGAGGTGCTCCGTGAGTGGCTCTTCTCCCCATTCTTCTGCTACCTGGTCACCTTCTCCTTAAAGGTGGAAAACACAGGAAGGAATTCCTGCCAGGATAACATCCAACTTCAAGGCAGTATAATTTTAACTCTTCATTTTAATCTATAATTTCTGTATATACAATAGCTCCCCCTTATCCTCAGGGAATGTGTCCCAGGATCCTCCAGTAGATACCATTAGCTACAGATGACATCAAACCCTGTCTGTACTGTTTTTCCTATATATACAAAACTATGATAAAGTTTGTAATATAGACATAGTTAGAGGCTAATAATAACTCAGAGTAGAAAAATTATAGCAAAATACTGTAATAAATCTTCAAAACTATGAATTGTTTACTTCAGTGATTTTCCAGTCAGTAAATTCAGACCACAACTGACTAAGGGTAACTGAAATTATAGGAAGTAAAACTGTAGATAAGGGGAGAGCTACTTTTCTTTTTAAATTATGTTGGAATAGACATTTTTATGTAGTAATTAAATCTATAATTAAGACTGATAAAATACATTATCCTGTCTGTATCAGCACCTTGGTGAAACCTGAGTTATAACACTATGAGTGTTATGGCTGTTGTACCCAAGACTGGTACTAGATTTTATCAGTAAGGAGAGTTCTTGCCTTACGCCTGTTTGGTCTCTCTGTTCTGCTCTTTCTCCCAGTCCAGGTATCCACACACTATAATAGATAGGTTGTGATCCTATTTTCAGCTTATAGTTTAAATAGTTTTTAAGCCTGCCTGTTTTGTGTACCCTGTCTCCTGTCTTAACTGGTATTTACATCACTTGTTGATGCCTCTCAGGACAGGTAACGTGAAGACAATGGCTGACCGGATTCTGACCATGCGATCTGAACTCAGGGCACGATTAGAAGCCCTCAAGACTCCTGGGACATGGACTCACATCACTGAGCAGATTGGCATGTTCAGCTTCACTGGGCTGAACCGTAAGTGAACCCCATGCCCGTGAGCATATTTGCACAAAGACACAATAATCCGTCCTCTTAGTACTGGTCATGAGCTTACCTGTTGGCCATTGCCCAATTGTTATGCTGTTATTTTGGGCCAGGATGAGTTAGTCTTAGTGTTACCATCTTTCCAGCCCTTGGATCTCAGAGAAGAGCATGCTGTGGTCTACTCTGCTAATGCACATTTTCATTTTTTATGGGCTGGGAGATGGTTCAGAGCCAGCTGGGAAGTAACATATTTGTAGCTTGGAGCTTTGATTTATTTGATTTAATTTCTTACCAGTTCTTTTCTAGTTTCCTTCAAAACAAGATTACAAAATTATCTTTAATTTAGGTAGGTAGTTAGAGTTAAGAGCTGATTAAAAATCTTGTGGGAAGTCATACATGGTTTTGGTCAGCTGGCAGCAGGGCATATCAGTTATCAGTATTCCCTTCTGGTGACAGAAGATTCATTTGTTTAGTAAGTAATTCATTTATTTAGTAAGCACCTACTGGCTAAGTCACCTTTAACATGGTGAAGACTGTTCACTCAGCTGCTTGTCTGAGTGGCCTTGGGGAGGGATGTGCACTGGCTTAGGTTGTAGGTGAACATCAGAGGCACCAGCGAGGTATTAGGACAGGTGCCATCAGAGTGCTACTTTGAAATGGGCTCAGAAGTTCAAGGAAATAATGTATAGAAGAGAGGTGATAGACACTGTGTTGTAAGCCCTGCAGATTACTTTGGGGTACAATGAGCCCACATAAGAAGGTAAAGAGAGAGCTCCACTCTGCGTTCCTCCTGTTCATTGAAATGTCATCCTTATGCAGTTGTAAAAATATTCAGTGTAATGAAAATGGCAATTAGTATTAATCTTGTAGAAGTTCACAAAGTAAGGATGTCGCTCCACAAAACAGCCCGATCTTCCCCACTACCCAGATTAGGAAATTGTATTATGAATTGAAAAATTATGAGAGCAGACCTGTGACTGTAACATGAAAAGTATATCCTTAGCATTTGATGTCATTTTACATTTTTCAAAAACAGGTTTTGCTTGGTGCTTGATTTTTTTTCCTCCCTCCATTTTATTAGGGAGACATACAGAAAAGCTAGAGAAATTATGCTGTGAATGCCCATATACAAAACACCTAATTCCTCCAGTTCTCATGTTACGATACTTCCTTCATTACCTCTGATCTGCCAGAACAGGGGCTTTTGCCTGTGGTCCACAGATGTGCGTCAGGAGACTGAGGCGCACATATTCCAGGGAAAACTGCGTTTGTGGATACTTATCTCTAGGGGAGGACTTCGTGCCGTTTACCAGTCTCAAGCTGTGACCCTTCCCTCCTCCCCGCAAAGTAGAGAAATCTCATTTTTATCAGTCAAAACAAAACAGACAAGATGAGCCCAGTAACACAGACCCCGCCCTCTGGAGCACAGGCCGGGACAGACCTGGGTGTGCCGTTGGCTCCGCTGCCGGGAGGCTTGCTTTGTCAGCGTTGGGTGACTGTTACTTACGTGATTACCGCCAGTCCTGGTGACTTATGAAGCTCGTTTGGATTGTTTGGAGGGACACACGGTGGCACTGAGTCCAGAGTCCAGGTTTCCCACTTCCACAGAGGCAGCACAGTGCCACACGGAAGAGCCCAGACTCAGGCTCAAAGTCAGACATCTGCTACTCTCCAGCTGTGTGACTTTGGGGAGGCTGGTTAGCTTCTCTGTGCCCGGTCTGTGAAAGGGACATAAAGTTCTCACCAAGCTTACTGGCACGCCCGTAACACTGTCTGGCCTGCAGTGTTTATCCCTTTGGGTGTAATGAATGATGTTCTTCCATTCCTTCAGATCAGTTGTGTCTTCAAGGTGCTGAGTGGGCAGCCATCTGCTAGAATTCTATTAAGGATTTGCCTAATAAGGCAACATCCTTGCAGGGCTAGTAGCACCAGGCTGTACTCCCTTCCTGGGTCACACTTGGTGTTTCCGTGCACGTCGAGCCCCCTCTTGCTTTGAGGAGGGCTGCAAAGTGGTTGAAGACTTCTGGGACCAGGGCAGGAAGGTCGTGCAGGTCGTTAGGGTGCTGGTTTGCTCCCATGGCATTTCCCCTTGCATGTCGCCTGGAGTCTCGTCCCATGTACTGTAAGTGAATGTCAGTAGGAGATCATGCCTGCAGGCTTGAGGATAAGCAAACAGGTTAGAGAAGAGACAGAGGAAGCACAGAACTACCACTTTCTCATATCTGTGGAATGTCCTCAGCTTGGAGGTTATTTTTAGTTGATAGGGATGTGTTGGTAAATTTAATGTGCAAGCTTTGGCTGGGAGTTAGTCCCAAAGTAGTAGTCAGAGCATACTAGTAGTAGTTAGGGTGAACTTTTTGGGGGATTAAAAAGGTAACCAGTCTTCCAGACATAAGTGGTAATAAGAGTACTGTCCAGAATCGAGTGTATTTTTTTTGTCAGTTGAACAAAATAGCTCCTTGTATTTTGCTCTTCTATAAAGGGAGAGAAGGATAATTGCTGTTGTTTTACACCCACTTCAGGGATCCTTACTACTCTGATACTGTTTTCTTTTGTTTTCAACAGCCAAGCAGGTTGAGTATCTGATCAATGAAAAGCACATCTATCTGCTGCCAAGTGGTCGGATCAACATGTGTGGCTTAACCACCAAAAATCTAGATTATGTGGCTACCTCCATCCATGAGGCCATCACCAGAGTCCAGTGAAGAAACATGATCGAGTCCATACCACCAAAGCATCCTGTCGCGTGTGCTCCCTGTCTCAGTAAACCTAGTTGTGCATATCATGGATTAGAGCCAACAAGAACTGTGAGGCTGCGCTGGGAAGGTGGTCTCTACTTTAGCTGGCCCAGTGTGAAGAGAACAGAATTGGAAACAGTTGGAAGCTTGGGATTAGAGCCTTTTGGATTCCAGAGCCAATTTAGGTTTTAATCTAGACCAGAGCAAATTAAAGTTTTTATTTAAGAATAAAAAAGTACGTGGCTCATAACACAGATTTCTTGGACCTTCAGTATAAACAGGAGTGTTGCCCGTGTTGCTCGTGTGCTTCTCTGTGTTCCTTGACCGTCCAAAGGCCAAGCTGTCTGAAGAAACCAAGGGTGACTGTGGGTGTTGGCTGTGGCATTAAAACTCAGCATTTCCACCCAGACTCTCCTTGCTCTTTTGCATGGTTGTGTCCCAGGAATTTAGTTTTTTAGGGTAACTGTGATATCTACTTTGTGACAAACAGAGATACACATATTTAACTGAAAAAGAAAATCATGAAACAGTATTCACCCATGTGATGTGTACTGCATTCTGATACTTCCTAGCCCATTCTATTCTGTTGTGTTCTGTTCCATTAAAAAAATAAAAATGCTGATCAAGACCTGTGGAATTGATTTTGTGATTCATTAGCAGATTGTGACCCACAACTGAAAACAATGACTGTAAAGGGATTTACCAAAAAGAAAAACTAAAATGTATTCTGTAAATGCAGCATCCTTTAGGTGAAATCACCATGCTGCCATTCTGGGTCAGTTTTGTGGGCTCATCATTCCAAGGCTAGGATCGTATGTCACATAAAGAAACCGTATTTCAGGGACTCATCGGAAAGGACTCATTACCCAGGTATTCCAGAATGCGAGCCCCTCCTGCTGTGGTCGGAGCTTCCTACTCTATCAGAACAACTGCAGCAACTTAAACATAAATCAATTTCCAAAGTGTCCCAGGGACTCCTCATAGGGCAAGTCTGTAGAATTGGTCTTAATTACAACTCCTGCGTGGAGTTTCAAAATACTGAAAAGCAAATTGCTTGTATTTGAACAGATCTGTTCCTATGACTTATGAATTATAAAATCCTACTCTTAAATGATCGGGGTCTTACAAGTCTCAGTCCAAGTCTGCTCCAGTGAAACGCTTCCATACTGTCCCTCGCTCATCTTTTTCTACTGAGGGTGTAATGGACTCGTGATATTTGGTGAAGTATCCCAATCCATCCTGTTCCACAGATGGGGCTCCTTGGTTTAAAAGATCTTTAACCTTGAGCTGCCTTGTGCTTCCTTTCTACAGACGAGGTCTCCTGGCACTTGCAATGGACCTTTCAGATACACAGAAGCAGCAGTGGACACACCTTGTTTACGATCTTCCATGTGAGTTTACTCTGTCATTCTCCATTGTTTCTGCACTGGATACAGTTTCTAGATCCTTCACTGTTGGGCTAGTTCTGCAGCTGTGTGACCAGGCTGGTGGATGCAGATGGAGTAAAAGTGATCAGGTGCTCTCCTGCCTTCTATTCTCATTTCTCTTTTATCAGCACTTCTTCCAAGTTGAGGAAGGGTGTCGTTACTGAGGAACGGTGGCCAAGGAAGTCTGCCTTCTGGGAGTCCTCTATCTTTCCCACAGCATGGCTTTCGGCCATCATTCTTGATGACCGTGATCTGCAGGGAGGGGCAAACTGGGTTCTGGGGGTAGAAATCATTTGTGCCTCTAAAGCACAGTCCTCCCCAACACAATCTTTACAGATACTTTTTCCCTAGGGGGAAGTGCTAAAATAAGAGTCATTAAGGAACATTTAAGCTTTTTATAGTACCAAAGTTCTGACATATTTTTTTTAAGCCCCAGTCTCAATGAGAATTTGGCATTTTAAATTCTGTTCTTAAATCTCTTTTGGTCAGTGTGATCCCCACTGTGTCCAGGACTCTTTAAGTGTGAGGAACGCTGCAGGACTTCTCAGGGCCTCTCTCATATCTGTGCTAAGTGGATTTCAGAGGGATGACTGAACACTACCTGTGTTGGGAGCAGGGCACTCAGACCTCCAGGCTCTCCCAGTTTCTGGCCATCATCCATCCTCAGACATTAACACCTGCACAGGATGGTTTTTGGAATAACTGACCTAATGGATCCTATGCGCAAAACCTGGCATAAAGAGCCTGCAGCAAAAGTTGCTGTAATTTTGTTAGGTTTTTTTTTTTCAGACAGGATCTTGTTTTGCAGTTCAGGCTGGTCCTAAACTCACTATGGAGCCCAGGCTGGCCTCAAACTCATGGCTGGCCTCCTGACGAGGCCTCCCAAGTGCTGGGATTTATAGGCGTGTGCCACCAGGCCTGACTTTATTACTCTTAATGAAATGACGGCCTCCACTGAAGCCCCTGGGACACATCTTAAGTTACTCTACAGGCCACTGATCACGCTGTTTGCTGGTTTGAGAAATGAATAGTCAGATTCTAGCCTTAATTCCGTCAACATTCTCCCACCTGTCTGGCGGTTCCTGCCTTCGTTGGTTTGCACTTGACTGGAAGGCATGACTCACTTCCCTCTTCCTTCCAGTCTCAGCTGGAAACTGCTGGATTCATGCCACTCTGACTCCTTCCTAAAGGGGCTGAAGAAGCGAGCCAGGGTGACCAGCATACGGTTCTGGGCTCATCTGGCTCTGGCCCCCTAAGTCTTTGCTTGAACTTAAAAGCCCAGCTTCAGTGTCACATGCGCTCAACAGATGCCAGTCCTTATTGTCCTCTTAGAGATCTTCCCTTGTCTCCATTCACACTAAAACTTCGGGTCTGGGTTTTGTTTTCCATTTCTGGCATTTACTTCTGCAAAATCTGACCCATCTGACTGACCTTCTGAAGTAAGAGTGCCAGGCTTTCCTGTACACTGCTTCAGCATCACGCCTGACCTTGAGGGGCGTGCCTCCTAAGGCGGATGGGTCACAGGGGATGTAGCTATTCATATGCACGTCCAACCTGCATCTCAAATGAAACCACCTGGGAACGCTCCAGTTCCTGGGGAAAGGAAAGCAGCCACATTACAGGAAAGGCATTTGTATTTTATTTAAAAATTATTTACAATTTATTAAGCCTTCATAAACGCTTTATTTTAAAATCTGTTTTGTATATTTTTAAACTTTTTGACCTGAAGGAACTCTTTTGGGTGGGGAGCTGGGGAGAAAGGTGGTGACAGGCTCCTAGGGGTTCTGCAAAAGGGTGTATATAATGCAAGAGTCGTGGTCTGGGCCTGGTGTCCTAGGGGCAGTATCAAGGAAGGTACCTCACCTGGCAGGTCCCACTGGGCCAGTGGCCAGCTGGGCTAGAAGACTGCAGGACAGCAGTTCTTGCTCAGAGCTCACCACTCACGGGTCTGGGTCTGAGATACCCAGAATTGAGGGCTGTCACTATTCCTACCAGGCAGGAGCAGGTGGGGAGGGGGTGGCTGTAAAGCCATTACAAGAACACATGCATGGCTGAGCCTCAGGCCAGGCCAGGCCAGGCCAGACAAGGGGTGTGTTGAAGTCAGTAACACACAGAAGAGACATCTCTAGCTTGAATCAGTCTCTACGACTACACACTGTGGCCCTCCTGTCTGTAACACCTGCTCTGGTTTGGTGGGGCAGTGGGCCAACATTCTGTGGGGTGCAGCATGTCCATTACTCCAGCGTGTGCCAAAAATTTCAAGGACTCCTGTTTCTTGGTGGGTGCCAGCCTTTCCCACTGTCTGAGGGGCATCTGAGAAGAGACCACTTACAATTAAAAAAATCTGTCTTAAAGTACTCAGTATCCCCTTCAACCTGGACTGGAAGTTCCATTAGGAAAAAAAAAAAGTTATTTTAACCCTTTTAAGGATCTTAGGAAAGCTTTAACTCTGGAACACACACACACACAAGACCACATATACTAAATTCAGGCAGTTTTGAGGATTTCTCACACCTTCTGATGTTCAACTGTGGACCTTCTGGGGCAATGGACTCCCAAGTTAAGAACTCCTGAGTTAAAGGTTCCTGTGGGCAAGCGTTTTTTTAAAAAGGTGCACATAACCCAGAGGAATGATCAGTTTTCCCCTCCCATGTGATTAATTGGGTGTGGGGGGATGCCGTCCTTTTAGAGTAAGGGGGAGGGAAGCTGGCATAGTATACCACAGGAAAAAGTCAAAATGGTTTGGAGATCCAGCTGGCAGCACTGGCTCTCTGGGTACTGACTGAGAGCACCCAAGGGGTGGGAGATCTGGAGATAGATCAGAGGGACAGACAGGTATTCCAAAGACAAGCTACAATTCTAAAATTTCCCTAAGGCTTGCTGCGCTTCCTGACTAAGACCACTTTTACAATTCCTGGAAGGATGTGCAGTAATTCTGCCACCTGGTGGTTATTCTTGGAATTGCACCAGCTCCAGCAACCAGGAGAAAAACCAGACAGTAAATTCTTGGAATAAAGCACACGTAGCTAACCAGCTGGTGTGCAGGAAGAGGTTAAGGGGAATGGGTGAAGAGGAAGGGTGATTCTTCAATATTCCTGTGTAATGGCACACTGAAGTCCTCAGGCATCCTTCCTGGTTGACCCGGGCACTCTTTGGTTTGTCATGGCTAAACTAGCTTTCACAGCTTAGAATTTTTCCTTTTTTGTCTTTGATTCACACATAAAACCTGAAGTTCCATCTTTGGCTCCCATCTGGGTCTCTCTGCTCCCTGTTCCTCCTCTTGCAGAGAAGATTTCTGGATCCATGAATGACTGTCGACTGGGAGCCAACACAGATGGTGTCCCTGGGAAAAACAGTGACTGAGGTTCCATCGCGCATTCTCGCCACTGAGCCGTGCTTCCCCAGACCGCAGAAGCTCCTCATAGGAAACCAGCCACTGACAGGGTTTTGTGCAGTAACATCAGTCACAAGCCGACGTGGCTGAGTACCAGGCTCAGAAGTCCTGGAGGAAATCCTGGCCCACCCCCTGAACTCACCTTCACACCCGCTACTCCAACCTGCTGTGTGCCTGCCTGCCAGTGGCACCTTTTGAACTAAGCTACCCGTAAAATATGGTAGAGTTACCACTGTGTTCAGAAGGAAAAGTTGGTGAATTCTGGTCTCCTGTGACATAAGAGATCCCAAAGAACAAAGAACTGTCAGGGTCCCCAGAGTGGTGGTGTCAGCCTGGGCTTATCTCTTCTGCAGTCCTCGACTGTACTATGGAGAAGACCATTTCTAGCACATTCCATTGGAGGCATCTTTTTTTAAGGCCATGGCAAGGCTCTGAGTCAAACTGGAGGCAACGAGGGAAAGTCTGCCAAGCTGACAGCTGGGGGTGAGGAGGTGGAAAGGAAGGCAGAATGCTCTGTCACCGACGGGGGACCTCAGGGGAAAGCAACTGATGGAAGGGCAAGGACTCCCCCAGCTCTGGATCTCACACAGCCAGCAAGCGCTGGCTCTGCCTGTCATGTGATCAGAGGTGTTAAGTTGGAGCTTTCTTCAGAGTTTCTCTCGACATCTGCTGACCTCTTCCTTTTTCGACCACCTGAAAAACAATTGTGCAGGTATCACTCTGTAGGATTGGAAGGACATTCATACTTTCTCAGTGGTCTGGACTCTTTCCAAAATAGAAGGAAAAGGGCTGGTGGCATAGCTCAGCAGTCAAGAGTGCTTGCCTACCAAGCACAAGGCCCTGGGTTTGATTCCCTCGCACCACATAAGCCGAGTGTGGTGGTGCACGCTCGTAATTCCTGCCTGCACTTGGGAGGCTGAGGCAGGAAGACTGCCATATATTCAGGGTCATCTGAGTCTACACACTGAGCTCAGGACTAGCCTGCACTACAGAGCAAAACCTTGTCTCAAAAAAAAAAAAAAAAAAAAAAAAAAAAAAAAAAAAAAAAAAAAAAAAAAAAAAAAAAAAAAAAAAAAAAAAAGGAAAAATGTAGAGAAAGCCTCCAATGTTTCACTGGAACTCATCTGCTTTGCATCCTGATGCTGATCTTAGTATATTTACATCTTTAAGGATTAGGATGCATCTTCTGCATAAAGTGACATCTCTGAAAGCCAAACCTCACAGTCTCTGATCTCCTATTAACCTGGATTGGTGGCACAGCTGGGAGCCATTCCCAGGGACTCTACCTCTGAAACAATCTCCCTCTGCTCTGGGACAGGTGGGTATAATTACATAATTGTCCTCAGTCCAGGATGGAAAAGCCATCTGTCTCCAGCTCTTCTGTTAGAAAGGAGTATTTTTACCTTGTTCTCCGCCATTGGCTTTCATCTAGGGAGGAAACTGCTCTCTTTTCTGTGGAGTTCCTTGAACACAAAGTGTTTCTTCTTTCTCATCACCTACCCTGCCTTCCCAACCTATCCCTAGCACTGCGATCCAACCCAGGGCCTTTGCACTAAGCTACTTTCCTACCCCAGTTTCTAGTTTTGATTTTTGAGATAGGGTCTTGCTCAGTTGCTAAGTTGTCCAGGCGTGGGCTTGAACTTGTGGTCTTCCCACTTCTGCCTCTCAAGAGTACTAGGATTATAGGTGTAGGCCACTAGGCCTGGCTCACAAAATGTTTCTTTAAAGGATTAGATAGTGTATATATAGACTGAACCTGCCATTATGCTTACAGATAACAAAGGGATTAGCTTATAAAACAGGAGGGGGATGCCAAAATTTAACCCATGGGCATGGTCTACAGACTGTTGTTCTAGAGGACCACTAACTGAGTGGGGCAACTTTCCACTTATCAAGGGTGTAGCAGGGACCTAAGTCTATTGTGTGTTTCCAATACTCTTCACTGCTCCCCAAAAGTTAGTGGCTCCAACTTTGAGGGCAAGATCGGAATGTGCTTTTTTGCTAACCAGCAGGATGGCTTACGTCTGGGGAGGAGCTACTCACTCAGGGTTCTCAGCAGCTTCTTGCCCATGGTTTCCTCAAAGTCGCTGCTGCAAGGGCTGGTCTCTGTTTCCAGAGTGACGTTACAACATTCGCTATCTGATGCTGAGAAAAAGGAAAGGAGGATAAACTAAAGTCTTTTCAATCTCTGTGCCCATAGATGAAGCCAGGGGATTCTGGCTTTTGTCCTAAGTGGGTGACAGGTCAAGACAAAGGGCCACGATAGGGTATATGTGACAAGGGAGGGATACCCAGGAAGGTGTTGGCTCTGTAAATTAGCAAGAAGCATTTCAGTGCCATAAAGGGACAAAGAAACAGAGAATTAGAACAGGAATCTGCCAGTCCATATGCAAAGTCAGAATTTCTTCTTTCCAAACACCGGTGAGGGAGAGGGGAGGAGAACACTGTTCTCTACCCAGTATCTTTGCCAGACAAAAAGCGCATAAGAGGACAGGTGGGGGCATCTACTTCTACTTGCACAAACCCTGGCAAACTCAGGGCTCATTAACAATTGGCCACATGGCCTAGGCCTCTCCCTAAGGACTCAGTGGGGATACAGAGAGCCACAAAATCTCAGACCCAGAAAGAGGCCCAAGCTGAGCACTAACACAGTGAGAACAGAACTGGAGAGGCAGTGTGGTGTGTCGGGAGTTACACTATACCAGAAGCCATGACACCATTTCTAAATGTACCTGGACGTAGACAAGTCATTTCCCTTCTTTCAGGCTTCACAGTCCTCATGTGTCTTAGGAGGAGAGTAGACAAGATGTCTGCTAAAGACTGTCCCATCACCTCCACTCGTAAGCCTTTGCCACATTTTCTAGCTACACACTTTAGCTAATTTAGTGTGTTGTGGAGAAAAATAACATTAATTCTCTGTTTTTGTTTTTGTTTTTTTGAAACAAAGTCTCACTCTGTAGTCCAGGCTTGTCCTGAGCTCAATAGGTAGCCCAGGCTGGCTCAAACTCAGTGATCTGCCTGTCTCAGCCTTCTGAGTGGTAGGATTACAGATATGTGCCAGGACGACTGGATAATTTTATGTAGTGCTGGAGAATCAAACCTAAGGCCTTCTGCATACTAGGCAAGTGCTCTAATCACTGAGCTATGCTCTAGCCCAGAATATCGGTTCTAAGTTCAGGTCCTGGAATGCTGACTATGTATGTCCTAGATTTTCTAGGTTGGGTGTATACTCAAAGATGACTTATTCATCTTAAAAACATATGAGCCTTTTCTGTTAATTGCTTTGGATATGAAGGGTACAGTGGTTTGAATCTGGAATGTCCCCCTAAAGTCTCATTTATTTGGTTGTTAGGGATTGTCTACAGAATCATATGCTGTTGGGAGACAGGAGCCTAGTCTGGAGGAGCGAATCAAAGGCATGTAAACTGGGTTATAGATGTGTAGTGGGGGCTTACCAAACCTACCACACCTAGATCCATGAGGGGCTGATTACTGGGATGAGACCTGGAATGATATATAAGCTGCTTCCTGCCTTCCTTAAAAGACTAGATTCAACTTGCCTTGAGTTGGCTTCCTGTTTGTAACGTCGAGGAACTGCCTCTACCTCTGCCTTTGCCATGTGCTTCCATTGTTACTGGCTGCCCATGAATGGACTGTGACCTGAAACTGTGAGCAAAAATAAACCTTTCTCTCCTAAATTTGTGGATGTTGGGTATTGAGTCACAGTAATGAAAAGTAACCAAGACAGAAGGGTCTCTTATTACGGATTGAAGTACGTCTGAAAGATGGAGAAGAACAATTGGTCGGGGGGGGGGGGCAGGTGGGAGGGATATGAAAGCTTGGGAAAGCACACCTTGGTGAAGCACAGAAGGGGTCAATGTCTCAAAGGGAGGTGATGTGATCTGAGCCCTCAAGAAGAGTCCCACCCACACTACCTTTGCTCGCTGGACCCCCAGCGAATATAAGAACTTGCCAGTGGTGATGGAAAATGCCAATTTCCTAATTTTTAAGGTCAGTCCAGTGGTAACTAGCTAAGACTCATAGAGCATGGTATCAAATGCTGCAGTGTGCCCTTTGTGTATGTTATATCGAAAGCTTCTTTATGAGATAACTACAGCAATTTGTATTTTTTAAGATAAAAAAGCTGAATCTTAGGTTAGTAACATGGCTATTAACTGCATAGCTCCTAAGCGGAGAAGCCAGGGTCCAAATCAAGGCAGGATCATGGCTCCTCACACAATGCCACATTATTTTCCGGAGAGAATGAATTAGGACTATTGTATACCAGGTGCTCTGTCAAGGTCAGCGCTCCCTTCCTGGCACTGTATGGTGATGGCGAGACTGACACGGGTACTGGGGTCCCAGGCACTTCACCCAGCCTGCCCAGCCCATCCTAGCACCCAAAGCTGGTGACCCCCCCTTGTGCTTTGGGCCCCTCCCTAACCTGCTGTCGTGGGAACAGCTGCAGGGGACAGTGATAGCTGCTGTGCCTGGTGCTCCTCGAAGTCAGTCACTTCTTCCTGGGTGAAGGCTATCTCCTCCATCCTCAGGTACACCACCTCCCCAGGACTCCTCAGCCCCTCTGGATGGCTGCCTGGGGTGGGGGAACAGTGAGCGCATCACTTCTCTGCCTTGGAAGAGGCCTTGGGTTCTGTGAAGCACCAGATGGCAGATCTGGGCCAGGCTGGAGGAGAAAGGCAGGACCATCCTCTTCCACAAACACAGCCTATCTGCATGACTGACTTACACGACAGGCTGGTCCTATTGTTCAGAAGCGCAAGAGCAGGCTCATCCTTGGGCGTCTGGGGTGTGCCTCTGGTTGTGGGAGCCTTGGTAGAGTCTCCATCGGTGAAACCTTCCATGTCAGGGGACTGGGGCGAGTTGTCCATGTGGCAGGCAGTGAGTGCATTCTGGTACTGCTGTCTTGTGATCTGGAAGGGAGGGGGAAGAAGCTCAGGAGAGCTGTCTGGAATCCTTCTTGGATATAGCACCTTTCCTGAACTCATAAGCAGCCCTACTTGGTTGCTCTAGAAGCCCTAAGCCCTAAACCCTGAGATCTGCGAGCTGGAGCCATAGCCTAAGCTGTACCAGTCTAGTAGTTGAGGGACAACATAGGGCTCTTTGCCTGCTTGCCACCAGTTCAAGCCACTCATTTTTACTGGCTCTAGTCTTTTGTGCACTCAGAGGAGCCTGTCTGAGTCTGTTTTATGTCACAATAACAAAATACCCAAGACTGTGTACTTTATAAAGGAAAGAGGTTTATTTGACTTAAAAGTCTGGCAGCCTGGTGGCTGCAAAGTCCAAATAGCACAGTGCTGGCATCTGATGATCTGATGAGGGCCTCTGGCCAGGTCACCACATGGCAGAGAAGGAGAAGAGGAAATGGCCATGTGCTGACCACGCCAAGCACACCTTGCTTTAGAACAATCTGCTCTCACAAGAACCAACCCAGTCTTGGAGGGACTATGCTCATCCTTCCCAAGGGTAGTGACCCCATGACCTCATCGCCTTTTACTAGGTCTCAGCTCTTAAAAGACCCACCACCTCTCAATATTATTACACTGGGGACTAAGTTTCCACATAGGAATCTCTGGGGAATACACTCAAATCATATCCAAACCAAAGCACACAGGTTATGTAATACAGTCCTACACGAGTGATTCTCAATTCTCAGCATTAGAATTACCTGAAGGGCTTGTTTAAAGTAAGATTGTTGGACCCAACTAGCGAAAGTTTCCAACCCACTAGATCTGAGGTAGAAACGGAATTTGTATTTCTAGCGAGTTCCATCTGATGCTAACGCTGGTCTGGAGACTACATTGTTGATCTCTGGTGGTCTGGAGGTTACACAGTGCAAACCACTCTCTTGAGACCATGTTAACATTAGAAATAGGTCCCACTCAGGTTTTAGTTCTTTTCCTCTAAATGATTATAAAAGATAAAGCACCAAAGTGTTAGGAACTGGCTTTGATACTTTTCAGTTCAGAACTCTATATTCGATGGTTTATAGCAAGAAACCATGAGTCTCAATCTAGCATTTGTACCACATCTTTAATAGATTCAATGCTCTTATTTAGAATATCTGAATTTTTTTTTTTTTTTTTTTTTTTTTTTTTTTTTTTTTTTTTTTTTTTTTTTTTTTTTTTTTTTTTTTTTTTTGGTGCAGTACCCCTTCTGCTGGGCAATGAGAAGTCAGGTACCAGAATTTCACCAAAAGATGGGGAAATCTGGCCTGAACACCACAGGAAAGGAAAATGTCCTACAAGTCACTTGGTAATTCCAACAACCTTGACCGTATTATAGTTGTGGTCTTTAAAGCAGTTATTCCAGATTTGTCTTCTAGTTTAGCCAAAGGAGGCCAAATGTCCCTTTACGGTGAAAATATGGCAAGGAACACACTGCCTGCTCAAGGTTCAAGTCCTGGTTCTGTCACTTTCAAGCTGAGTGGCCAAATAATTAACCTCTCTGAATTTGTAAAAGAGACTAAAGACAATAAGGAAATATACACAAATATGTTACACAATTGTGAGGGAGGACTGGTTTAAAACAAGCCCACATACAGGTCTCATAATTTGCTTTTATAAGGAGTAGACATTTCAAAGATGGGATGAGGAAGGAGCAGTGCCTCTTTTGTGCCTGTCAGTGTGACTCTTGGTGCTGTGAAGGCAACACAGGTCTTGGAAATTAAATCCTTAACCAAGAAAATACAGCAAAAGATAATGTAGTAGGAAGAAGGACATTCATGGTAGTGACAAGAGGAAAAAACAGACAGTGGGGGAAAAGAGAGGAGGAAAAGGGAAGGGTAGCTTGGCTGTTTTCCCATAACCTCTTGGGAGTGACAGCAGTTGCAAGATGCGTATGTGTGTGCGTGCATGCATGTGTGGTGTTGGGGACTGAACCCAGGGCCTTCATACCTCCAGCCCGGTTTTATTTTTATTTTGAATCAAATCTTGCTGAATCACTAAGTTGTCCAGCCTGGGTTCATACTTGTGATCCTTCTGTATCAGCCTCCCAGAATGCTGGGATGACAGACATGAGTGACCACACCTGGCAAGACACTCTATTTAGGCTATTTATTTTTTGAAAGGTCGCAGTACCTCTCTCTCCTTGTTTTTAGGACAACAGCGATGTGCCCCTTCATTATCATTACCTGAAAGCATGCATCCAGGAACTCAAACCCTCTTTTTAAGTATTTGACATGGTTTGGACCTAGAATGTTCCCCTAACAGCCTCACAGAGTTGGAAAGTGACTGGACTGTGGGAGTCAACTGGATCAAGGGGACTAATCCGTGGATTGCACATGCTGTTAAGAGGGCAGATCACTATGGGTGTGGCCTGGAAGGATATGCTTGCCCTGGCTTCTGCCCAGCCCTCTCCTTTCTCTTGTGATTCTGTGGGCAGCTGTTCTCGGCCAGCTCCTCATGCCACGCCACCACTGCCAGCCGACCCTCAGCACACCGAGACCTCTGAAATGTGAGTTAAAATAAACCTTTCACCCCTTACATTGTGGGTGTCAGGTGTTTTGTCCCAGCAATGAGAAAGTGACTAAGGTAGCACTGTTATGGGGGAAAGAATGAAGCTGGTGGTCAGGAGAGGCTTCTGGGTCACCTGTCATTCACACACAGCTAGCTTGTCAATCATGCCAGAGAGAAGACCGAGACAGCCTACTGCCGGGATCCACCACTGAGGGAGGAAGCACGGCAGTGGGGTGGGCACGGGTGAAGGCTGGCTGGCCCGGGGACAGCCTGGGGGAGACACAGTGACAGGGTAGGTGGCTGTGTGAAAGGAAAGGCAGTACTGATTGGTTGCCTTCTCTGTGCCTCACAGCATTGCTTTCACATTATTTTCCTTCTTAAAAACATAAACTATTGCCATTCCAACCTTAAAAGGACCTCTGAAAAAGGGCCACCCTGCAAAGGTCCTCAGGGAGCAACCTCTGCCTTGCTTCTACCAGCTGTGTTTCTAGGCTTGAGCATCACTTCTGACATTCCCTTCTCTGTTTAGTGGCCTATGATAACTCGTTTTTATCAAATGTGACACTCAAACAGAAACACAATTTGAGCCATGTAGGCTATCTGAAACTTGCTCATAGGCAAATGTTGAAAAAAAAAGAACCAAGTGAAATAATTTTAGTATTTTTAATATTATATTTCACCTATCTCAATATAATTAAATAATTTTACTGTAACATGTTATCAATATAAGATTATTAAGAAATTTTTGGTTTTTTTGTACTAAGTCTTTGAAATCCAACAGACATTTTATACCTGTAGTACATGAGTGTGGAGGAGTCCCTTTTTGTGACTGTGTTACAGGGCAGAGAAGGTCCAGCAGGTCTCAGTCTCTTGCAGACCTCCGCTGCTCTGCCCCATCTGGGCGACCCAGGCTTGGATAGCCCCATCAGCACAGAGCTAAGGGTCCAGCCTGGCTGCTCTCTGTACTGCCCTTGACCTCACTGTACCTACTTGCCTCTCACAGCGATTTATGGAAGTCTCTCCACATGGCTCTGCCTTAACCCCTCTCTGGTTCGTCCCCTGTTTTTAAGGATCTATGCTATTCTCCAGCCAATATAGTGCTTCACAAATGCTTTTTTTGTAATCAATTAGATACTACTCAGCATTGGTCACTGCTATTTATCATATTTTTCCCCCCTAACAAGGACTTACTCATAAGAGAAATATATTAGGTACATATTGTATAATACATATTTATAATATACATTATAGAATCAAACTTTTTCAAAAGACATGTTTTTATTCTTTATTCATTGCTATGGCTACAATGTTTTCTTAGCAATATCTGGAGTTCAAATTGTTTTCTCTTATTCTTCGGCTAACTAAGAATTCAAACATCCCCTCAATTACAAAGGAAAGAAAGATCTGTTTATCTTGACACTAACAAAAAGTAAGGTTACTCTTTTGGACATTTTGACTTGGCAGCCAAGGTATCCAGAAGTTAACCTTTCAGCTTGTGTGATGTCTTTTGTCATTTTTTTTTCTTTTTTCTTTTTTTTTTGTTCTTCTCAACACAATCCTGCAATTTAAGGATTCTGCCACCAGATGGTGATGGGGTATCTTGGTCAAGGTTACACAATTCAGAATGAGACAACTGCCAAATATTTTAGCTTAATAATGGGACAGTACACATTTTTTAAAAATTAGTAAGAATTCTTTGGTACCTTCAAGATTTAATTAGCTGCTTTGGGCGGGGTGGTTTTAAGGGTCAAACCCAAGGCTTCTGACATGCTACGCATACACACTACTACTGAGCTACTACCCCAGCAGCTTGTTAATTACTATTTATCATGGCTTTATTTATTCCTTGTCCACATAATCATTAGATGCATCTCTCTATCTCATTTTGTTACTTTTCTCAAAATCAAATCACTCCTGGCCTTCAACCCTTCTACAACTTCAGTTTGCTGGACACAAAAAGCCCTTGAGAAACTTTCTTGGAGTCAACAGAAGGGGACTTGGCTTGTGAAAATACTTTTCTAGAGTCCTCTCTTTAACTCCCTCAAAGCTCTCTTTGGGTTAGAAAAAGGGCAAGGTGTTGGGGATGGTGGTGAGGGAAGTAGGTAACAGAGCAGCCAAAACAATGGATCTGACAGTGTCTATAAAAACGAGGAGAAGGTAACTTTCAACTTTCATGAATGGCAAAAATCTTACAAAACAAAAAGGAAACCAAAGAAATCACTTTGGTTAAAACAAGAGCTTGAATTTGGTTGAGTTCCCCAGAAGGGCTACCCATTATAGTCAAAGATTTTAACAGACTAATGCCAAAAGTTTAAAAGGGGCTTATGAATAATGCTTTAATTTATTAATCTCAGTATTAAAAACATCTAAGTGGAAAAAAGGGCCATGTTTTACGCTACTCCTGTCTCCAACAGAGCAAAGTTATTTGGTCTGACAGAAAGACACCTGCTCAAATCTGGGGTTCCCAACACTAACACTGTCTCTGACTGGGGAGGAGCCTGCCTTCGCATATTCTTAGTTATATGCAGAATGTTCCCTTTCCTTATGTCCTAAGAGTGAAGATATGAGATCATATGTAAGTTTTAAGAAAATCCTTACACACTTCCAGCTATGTATTCATCTTAGCACATTCCTTTTTGAGGAGCTATAAGATCCATCTCCCTAAAATACTCTCCAATCTATGAAAGTCCAGTGATATTTCTGGGATTTTTAAGCATCTCACAATTGCTCATTAAACCTGACTCCTAAAGAATCACATTCACTTTTAAAAGCAGTAAGTCAAACTCTCATATTCATTTTATGAACTTAAATTATAACCTGAATGGTGTTATGGACTAAATGTTTGGTCCTCTCAAAATTTATCTTGAAATCTAATCTCCAGGGTGATGTACCTGGAGGTGGGGCCTTTGGGAGGCGATGAGGTCTAGCAGTGGAGCCTCGTGGTTGGGATGAGTGTCCCTGTCAGAAGAGGATGTGATTGCTTTGTCTCCTCTCCACCATGTAAGGACACATGAGAAGGCCATCTCCAAACAGGAAGCAGGCCTTCATCAGGCACTAGATCTACTGGTACCTTTATGGTGGACCTCCCAGCCTCTAGAATTGTGATTAATGTTTGTTGTTTCAGCCACGCAGTCTGCAGTAATTTGTAACAGCAGCCCAAATGGATTAAAACAAATGGAAAGACCTGAGAACCAAACTTAACAAAAATTCCCAATGCACTTGAAATAGAATCCAAATTCCATACTCTGACCTAAGTCCCCAAGTACTGCTGCTTTGCTGCTCTGTTCCCAGCTCACACCCGGCCGGCCTCTGCTCACAGGGGACCAGCCCCCGCATCCTTGACTTACCACACTACTCCCTGTATCTGCTGTTTCTGTCTTGAATATTTGTTCTACTTCTCCTTTACGTCTCAAGCACAGTGTCCTTTTCTCACCCTGCTCCAAGAGCCAATTTACAGGCAGCCTCCTGGCCCCCTCGGTCTAATCACTGCTTATCTCAGGACCCCATGTCTGTCTCCTTTTCACTACTTGGCCTTACCTAGATTATTTATGTGATTGTGTGTTAATTATCTCTCTGCCCTGTTGATACGCATGCTCCAGAAATGTAGCAGCTTGTGTCTTCACCCCAGGATCTTATCAGTGTCAAGCAAAAATGTCCGGTGACATTGCCTGGACATTTGTTAAAACATACTTCCATGTTAGATTTTCTTTTCCCCACAAATACTATGGTAAGACTCGTCACTTAAGAATTTCCCTTGGTTCATGTTTTTCTTACCTCCATATCAGAGGAAGGTCTGCATTAGCAATGAAAGGGCTGTGAGGCTGCAGGCCACCAGGCCGTGTTTTCTAATGCCTAACCTCCACTTAATTCTTCATCACTTCTCTCTGGCTCTTTCTTACAACTCTCCCTACAGTTCAGTGGGTTTAGGACTTGACTCCACCACTTATCTGCATAATCTTACACTTCTCAAACCTCAACTTCTTCATCTATACAATGGGAAGGACAGTAGCACTTTCCTTAGGGTGGTGGGAGATTGAATGGACAATTCAGCAAGGACTCAGTAAAGTTCCCTGCATAGAGCAGTCCCATATAGTAGTTACTACTCCACCCTATCCTTCAGGTTCTGCTCCTCTCGCTAGTAATTGTCCATGGTTATTTCTTTTCATGGCTACTTTTATCAGCTGACGTCAATTCAGCTCAGAATGTCTGCAGAGTTCTGGAACACAGCAAGCCAGCAGCCCACCCTACTCCAAATCATCAGGGTGTGTATTACAGGTAAAAGAGAAGGGCCTTACCCTGCCCGTGTGGTTTCAATACACCTCTCGTCACCCATCCTGGAGCTGGGACACTAACCAGGTACTAAGTGTACTCAGTGGGTACTTCCAATGGATTGGGATAAGATAGTGCTTTACCCGAGATTTCAGGCCAATGTTTGTAATAGCTTGCTGAAAGCTGGGAAGCAGAACAAATAAACTAAAACCTAGTGGAGTGAAAGGGGGAAAACTAAGAAGGCTGTGCAATGCCAATCTCTATTACCGGTATGAAGAAAGCGCTCCCTCTTCTTTAACTTCAAGGCAGTGGATGCGGCTGCCTCTTTGCCTCTTTTAATATCTAAACGACATGACACTGGGGGAGTGAGGGGTATTAACAGGTCCTATAAAGGATTTTCAGGTAGCACACAGACCCACTTGTGTTTTGGACATTAGGTATTAATTAAGGTATGAAACATACTATCAGATACATAAATATACCATCATGCAAAATCACAGCATGGTTTCTTCTAGAAGCTTGGCTTATTCATCACCTGCAAACTGATCTTGAAATAAATGGATAAAATCAACTTGTGTCAATGAAAGGGGATACAAAGAAAATAGTTCTGTCAGAAATTTGGAGATCCTGGCAATGATAAATAGTGAAAAATGCTAGAGCTTACTGAAACAAAAGGGCCTTTATAAAGCTCAGGAACAATTACACTGGAGCACGGGGGAAGGTAATGCACAGCACGGCAAGAATGGTTTCTCCTTGTCCTCCCAGCCAGTCCTGCCCACCAGGAAACAGGAGGGGACTGCCCTTCTGAGAGAGTTACCTTCACAAACTGCACGTCGCTGAGGATGTGGACTGAGTAGTCAGGTGTGTAGAGATTGTTGTTGCTGCTGTACAGCTGAGTGTTGCTCCCACTGAAATCACTGCGTTCTCGGTTTGGAGACTCGGAGCGATTCAACCCGCTGCAGCGAGAAGGGGACCGGTTTACTGCAGATGGTGAGGAAGAGGGGAGGACAGAGAGAAAAGACAAGGAGGGGCAAGTGGGGAGAATGAAGAGGGAATGGAAAGAGGAGAGAGAGAGAGGTGCTGTTTATTGAAGTCCAGCAGTGGTAGCACTGGGTGGTAGAAGGGCACCCTCGTCTTCCCATCAGCGCCCAGCGAGGAGGCCAGCTGCTTTGCTGGATTGATTCCCATGAGAAGCAAGTCTCCTTCCCTGTGACCTGTCCAGTGACACGCGGGGGCATTTCTTCATCCCTAAAAGCAGGCAGAGGAAGTCTACTGCCTTTCTGGGTTCTTCAGGTTCTTGTCTTAGGCTAGGGGTAGGAGGACTCCAAACATGAGGACAGTGCTGTAAGTACTATTTGCTTTCCTGTACCATTAGACCCTCTACTACAGAGACATATTCTACATCAACCTGTGACAAACCCTATTTTAGAAAGGCTAACACCATATGTTTGCCCTTAAGCCATCTGTCAAACACAGCCATCTTCACCATGGAGGTATGGCTGATTTCCATGGGTTACTGCAGGCCTTCCCAACCCTGGCAGGGCCTGAGGTAAGAGTACAAACAGTGGCTCACAATCATACAGGCATTTACAAATTCCAATAATAAAATGTGAATATACGTTCTGCCCTTGTACTTGACAAATGTTCATAGCGACGTGTAAGGTTAGTTTGACTTCTTAGAGCTCTTTGCTAAAAAAATGGGGCTGTGTGGGGTGAGCTGGCCCATGGCCTTAGGGGTTCTAGATCTACTATCCCCCAGAATGCCAGGATGAAATGTGGTCTAGCAGACAGAACACAGGCTCTGAGTGGGCACATCATGTTGGTCCTGTGAATTCCTTGTCCTGCTGGCCTTGTGAATTCCTCCTTTTCCTACCTTCAGAGACAGGATTGAAAAGGGTCAAAGTGGAGCCTTGAAGGTGTGGGTCAGTGCAGGTCACTCCTGTATAGGTCCAAGTGGGACCTGAAATAATCCAAAGGCTTTCCGCCAAAGATCTAAATGTCTAGTCAGCTTTACATTTTCAAGAAAAATGTTTTGAAAAGTTCAATTAAGAGTATGTCATTTTGTTTAAAAATGGATTCTGAGCTGCTGTCCCTGAATGGAAGGGAGAGTGCTGAAGGTGACTCTTGCATTATTTACACTGTAGAATAGCCCAGGAAGAGACTTCAGGTCAACGGATACCACTCTATACTTTTTCTAAAAAAAAAGGGAAGGAGGCTGTCAGCTTTCATAACACAGATTTAGTTTAAGGGGCTCATATGAAGAAGCAAATTCTTCATAGATTTTCTTCCTTCTTTCTGTGAGATACAATCCTAAGAATTTAGTTCTGTCTTGAGATAACATTACTGTCAATCAAAATGTTCGATTAACATCTATTTGTAGTTAGTCATGGAGGCTGATGATCACTTTAGCTGCCAAGCTCTTACTGTCTAGCAAACCACATAACAAAAATATTAAAATAACAAGAAGTTATATTTTCTCATAAGAACTATCATAAACACTGCCATAATTTAATTATAGAATTAAAGTCTCCAATTCCATCTTGTTGTTCTTAGTAAACATGACTCACTCATTTACTGTTACTTAACCCAGAAACCTGGAAGCTACTTTTGACTCCTGCCTCTCCTCAAGCCCCACATCAAATCCTGCTATTTCTGCCTCCAACATAATATGTCCATCTGATTTATCTCTTGCCAATTAAACCCAGTCACTATCACCTTCACCAGGCTCACAGTGTGATCTCTGCACTTACAAACTTAGATAGCAGTCCTCCCTGGTCTGTGGGGGAGTACATTCCAAGACCTCAGTGGATGCCTGAAACCATGGGCAGGACCCAGCTCTAAATATACTGTCGTTTTTTTCTCATATATAGTATCAATGGTAAAGGTTAATTTACAAATTAGACAAAATAAAGAATTAACAACACTGATCTCTATTAACTGTAAAATGTAAGTTATTTAAAACTCATACATTATTTCTGAAATTTTCCATTTAGTTTGTGTAGCCCTTGATTAACTGCGAGTAACTGAAATCATGGGAAGTAAAAACGTTGATAAAGAGATACCACCATAATCCATTTCCCACCTCAGCTGCCAGAATCACATTTTAAAAACATTAGTTTTATCTATTTTATCTGAATAAATCCAAAGTTCTTGCTGTGGCCTTGAAATTCTCTTGGCCTGGCCCCCGCTTTCCCATCTGATCTCTACTGTGCTCACCCTTTCTCTTGTCCTCTTTTCTTGCTAGCCCTCTGGCCTCCTTGGGCATCTCAACTGGGCAAGCTGTTCCCCACACTCTCAAGAAGATGTGTCTGCCTGCTTCCCCACCCTCACCAAAGCTACTTCTCAGTCCCTCTCACTGGAGATGCAACCTTCTCACAAGATCCTGTTTGCCCAACCTAAGAAGATTCCCTGTTTTCCTCTATCACTACTCCTGTTCCTTCCTTCAACACACTTTTCACAAGTACTAATTACATGTTTGTTCTTACTCATTTGATTTATTCAACATTAAGTTCTGTGAGGGTACAGACCTTGTCTTTTCTGGTCACTATTAATATATTCCCAGTACCCAGTGGAGTGCATGGCCTAGGACAGGTACTCAATACGAACACAAGTATCAGGAGTGAAAAAAAATCCACGTTAGGGGTTTCTTTAAGGGGTTTTTAACATAGAACCCAAGTGTTGTTTAAGGTTTTGAAGCTCTTAAATCATTCTAGATTTATATCCTTTGCAGACCACAGTCATTTTGAGGAGGCCGAATTTTCCAAGAAGCTAAGGTTGAGAGCCAGAATCCAGAAATATGGATGGATTGAGGTAAATCTTACATAACCAGAATCCAAGGAGCCTCAGGCCTTAGGAAAGGAAGAGGCCACAGGAACACCAGGCCTCTGTTTAATAAGAGCATGGAATCTGGGGATTTTGGAGTCAGCTGTGTAGGGCCTATTTATGCACTGTGTGATGGAGTACCAGCCTTCCTCCAGAGGAACTAACAGAGACAGAGGCAGCGCCACAGAATACAGCCAAATGGTAGGAGTTTTATGTAGAAAGAGATGCATTTCAATCCTGATCCTGCTGCCTTGAAACTAGATGGATGAACTCTAGCTTGGCTGGCCCCTCAGCAGCTGTCAGTGCTCTGTCCTCCCGCCAGTTTTGGCAGTGGGCTGGCAGTCTTGTAGGAAAGCAGCCTCTCTGGCATGAGAGTCTGAAAAAGAGTACCTTGACTGGATAGGTCTCAGCTTCAGCTCAGTTCGGATAAACCAAAAGAGGATGTGAGCACAGCCTGTGGCTTCAGTCACTTTGAGAAAGTGTTTTCATGTCTTGAGAGTCCTCCACTTTGCCCGGCTGGACACAGGCTCCCACACTGCATACCTGCTATTCTGCATGTCACAACTGAAGATGCACTGGGGGTGCGGAAAGCATGGGGAGGAAACAGGGTCTGATTTTATCTACTAAAGCCTCCCCATCCACAAAGGCTTCTGTGTGAACCACTTCTGTTGATTGGAAACAGAGGCAACGACTACATCCCACTTCCACGCAGAGTTCTCATCATCCCGAAGGCACCCAGGGGAGGAGGCACACTGGCGAGTCACAGGGACTCACACAGCACGCACAAACTATATCACTGTTGTGCTATAAAGTGAAATGCATCTTTAAAAAAATATGGTATTGAAAGTTTATTCATAAAATACCAGAATTTGCAATGCCAAAAATACAACTGTTTTATAAAGTTGGGGCCTGCAAAGGCATTTTTTAAAGACAATGGAACCCTCATTTGTGACAAAGAAAGCCCCAGCTCATCCAAGTGCTGTACAAGATCAATGTTTTTTGTGTCCCAGGGCCTGACATTCCTCAATAGGTAGGATGCTGATGACTCGGCATTTTGGTAATTGTGTACATACACTAGGAGGTTTCTGAGCAAGAGAAATGGAAATGGAAATGCTTTTAATAAAAAAAGAGAAGAAATCAGTAACAGACGAGTGTTTCAGCAGCATGGCAAACTAGTTCAAGTTGTATAATTCCCCTTGGCATTTCCTAAAAGCACAGAGGCACAGCTTGGGGGAGCAAAGCAACAAGGAAAATCCTAAGTATAGCGCAAAGTGGTCGGAAAGGAGACAGATCAAACAGCAGTGCATAAAAGCTGACCACAGCACCCGTCACCAGGAGACAGGACAGCCGACATATCTCATCTCGTTCCTGCTCTTACACCACACCTTCAAGCTGGCTCTGGTGTGACTGGGTGGGCGGAAGGCAGGGCTTTCTTTTCTGGACCCCCAATTGCCAGAAAGAAATGCGGCAGGTCTCATTTCAGCAGGCATTAAGTGGTCAGTCTACAACTGACAGCTGTTCTAGCTTGCAGCCTGGAGGGGCAGGACGGGTGAAGATGCCGGAGTAAGCTGGGGGAGGACTAGGAATGGGAGGACACGAAAGAGATTTCACACTATAATTGACGCTGGATGGAATCTCCTCACTCTGCACTAATATGCAAGAGCCCCAAAACTTAGCTGCAACTCGGGGACTCTTTCTTCACTTGTGTGATGCCTTTACCAAGGCAGCCTTCACAACCCTCTCCAGGAAACCGGGCTCAAGACACCAAAAGTAGAATGCTGCACTCCCTTGAAGATCTGAGGGGCAAAGAAGGCTCAGTGGCTGCCTGTCTATGATCTTTTGGAGCATCAGTGAGGAATGAAGCTTCATTTGGTCATGGTCACTGTGCCGTGAGCCATCTGTATTCTCCAAATTGAATGGGGGAGTTTAATTACACAGGCTTGTAAGAGTACCAACTATGAGTATTAAAATTCATCTTTTCGTGCAGTATTCAACATCAGACAACCAAATGCCAAAAGCCAGCACTCTGTCAAAGCTCAATGTGAACTCTGCAAGTCAGCCCAAGTTACGATCCCAGATGAACTCACTCACGTTACATGCAGCTTTAATGGTTCCCAAATGTTTACTATGCAAGAGCCAACCCAAAGGAATATTTCCACTTGCCACATTTCACTAAGTAGAAAGATTATTTTTAGAGAGATACTGTATATTCTGTGAGGAAAACTCCAATGTCTTTGATCTCAAAGCACATTACAGATTGACAACTGTACATTGAAAAAGAACCTTTAGTTCCAATGTTTCTCCGATGTCTGTTCATGTGGATATGGAAGGACTGAACTCAGCATTTCCTCCAGTGACAGGAGAAGAAAGAAGGAATAAAGTCGGGGAGAGAGAAGGATAAATGCAGTGGAGCTCATCAAGAATTTCATTTTAAAATGAAAACACCTGCAAAGATCACTAATTACACCACACTCTGGAGGTAATCCATGAACCACTCTGCTCCCCTAATCTCAAACTAAGTCTAAGAGGGAAGAAATGTCTACATATGGTCATTTGAAATCACGTGCTCAACATTTTTGCAATACTTGGTGCAAAGACCCCAGGTCTTAATCCAGCTTGAGCACCACATACATTAGTATGGCTATGGCAAGGAGGTCATAGTTCTCTAGGGAGCACAAAATGCCCACATTCAGGGGTACAGAAGTCCATGGCAACATGAGGGGCACAGAGTCTAAGAGATCTGGATTCTAGTTCTCTTTCCTCTTCCTGACCCAGTCATTTAATTTTATGTTCTGTTTCCTCACTGTTTTCCACCAAGAAAATTGTAACCTATCTATCAAAGTGGCCCTGGGGTCAAATAGAAAGAGCTTTCTTTTTAAGCTTAAGTCTTATTAATTTCTAAGGTTCCTCTTTTCCACACATAAGCTAAGATGGAGTCAGCGCGCGTGCGTGCGTGTGTGCGTGTGCGTGTGCGTCTGGATCAGCAATCAAGTCTGAGGCCAGAGGGTGCCCCAGATTCTTCCCCACCAAAATCCCAGGCCTCTGAGATATGAACAGAAACAACAGTGACAGAGGCAACAGTATAGTGTTGGTTCTGGGGATGTCACCCAATCACTGGGACGGCTGGGTGGGCTACAGAGAGAAACTAGACAGAAGAAGGTGGGGCAAAGAACCAAAGGAACAAGTGCTTCCCGCTCTTTTTCTCCTGCTGTACCTGCCTGCCACTTCTCCACACCGCAGAACTGAACCACAAGTAGGAAAGGGTAGCCCTGCTCTCATTCCCTTATTGGCAGGCATCTTGTGGGGTTGGACAGGAGAAAGGAAGGAAGGGTGAAAGAGCTTTCAGGGCAGCTGGTGGCAGACAGGGCTGGGGCAGTCCCTCCTCCGGGGACTGCACAGCAAGAATGAGTCACTTTCATCTCAGTCTGACACCGGCTTGCTATGAAGGTTTTCATAATAAATCTTGATAAACTACAATTAATGTTCCTGAAACTGGAAAATTACAACTAACTTGGTTAATTAGAAGGATGACATATTCCTGCTTTGATCTTTTTGGTTGAAACCTTAAAAACATGCACATTCCCTTTCTGAGGAAGGAGCTTAAAGATTCCGAGGCATGTCATCATCCCTAATTTTGCTGGTGTGCAGTTGGCCATAGCGCTGGAGACGATGCCAGGCCAGCACTGCCCACGGACTGTACTACCCTGCAGTCCGCATGAAAGCATGAACTCTCACAAAGGAAAGACAACCTTATTTCTTAGTGGAAAATCACCTTTGAATGAGAGAGAAAACTGGTGAAATGTGAGAAGGTGGTTAGCTTGTCTTGAAGAGATAAACGTGGGAACCAGATGGCTTTTGATGGAAAAATGTGATTTGAAAGAAAAAAGAAGTCGATATAAATACTTCTGATGTTACAGATATGGAAGTTTGAGGTCTCAGGACATAGCCTCTTTTGATGCTGAGGGTCTACTATCCAGATAGCAATATGTAACTGGATTCTTTCTATCCCCTGATACTGTGGATTAAACCCAGGGCTTCAAAAATGCCAGGTGAGCACTGTCACTGAGCTATATAGTAAGCCATTTAACTTTTTTTTTTTTTTATTTTGAGATGGGATCTCCCTAAGTTACCTACGCTGGACTTGTATTTGTGATCCTCTGGTTTCAGGCTCCCATAGCTGATACAATAGGCATATTCTGCTATGCCTAGCCATTTTCTACAGTATTTTTTTTTTTTTTTTTGAGACAAGGTCTTAGCTCTGTAGCCCAGACTGGTCCTGAACTCACTGTGAAGCCCAGGCTGGCCTTGGACTCACAGTAGCCCTCCTGGTTCTGCCTCCCAAGTGCTGGGATTAAAGGCATGTGCTACAACACACAGCTTTATGTGGTACTGGGGAATTGAACTCATGGTGTTGGGCTTGCTAGGCAAGTGCTTTAATCTCTGTGCCATTCCTCTAGCCCAACGTTTTTTTTTTTTTTTTTTTTTTTTGAGACAGGTTCTTGCTCTGTAGTCCAGGCTGGTCCTGAACTTACTATGTAGACTAGGCTGGCTTCTAACTCATGACAATCTTCCTGCTTCAGCCTCCTAAGTGCTGGGATGACATGCAGGCACTACCATGCCTGGTTTATGTGGCATGGGGGAATTGAACCCAGGGCCCTGTGCTTGTGAGGCTATAACTGGACTACGGACTGAGGATATGATGAGGTATACTAGGATAAAGGACACAGACACAGACGCTACAGGGGAGAAGTGGGTGATGTCCAGCCTGCAGCCCATGTACAGCCTACAAAACCATTTGGTCCTGCCAAGCCATGGACTGACCACGAAGAAGCAGCTTCAGCCATCATATTAGGGGTAAATTAATTAAATGCTTTATCAAACATAGCAGGCCAATTTTTAAGTTGATAATTTTGTATGGCCCACCAGTGACAATCATAATTATCCAAATGATCCTTGACAGATAAAAGGTTTGGATTAGCCTCATGTACCTATAGATACTGTGTACTCTTGGGAGGTAGGGCCTGCTTAGAAGGGGCAGATGCTTGGGTTTGACCTAGAGGGATGTAGGCTGGTTCTATCCTTCCTCCCATACTTGGCTATGCTCTGCCGTTCTGTAAGGATCTCTGTTTCTGGCTCTGGTCCCAGCCCCAGCCCTGGCCTTGGCTCTTGCCCCACCATGTGATTTCACCATTTCCAATCACCCACCCATGAACTGACTGTGACCTTTTAAAACTGTGAGCTAAAATAAATCTTTTCTTCCTAAAGTTGTGGATGTTGAGTATTGAGTCATAGTGATGAAAAAATAACTAAGACAATTACCATCCCTGCTATAGGACACTGGACTTTGTAGATCAAGAAAACTTAACAAATTCTTGCCTTGGTCATCACTTGCTCTGTAAGCCAAGGAAATCAGCAGCTAGAGAATACAACAGTATAAACAGCTATTTGATTGTTTGTATTTACTGCATTGTACTCAGGAATCGAGTTACTTTGAAGTTCTATGAGGCTTTACTTGATTAAAAAGAAAACCAAGAAGCTGAGCTGGGTGGCGTAGGCTTGTAATCCCAACACCGTGGGAGGGTGAGGCAGGGAGGATCACAAATTCAAGCCCAGCCTCGGCAACTCAGAAAGACTCCGTCTCAAAATAAAAAATAAAAAATGGGCTGGGATGTGGCTCAGTGTGAAGGCTCTGGGCTTGATTCCTGTTACTGAAAAAAAGGAAGGAAGGAAAGAAAGCCAGTCAGCAATTTGTATTTAATTAGCATGAGAGATTACACCTAAAAAAAGATATTTTGAAAAATTTACATACATTATCCTTCATAAAAGCAGACAGAAAATACAACCATCACACAGCACCACTACTAGGAAGTTGAGCGTGGGGTCATGGTTAGCTAAAGGCAAAGGACACATGGAAGGAAAGGTGAAAGAAAAAAGAGGCAGAAATAAAGCACAGTATTACATCTCCCTATTTTTCTCTTCGCTCTACTCTATCTTTCCCCTTGGGAGTCAGCCAAATGAGGAATAAAAACTCACAGTATTCCTCACTGCCTGCATTTTCTCACATGTGTGCACACATACATCCTGGAAAGGAAATTAATATATGATGCTGTGGAGTCAGCAATGTCAAGCAAGATGTGTGCAAAATTGCGTGTTATTAGTGCAAACAAGATTGCCTGTTGGAAGACAGTAGGTCTCATACAGGACAGCGACTGAAACCAAAGACCTCTGGCAAACCCCACTGGATCTACAGGAACCAAATACCCATGCATGTTTACCTGGGGAGCCTGCCAAAGAGTCCCCTCTGCTGACGGCGAAGGTGCGTGACACAGAGACGGGCACTAAAGAGTTAGAGGCCAGGGGCAAATGAGTAGCAACGAGAAGGTAAACACAAGAGGAGAGAGACAAAGAGCAGAGTGGGTGAGAAAATTTGTTCTGGATCTCAACAACAAACATCACAGTTCCCTGAATAAAGCAACCTTGCCTCTGGAAACAGAGAAATCGCATAGGCTTGCAAAGTTACTGTCTAGAAAGACAAGTAAATAAAATGACATTGAAGGTCTTTTGAAAACGGGCAGATTTGAGGTCACCTGGGCTCCATAAAGTCAGGACCAGCAAGATCCTGTCTCAGAAAAAAAAAAGAAAGAAAAAAAAAGAGGCACAGTAACCTCAGAAATGCCAATGACAAACACATGCAGGCCTGGGTGAGAAGCGTGTAAATACCATTCTCTCTGCAGCCCTCGCCTTGAGCTAGCAAGTGTGCTGGAGGCAGCATTCCTGCAGGGGCCTCCCAAGTGCCTGTGTGTCCTGCTTGACTGCAGGAGGCACCTGCACAGGTATCAGAGGACCAGCAAGTTCATGCTTCTTCTAGGGTCACACCTGAGGAAGCTCGCACCCGTCTGGGACTTGTAGGTGCTCCTTCTGGGGTCACAGTGCTGGTCAGTGACTATGCATTAAAGAAGAACACCATCCTGGCAGGTTTAATGTGACAAATTCATCAACTTGGTGAATTAAATCACAGTCACTTCTTAGCACATACAAGTGCTCCAACTAACCTCTCTTTCCCCCTTCCCTTTTTTTCTTTCCCACTGAGTCACAAATAGTGCTGGCTATCACGTGGAAAGGGGTGAGGCAGAGTGTGTAGCAGGAATCCAATCCTTTCTCCATCTTGATCCTGACTGAGCTGCGTATCTGCACTGGGATCAGCCTTTGTCTGTCTTAAGTGGTCATTCCCAGAGCTCCTTCCAAGGAGTCAAGTGAAGCCAGTCTGCAGGTGAGGGCATGTTAAAAGAAAAAGGCAGCTTCTATGGAATTATTTTCTGTATCACATGATTTTACCTAGAATTATTTATTCATGCATAGGAGCAGTCAGGAGGGGCCTTACGCCTTGATAATTCTGACAGGAGTTTTAATGGACGGGGGGGGGGGGTTGAGTGTGTGTGTGTGTGTGTGTGTGTGTGTGTGTGTGTGTGTGTGTGTGTGTGGTTTTGGACTTCAAGTCCAGGGGCCTTCACACTGAGCTACATCACTAGCCCACTTTTGATTTTGAGACAGGATCTTGCTAAGCTGCCTAGGCCAGGCCCAACCTTGCAGTCCTCTTGTATCAGCCTCTCAGAATGCCGGCATTACAGGCTGGCATGACAGGGCCTGACTATTAATGGATATTTAAATTGGACTTGTAAGACACATCAAAGTAAGAAACCCTGATATTTCAAGAAGAACAGCTCTTGTTAAATTAAATATATATGCAGTTAAATAGATAGAAGACATGCTCTCCTATCCACTGTACACCTCTATGTGTCCCTGTTCTGGCTACCCTGACCTTGGGAGAAGTTCTTCTAGAGAGTGGGGCTCACTCATCACAGTCTTCCAGGGTTCCTGGCAATGAGGACCAAGATAAGGCAGTATGAGCTGCATTCCCTTACCCTCACCTACCTACTCCCAGGAAAACTAGAAAGATTTTCCTGTAACCTCAAGTTCAACTTTGAGGTATAGATAACAAGGCCAACGTGCTAGCAAACTCTATATCTCCATTCTCACCTTCAAAGGCTGATTAAGCTGTGGGCTGGTTTCAAGGGCAAGGTCAAGACCCTACAAGATTTTACTGCCCTCTATTTTAGGATTAAGTTCTCCGTCAACCTAAAAGTTAAGGTTCTTAACCAGTGAAAGATGTTCCTGAAGGACTGGACCCTGGCCTGAACCACTGTGTGGATGGCCTCTACAGTTACTGTACTCCCCTATATAGGGAGGGCCTGAGGAGAACGAAAAATATCTCTTTTCTTGTTCCGGATAGGTTTTTCAGAAGCATGAGGATGGAAATAAAGTTTAATGCTTCCCCTTGCTTTAAGAGGTTGTGAGTTTACTTCTGGAAAACTGATAAAGCTGAGATTTATGACAGAAAGAACTAAAGTCAGGAAGGAAGGAAAGGAAGAAATCAGGTAACATCTTCATCCATATGTGCAAAATGGAAAAAATACTATTTTTTTAAAGACAGTAACTCATATAAATTGAGTAGACTGCACAGTCTAATGTAGCTCTTTCTTTCTCAGAGTTCCTACCTTTTCTGTTTTCTGGAAGAGCCAGGACAGGGCTAGCACTTCTGGGTAACATATTACAGTCCCAGGAGCAATCTCTAGTGTGATGGATGGTGGAAATCTCTTTGAGAATGAAGGTTTATCTAGACCTGTAAATTATCCCTCAGCCATCCAGTACACTAACACTGAGAACTGGCATTCCCTTCATCAGTCTTGATTAATATGTTGGCTTACATAAGTATAAGAATGTACCATGACTATCCACTTTACAGATCTTCTACTCAAGTTTTAAGTACTCTATGGGCAGGTCCTTAGACTTCATTTCAACCATCTGCTAGGCTTGGAAGTGAAATTTCATAGTAAATTGCTCTACTATTTCTACATAGCACCTGCATTATGAAACACAATGTTCCTAAAATCTGTATTTTACTCTGCTCTGTGAACCAGCATGGTAACCACATTTCACTTAGGTAAGTCATCAACTTGCTGGGTGATCAGGAAAAAGTCTGTTCTTCAGTTTCTTCTGTTATAAAATGGCATCTACTTTTTCTATGTTCCAGAGGCTGTGATAACATGAGACCCTCTGATAAACCCCAATAAAGTCACTATATAAAAATCTCTACTATGATGAGAGAAAATATCCCTACTTGACATTAAAGTAACAACTGTAAGTACTAAGAGTTGAAAACAATGCCAAATTTAGGCCAGTGAATCAAAAGGAAATCTAGAAAAAGTTCTCTCCATTCATAATATATGCCATGCCCTCTAAATGCAAGTACAATAACTCTACACAGGAAGCAGCAAGAAGGTTCAGCACAAAAGGGACAGAGCAAGCCATCCATCAGCCCTAGGCCAGCCCCCACTGGCAGCATGCACAGCCAACTGGCAGCCACTCTGTCACCAGCTGAGAGGTACTGAGCAGGGAAAGAGAAGCAGAGAAGCAACATATTGCACTGGATTCAGATGGACATCCCCAAGTCTCACAAGCAATTCTGAGGACAAACACCACACACAATAACAGCACAGTGTTCAAGTAAAGGACAAGGTGAGGTCATTATTGCAGTTGCAGAGAATGAAAGGCTGAACCTCCGGCAAGCACACACATCACCTGCCTGCACACCTTGGCAGGGGTCAAATAACGGTGCTTCCCCTCACACACCTACCCGCCCCTGCCACTGTTCATCATTTGTGTGTAAGCAGAGAAGCCACGAGAAGCATTCCAGACATACAGAACCTAAGCCCCTGTGGTCTGTGGGTACCTGGCTGGAAGCAGAGTCCCTGGCAGAATATTCCAAAGAGGCTGTCAGCATTTGTGTTAGCCCAGCCTGGGCTCAAAGTGCTTAGCCTAGGTCCTCAGAGTGGGCTGAGGTAAGACCACGATGGGACAGACAGGAAAGGAATTTAAGAGATACATACAAAAGACGGAGGATCCAGCCAGACTTCCAACCTTCCGCACGTCATTATCTAAGGACAGAAGGATGCAGTGGGTTTCAGGCAATTCAGAAAACACACTTGCACATGGTAATCCCCACTGCATTCCACCCCCAGCACTAATGAATCCTGAGCAAACAAGACAACTGAATAGAGGGGTAGGGATCAAGTGTAAAAAAAAACCCTAAAAATAAACTTGTCTTTTCATACCAAAAAAAAAAAAAAATACATTTTCCATCCCAACAGTTAATGATATGACTGCCTTTTTACAGTTTTTTGCCCCATCTATTTGAAGCATAAGTGCTAAACAAAGTAATTATTATACCCAGTTAACAGAGAGGAAGGACTAAAGCCAAGGTTGTTAAGTGGCTTTTCCTGGGATAAATAAAGGAATCAAGACTTGAGCTCATACACTTCTTCTATGATGTTCCACTGCTTCCCCAATAAGTGATGTCTTGGGCACTAGAATACCTGAGGAAGAAGAGGTCATGATGGCTGGGACGCCATAGTAGGTAAAGGCTCCATTCTCGAAGCGAAGGCCTTCCTTACCAACCTCCACCTCCACTTTACCCTGGAGAGAGAAGGAGTGTACTGAGGGTGTGTATGAGTATCTCCAGGTCAATTATTCACTAGGACCCGAAGTACTTCTGACCGGAGGACAAGTAGACTTGTGCTTCTATCACAAAGTAACATTCATTCTGTGCAGTCTCACATTTCAGGCATAGCACCTCAAACTCTGGCAGCTCTCTTCAAAAAATTCACTGCTTCACTGTTCATAAAACAGCACCCAGGAATGAATAATTAAACTCTTCTTGCATATAGTAACAGTTATTTTACGACTCAAGTACAAGCATCAACTAAGCTAAGGTCGTATAAACTGGCCCCCTGACTTAGCCTGAGCTTAGACAATATCAGGTCCTACTGAGATAAAACCTAAATTTGTGTGAAGCTTTTTGAATTTATCACCAATGATAATGATAGCTATTATATAGAGCAAAGGATATAGCATGTCTTAGGATCTGATATTTTGTCACATATATGGATTCTCCAGGATCCCATGGGACCCATGGTTTTTATCTGAGTTTAAAGATGAATCAAACTGGAGGCTCAGAGCGGTTGATTCAATATGGGGTATTTAGACAATGACAATATTACAACATTAAAGGCAGATATTTCCAATTTCGGAACCTACCCTTTTGTTTCTACATTTTATTCCCTTCATATTATAGTGGAAAACTTGAAAATTTGTAAGCATACGATAAAGAATTGCACGTGTTCATTACATTATAAAAACAATGCACCAGAACTTGGCTCAATTTGCAACAGTGAGGATGAGGCTCCATTTTTGGTAAAGAACAGTCATCTTACTGAAGCTATCTGAAAGGACACCTACGAGACAAGTGACAGTGTCTGAGCAGAAAAGCGGAGGTGGACTGTAACAGAGAGAGGTCATTTCTAAGTCAATGTAAAGCTCTTAAAACTGTTCCTGTGTTTGGGTCCATATGATTCTGTTGGGAAGAAAAAGAATCAGTGGCAGAGACACGAGTGCCCCAAGCATCAGCATTCTAGGAGAAGTAGGACTGACACTTCGTCCTGGGAAGGTGCTGCACTTCTTCTACTCCATCATTTTCTCCCTTCCTGGTATTCTGAAGTGGGAAAAGATTCGAGGGACTGTGAAGGCTGAAATGTGGCACAGAATATATATGCTCAACATGCATCCCAAGAGCAAAGCAAGCATCAGTGTGGCAGTCACAGGATGTGAGATTTAGCTCAACAGAAGGAAGGTATTAAACAAGGCCTAAGTTTTAGGAGACAGGGAATAGTTTCACTTTGGGGCATATAAAAGAAGAGACAGGGAGGTACCATGAATCTGTGGGGCAGCAGTTTTGGAAGTTCTGAGGCAGAACTTCTCTGCTAGGAGGCACTCACTTGGCTCTACCCCAAACCATCAGTGAGCGGTCAGACTAAAGACCATCAGAGGTCCCCAAGCTCACAGGCACCAGTCTTCCATGCCTAGGCCCATCTTATGGATCATGCAGAAATTCCCACCCAGCTGGCTTTGCATCTGAGGCAGCCTGCCAAGTCCTGATACTTGGCATAGCCATACCCCTTAGCCTCGAGGGCTCCATCATCTCGCCATTGGAAAATTCCCTGACTTTTGCTGCCCACCTGCAGAAGCAGCACAAAGTAGTCCACAGGGCGATTGCGCTGGTACAGGTAATGTTCTGGGGCCTTCTTGTTCTTCTCATCAAATTTCAGCTCCTGGATCACATTGGGATGTTTCAGGAGCCGGAGCAGAATCTTCTCAGAAAGGTAGAGTGACTTGAAGGGCTCCACTTCTAGGGAACAGTGGGAGGAGGCAAGGGGGAATTAGCATCTCCCAGGTCTGCCCACTCCAGCAGTGACAGGTAGGGGAAATGGGAGCAAGGACCACTGGAGCTGTGCGTAGAAGACCTCTTTCTCCAGTGTACCAGACTGGTAGGGTTTCCGAGATTCCTTGGGGTATCCTAAAGCCAAGTGTGCACCTCAGGGTAATTATTTAAATAACATGTTGTCAATAACGTGAAGTATCATTGCATCATATTTACCTATTAGTAGAAATTACTGTATATTTATACATATAGCATGTATCTACATTCTTTTAAACAGATAAGGCTGCTTTGCTCTAAGAAACTAGCCAGCAATTAAAAGAAATCTGTATTTAGAACTAGATTACATGTTGAAAACTCAAAAAAGCTCCAATTTAAAAAGTTTCTACTGATTAATACCTGCTATGGTGTTAGCAGGTACTCATTATATACTCAATCAATATTCTGGATTAATTAAACATTGCAGCAAATGGATGGCATGATCATTTATGTCAGCACATGAATTAGCCATGGTTACGAAGGTTCAATGCCAAACTCTGCCTTTCTCACAAGAAAGATTTTTATTTTTATATATTCTCACCTACTTTTCTTCCTAAAGACGTCAAGATTCAAAACTACTTCAAACCTTAAGAACCTACAGCTTTTCTATATGGTCCATGGAAGATACTGGACCCCAGGACCTTGTTGGGTATGACAAGGCCTTTTCCTCTGTGGTATCCTACTTGAACAGGAAGCAAAAAGAAGGAAAAAGTTCAGCAATGGTCTCTTCAGATTTTTTCTTGAATGGAAGTAAGAGTTGAGCTACACTTACTCCCCCACACCCCCCCCCCCACACCCCCCAATATCACATGATCAGCCAGGGCTCATCGCACAGTGTAGCAAACCATCACCCAATGAAAGCTACTTTCTTCCTAGAATGGGATCTCAGATTTAGCCTTATCATGGAATGAGACACCAAAATGGGGCTGGTCCCACCCTAGATTGTTCTACAACCGGTCTGAGGTGAAGACTGGGGTAGGCAGGTCTTACCTGTGGCCATGAAGCGATGTGTGGCCAGCAGAAGCTGTGGCGAGATCTTCACTCTGATCTCTGAGTCCGAAAGCTTAAACAAGGAGAAGTCATGCCGCTTCCTCTCTCGATGAGGGACCCTCTGTTTTTTTCGATTGTCTGCTGCAGGGTTACAGAACAGATTACTGCTATCTCAAAATTACTTTTGGTCTTTGGAGGTTTACTCAGCATTACAGGGAACAAAATGATGCTGTGGGAACGTGTACTTTTCTGTAGTGTCAATCATATGGGACACTGTAACATCTTTCTCTCAGGAGGTTGCGGAGGGACAACAGGTGGAAGATAATGCTAATCTTCTCAGTGTCATTTACTCTTAGATGAACAGTCAAGCTGGCGTGAGGTTCCCAAGTCCAGGGTTCTATGGCTCGCATCCCTACTTAACTAGCTGAGCAACAAAGCACCACAATTTTTACTTGTTTTAATCTAGACAAGGGGACTAAAATATTCAATAACAGCTCTTCTACTTATGTAGTTACTCTGAGACTCCAACAGACAACTATACATGAAAGGGCTTATATGAAGTCACACAAATATGAAAACTGATATTCTTGGCATCAAAGAGGTTGGTGGGGCTCAGAGAGTTTCTGTCTCTGTCCCCCTCCTTTCCTAGAGCCAGGATCACCTGGCCTCTCTTTGATCTGCATCTTGCCCTATGTACCTGAGGCATGTCACCCTCTTCACCAGTCATGATGCCCTTGCTTCAATCCCAGCTTCTCCTCTTGGGGAGAATCAGAGAAAATACAAGGAAAATATAAGAGAAAGAATTAAGAATGGTTCTATAATCAGTAAAGGCAAGTTCTGCAGGCAGGGGACTTGAGAAGGGCCTGGGATCTCCAAGAGCCTATCTACTGGCTATATGATTATTGGTTGAGAAAAATTTGTTTTTAAAAAATTCTTTCTCACTTATTTTTTATGGTTCTTTTAAATAATAAAAATAAATAAATAAATAAATAAATAAATAAATAAATAAATGCCAGCCATCGGGGTCCCGTCTATAATCTCAGTATTATGGGAGACTGTGGCTGGAAGTCCATAAGTTTAAGCCCAAACTGGGCAATTTGGCGAGATCCTGTCTCACAATAAAACATTAAAAAAAAAAAAAGTCTGATGATGTAGCCCAGTATGAAAGACCTGTGTTCAATTCCTAGTACTGTAATTAATCGACCAGTCAACATTGGTGGGCAAATGTTTTCTGTGGTCATTTCTCTTTTGTTTTCCCTATGTTATAAAAAAATTTGAAGACTCTATGTTGCAGTAAGGAGAACAGAAAAAAAATTGGCATTCTCTTCAAACTTCTGGAAAACAACGCTATAAGAAACTTCTTATGCAAGTGGGACAGGTCACACAGAACATAAAAGGAATGAAAAGGGGCAGGAAAATAGGGCCCGAGATTCTGGCTTCTGTTTTTATTCCTTTTCTGTTGGAGTGTGCTTCTTCCACACTATTTGGGTTTTATTCTAGAATGGGGATCACT
Source organism: Ctenodactylus gundi (assembly GCA_004027205.1). Lineage (NCBI taxonomy): Eukaryota > Metazoa > Chordata > Mammalia > Rodentia > Ctenodactylidae > Ctenodactylus > Ctenodactylus gundi. The sequence goes on from PVKB01000362.1 coordinate 398,846, forward strand.
ATGTAAATGAGTAGCAAAAACAGGCTTAGAACCCACTTCTCCTGCTCTCACTAGTAAGCAACCTTCTGACTTACAGAGTATGTTTGCCCACACATCTCCGCCCTTTCCCCATCAGAATTCTATTTAAAATTTCCTCTGATCTCTCCCTTCACTCCTTTGTGTGAATGCCTTCAGTTTATTTACTGAGATGTGAAGAAATTCTAGAGCAAGAGTGGGGGGCAGAGGTGGAATCCTGGAATGGGAAGAAGCAGTCATTTATGAGCTCAATCATTGTGTGAAGGAGACAGCTGGGTCACTGCAGCCCAGCAGTACAAGGCCACTGAAGAAGGGGACAGTGACACTCTTGCTGGATTCTGCCAAGTCCTGGTCCACTTTTCAGGTGTGATCTCTTGGCTTAAAGGGAAGGCACTTTCCCTGCACCACACACCACCTTACGGTATTCCTGCTGTTTGCTACTGGGAGCCTGTTTCTGAAAGACTGTGGCTAGTAAACTAAAGAAATGAGATCTCTGGGGGGAAGGAGAAGGATTGCTATCCCATGAGGTGAAATTCTGAGGAGTTCCTGATCCAAGGACTCCCTCCGTTGAGAAACAAATGAATCCAAGAGTCAGCCTGCCTTTGTGCAATGTGTGCAAGCACAGGGCTTCCCCAACCACCTTCACACTGCGCATCAAACTAACCCATCCCTGAGAGTCTTGAGAGAAAATAAGATGACCTTGGACAATAACCACATCCGTGCACTTACTGTAAAGGTCAGTTTCGTCCAGGATCTCGGACTTGATGATCTCCTCTATGATGTCTTCCAGTGTGACAATGCCCATCACCTCATAGAAGGGGTCCCCTTCTCCCTCGTTATTCACCCGCTGGACAATGGCCAGGTGTGATTTTCCTAGAGGACAAAAGAAATGAATAGTCTAATATCCAGGACATTTTTAGAGATTTTTTTTTCCTTGTGAGACATGATACAAAGTTGCTACCTGACCAATATTAGGACTGAATTCATCCTGGAACCACTTTAAAAGTAGCAAGTTTCTGTGCAAGCACTTATGAATGCAAGCCTTACACTTGAAGAAGAAATGCAGCTGGGTGTTGCTTGATGACAGGAGTCTGAGACACAGGACATGAGACAATTTCATTGTTGTGTAGACACTATATATTATACTTACACAAACTAAGATGATTATGCCACTACCAGGCAATATAAATTAATGGAACCGCCATTTTATATGCAGTCTGTAGTGTGTGATTGTATTTTTCACGTTTGTCACATAATAGTTATACATATTTATATGTCCATACACATACATGATTATAATGATCTGACCGAGGTAACTGCCACATTTATCACCTCAACACATCAAAATCCTCTCTACTGGATTTTTAAATGCACAATTACTTGTTGTCTTAGTTACTTTATCTTTGGTGGAACACAACATCCCTCCCTCAGGGGAGGGAAGATTTACTCCTAGCTCACACTTCCAGAAAGTCTCAGTCCATTCACAGGCAGCTGGCAATGGTGGAAGCACAGGACGGAGGCCCAGCAAGAGGAAAAGCTGTTCAGAGCATGGGAGACAAGGAGCCAAGTGAGCAAGGAAGGGCGGAGCTGGCATCTATCCTTCCAGGTCACATCTCAGTGATCCACCCCTTCTGAATCAAGCTCCAGGGATCCACTCCTTCTCAGCCGTTATGGTTTGGATCTGCAAATGTCTGCCAAAGGTCTCATGGACTTGGATGTAGTGGGATACCTATGGAACCATGTGCTGTTAAGAGGTGAGGCCTGGTCAGAAGGGGCGGAACACTGGGACTTGACCTGGAAGGGGTGGATGACTGGGTCAGGACGTGGAAAGGCAGCTCCACCCTTCCTCCCTAGCTTGGCTTCCTATCCACCATGCTGTGAGTAGTTCTTCATCTCTGCCCTGTGCTTCCACCACTGCCATCTGCCCACAGACTGAGACCTTCTGAAATTGTGAGCTAAAATAAAACTTTCCTCTCCTAAGCCGTGTGTTAGGTATTCTGTCAACCAAGCCCCGCATCTTAACAGCACATGGCCCTGCAGTTACTCCACAACATCCAGATATGTGAGGCTTTTGGGGACATTCCAGATCCAAACTATCACACCTACTGTCAGCTGTAGTTTCTGTACTACAGAACATTAGAGGTTACTCCTGGTCACCTGAAGCAGAAGCCCATTACCCATCCTTTCTCCATCCTCAGCTGCCTTCTTCCCAGCTTCTGCAAACCTTATACTTTTACACTCTGCTTCTTAAGGAAGTTACCTCATGTATCAAAGCCAGTTGAATTTTTCTCTGAACTTCCACATATTAGTAAGAATCTAGTAGCTGAAAGAGGCTGACTTGGAAGGCAAACATTTCAGAATGAAGAAATAGGTCAAAAATCATGATCACCCAAGCCTCTTCCATATAATTCCTGCTACCACCCATGGCCAATTCATTTAACTTCCACTAAGGTGTAGTCTCTTACCTAGAATTAGGGAATAATGTCAGTACGGTGTTATAAAAATATGGTCCCCAAATTCTTTAAATACCTCCGATGGAGAAGTGTGGTGTACACTCCTGGTCCAACTTGCAACGTTTTCAACCATTGTACAATGAAAGTACAATGGAAGTGCCTATGATGACATTTCTGAGGCTAAGTCATTAAAAGCGACTTCTGCTGCAAAAACATGTAAAAAGTCTGATGGGCACTGTGAGACCACCATGGTGCAGAAGCCACATGTAAGAGTGCTTAAGTGACAATCTAGCTGAGCACAGTCTTCCAGCGTCCCACCAACATGCCAGACAAGTTATGGAAGAGAATTCAAAGTGGATCCACTGGTCCCAGATGGTTGGCACCAGCCTTTCTCTCCCAGCCTTTCTGGTCATCTCCAGCAGCAGCGCTGACCCTGCAGTGGAGCCTTTCCTGGTGTATCTCTTCAGATGTCCTAACTCATGGAACTGGTGAGTACAATAAAATGATTATTTTCTGCTTTCCACATTTTGGATGGTTTGTTAGCAGCAATTTAACTAGGACAGCCAGCTCTTATGAAGAAAATGTAGACCTCAAAGGGCCAAATGGATATGTAAAAAGGTCTTGTAAACCACAATGTGTCACAGGCAAATGCTTCATTTTTGCCGCTCAATCACTGAATAACACTTTACATTCACTGAGCTCTATGTGACAGGCACGATTTAGAAGGAACATTTTATACATGTTGATTTATTTAATCCTCTTAACTCTTGAAGTGAGTACTGTCATCATACCCATTTTACGGATGACAGAACTGAGGCACAGACTGATTACATAACACAAAGCTGCCCAGCATACAACAGGCAGACGTGGACTACGAAACTGGTTTCAGTCCTACCCTAGGGACTGAAGCCTTGCATAACAGTCCCGCTTCATGTGGGTCTGTTTTCTTCTGCAGTGCAGACATATCTCCCTGACCCTGCTTCCATTGTGCAGACCTGAGTGGTTTTTTTTTTTTTTTTTTTGGTGATGAAACATTTCAGGAGAAAATCTAGGGTACTGACTCAGATGTTATTCTTCCAAAAAGGCGGGGTGGGGGGGAGGGGGAAGGCAAATCATGCTTTCGTAGCTCTTGCTTGGCCATTGCCAAAAGCATCAGACATTGGACAAGAGGAGTAGTCAGTCTGTGGGATGCAAAACTAACTATTAAAATTTAAATACATCACTCCTTGAGATTTTTAACTGGAACAAAATTGGAATGATGGCATTTTTATTAACCTAAGAATTTTTTTCTCACTTTCAATCTACTCTTCGACCTGCTTCAATACTTATTTGACTGATTATGCCTTGCTCAAAACCCTCTATGGCTCCCTAGTTCTTACAGAATCAAGTCCAAATTCACTAGCTTGGTGGAATCGGGACTATACACTATAGCCCTTCCCTGCTTTTCTAACTCTATGCTCTGCCACAGCCCAAGCTCCTGGTACTCCAGGTTACCTCTACTTCCCCAGCTTCCTTCACGTCTTCTTTCTAAGTCTTGCCTTACACTGTGGGTTTTCCCTACTCCACCTCTTCTGGCCCTTCAGATTCCAGTTTAGAAGCCAGACTTTTAAGGAAGGTCTCTTGGATCTGACACATTTAGAATTTGAACCCACCTCTCTTTACCTGGTGCCCAAAAGCCGCTAAGGCCTCCTTTGGAGCACTTACCACAACTAGCTGTTTGTTACAACTTGCAACGTATGTGCCCCGGGCACTGTCTTTTCCTCAGATCTTGAGCTCCTTCAGGGTAAAGGATCGTACCCTCAAGCAGGTTCCCTTGGTGTGTCAGACAGTAAGTGTCTGATGAACTGAACTAAGCTGAAGACTGAATTCAAACCTACAGTTAGGACGTGGTACTAAAACCAAATCCAAAAAGATTTATTTTTTTCTGATAGAATAGTATGTTTAAGTCAAAATTTAAACCCTGCACAAATGGTTCTAAATTATCCTTCTTTGAAATTACATTACCCTACCCAAATGGAGTGAAGTGTTTTGTAGTTAGGTTAGTTGCTAGAATGTGTGGAATTTAAAGGTTATTTTTTTGCTTAACTTCCAACACATTTATCTAAACCTTATGTCACCTGTTCTCACATTTTTTCTAGCATGTGTTAAGAGATGACAAAACAAATGACTTACATAATGGGAAAACTTGGAAAAACAATTTTAAAAAATTCTAGAACTGACTTCCTTTTGGCAATGTGGGGCCTAGAACACATACATGTAATAACCGTAATTTCTACCACTAATGCAGCTAGTTCCCATGATACAATAAATAATCAGTCTTTGGTATTTTACAAAGAGTATCAAAATTTCCACATGAAAAAGACATCATTGTATTATATTTTATAAGGCCAATCTGAAGGTATACTGTGTTATTACCAAGAAAAGAGATTTTTAAGGCCTGATTATATGATACCCAGGATAAGACAATGTGTTTGTGTAATCTATTTAGAAACATTCTTTCAGAGTAATAGCTCTTTATTTAGAAAGGCAGGAGAGAGAGGTAAAAGCTTCTACTATCTGGGAGGGAGGGTGCCAGTCGGTTGCCCTCAGCTTTTAAGATTCTTTCTAGAGCCTGTATAGATTTAAAAACAAATTAAAGAAGTCAGCGTTTCTTAGGTACAGAGTAGGTTAGGGATCACCCATCACATAACTATTCTGAGACGACACTTGCGTTGGCAAGGAAGCTGGGTGTTTCCATACTGCATATGCTTCTCCTAAGAAGTCTGGCTGTTCACAGCCCAATTCCTGCATTCCTCCTCCTCCTGGGTTTCAGAAGTGTTTCAGGTACAGTGCCAGGCATAGTACACACATTATTTCCTTGTGATCCTCCCACTGTAAAAGTAAGATCCCTAAGGAACAACATCTATGATTTACTAATCCTTGTTTCCTCAGAATCTAGAATAGTACCTGGCACATTGTCATTAAAATGTAAGCCAGCATAGTGATGTGTGCCTACAATGAACTCAGGAGATGAACAATAACCTGGGCAACACAGCAAGACCACACCTCTCCTCTCCCACAAAAGGTCACTTGAAGGGTTGAACAGATATTTCTCAACGAAGATCTACAACTCACCAACATCCTAGAAGACAGGCTTCACATGGCAAAGTCAGTAACTACTGGCTGATAACTGAATGGCCACATGCAAAATGAAACCGCATGCCCAGCTCATATTACGCACAAACATGAATTCAAACTAGATCCAACACCTAAATGCGAAAGTGAACTGTAATTATAAAATGCTCAGAAGGCACAGGACTAAACCTGTGTGACCTCAGACTAGGCAACAGTTTCTTAGTAAGGACACCAAAGCATAACCAATCGAAGCAAAAAAGGAGATTCATCAAAATGAGAAACATCTATATGTCAAAGGATAGCATAAATAAAGTAAAAATATGACAGCTTGCAGAATGGAAGAAAATATTTGCAAGACATCAAAGGACAGGTATCCAGAACACAAGCACGCAAAAAAGTATCACAACTTATGAAAAAAACCCTCAATTACAAAGTGGGCAAGTCATCTGAATATTTATCTAAGGAAGATATATAAAATTTTAATAATCACTATGAAAGGATTCGTAATACTGTTCTCATTGAGGAAATCCAAATGAAAATGCGAGATATCATTTCATATCCATTAGGATGGCCACAATAAAAAAGATCTGATAACAAATATTGGGCAGGATGTGGAAGAACAGGAACCCTCAGTCATTGGGGCTAGTAATCTGGCAGTTCAAATGTTAAACATAAAATTATCATATGATCCAGAAATTCCACTCCTACAGAAAAGACATTTGTCTACACAAACACCTATACACAAATATTCACAGCAGCATTTTTCTTGACAGCTAGAAAGAAATAATCTAAATATTTCCAGACAAATAAACAAATGTGGTATATCTATACAATAGATTACCTGTCTATAGTAAAGTATATGCCACAACATAGGTAAACCTTGAAAATTTTATGTTTAATGAAAGAAACCAGATACAAAAGACCAAATGTTCAATGATTCCATTTACACAAAATTCCGAGAACAGGCAAAGTGACAAAGGAAGAAAGCTTATTAGTGGTTTCCAGGAAAGGAATGATTGCTAACGGGTTCAGGGTTTCTTTTGGGGTAAATGACTGGGAATTAGACAGCAGTGATGGTCGCAATTTTGTGAAAGTACTCAAAACCAAGTTGTGTACTTTAAAAGGGTGAAGTTAGGTCTGTGGATGGAGCTCAGTGGCAGAGGCTTGCCTACTATGTACAAGGCACTTGGTTCAAGTTGCAGTTCTGCAAAGAAAAGAAATGATTTGTTTTGGTGGCTTGTGAATTCTCTATGAAACTGTCTTAAAAAAAAAAAACTGAAAAGGAGTAATAACCCTGGCCTGAATGAACAGGAAGTTGGTGAGAGTCACTGTTACAACGGACTCAGTGGTGAGCAGAGCTAGAGCTGCTTCTTAAGGAGAAGAGGTTGAAATGAGAGAGCGATACTGGTTTGGATGTGGGTAATGGTGCTGGCAAAAACTTAGTAGAAAGCACACATAGTCATTTTTCCCTGTAGGTTGTGGGGATTAAAGCAGATACAGGTGAAGCAATTGGGAGACCAGAAGTGGAGGGAGTGGGCACTACCTTATGATTTTCTGTTGAGGTGGAAATGGTAAATAGGGCTGAGGGCTTAATCACAGTTGCAAGGACAAGAGTTTCCTAATAAACAACTGTGAGGGTGGGAATAGAAGAGACCACCTTTATTTCAGGTCTCATCAGCTTTCAGAGATGAGTAGTAAGCGTTTAAAACTCAAAAATAGGGGCAAACTTAGAGAAGTCTCTAATTTTCCAAGCGTTTCCATCTTTTTCTGGGCAAATGCTGGGTTCCAGCCTGCATCACATCTCCTCTTACGGCTGAGAGTGTGTTCACTTTTTAACATCAAATTTGGAGGAGTGGCTTAAATTTTGACTATTTCCCTCTTCTGCTTTCCTATGAGAATCTAAGATTGGGAACTGTGACCGTTCCTGTTGAGCCATCCTTTTGAAGATTTGCAAATAAGTTCATTTCTCTAAGTTTCTAGAAAAGTACAATATCTGTAAAATAATTTAGGTTAACAATGGTATTTATCATTACCATTTATGCAGAAGATTACTGTCTCTCAATAGGCTTTACATGGAAGTACAGAAGACACTTGAGGTTTGTAAGATGTTTCTGAGAACTTTTAGAACCCCTCACATGGGAACGAGAAGTGATTTGACAGGCCTTCTATTTTGTTCTAGAACCTACTGAGTCACATGTATCATATGCACATTCTTAAACAAATTTATTTCTTTCATTCAATAGTCCTCACTCACATAGTGGCCACTGGGGGAGCAGAGCTCCTTTACGATCATCACTGCAAACAAAATTATATACACAGAGTAGCCAAGCCGTGCTAAGCTGAAGATGAGGAGGAACAGATCAAGCTAAATAATTTGCTCTGTATACTCTCAGCCAAGTCCAAAGAAACGAGGCTCTGCCAGAATTACTTTTCCAGCTTCCAAAAATAGTCAAAGCAACAAAGTTTTAGTCTGCTAAGTCTAAGAGTTTATCATATTTCAAGATAGAACAGAGAGGCAAAAAGTAAATTTTTAGGTAGAAAACTATTGAATGCTATTCCTTCATGAAGCATATTTGTATGTCCCTTGAGTGCACTACTGTGGCACTGAGCACCAATGGAACCTCTGGGTTGAGTTGAAAGGTAAAGAAACAGTTATATGGCAATATGCTTTCTAAAATTGAAGGGTACGTCTGCGTCTGAATTATAAAAAGCATATTTATACACTGGGCTCATTGATATCTCTTACTTCTAAACTGGGAACTACAGACTCTCTGGCATCTGTTTTGAATCTCTGACATGTTCCTGGTGTCCAGCCGTAACAGGAGTCCAGCCCTGTCCTGATGGCTGGATTTGCTGACACTTGCTTTTTCTTGATTTCTAGCAGCTGTGGACTCCTCAACCCTCCTTGAGGGTTTGTTTCCCTCCAGCCTTGACTACTTCCTTTCACTTTCTAATTTACAATCTCTAGTTCCAGTGCTGCCTACACTCTAATGAAACACAACACACAGAATATGTACCTATGGCTAGAACCTTATTGGAAACACAGTAATAAGAATTGATTTGATTGGAAATAGAGAAGTAATCAATGAAGTATCAGGGGTTTGGGTCACACCTTGCTAGGATTAAGCAGTGTTTACATGATCCACCCTTGCTCTATTAAATAGCACCATCTGATAAGACCCTTTGCTTCCAACACTTTGCAATCACTTCACCTACACCAGCTTTTCTTTGCTGGCTATCCATCAGAATCACCTAAGAAGCTTTAAATACATTTTACAGACCGGATCCCACACCCAGAGATTCCTACTTCAATGGTTTAGTGGAAAGTCATGGTGTCAAAAGTTTAAATGACGGGCTACAGAGTGAGGCCCTTCTCAAAAAAGTTAAACTGTTTCCCAAGTGTATTAGTTACTTGTTCATTGCTGTGACTCAATACCTGACACCCACAAATTTAGGGGAGGAAAGGTTTATTTTAGCTCACAGTTTCAGAAGGTCACAGTCCATTCAGGGATGGCCAGCAGCAATCGAAGTACGTGGCAGAGGCAGAGATGGAGGCAGCTTCTCACGACATCACACACAGGAAGCCAAGTCAAGGAAAGTTGAGACTAGTCCTCAAAGAAGGCAGGAAGCAGCTTATATATCCTTCCAGGTCTCAACCCAGTGACCAGCCCCTCTTGGATCCAGTTGTGGAAGGTGTGCTAAACTCCCACTACATGCCGATAATCCAATTTTCACACTTATAATCCTGTAATACCTGTAATCTACCACTCCAGACTAGGCCTCAGTCTACCAACAGCACATGGTTCCATGGATAATCCATAATGTTCAAACACATGAGACTTTTGGGGGACATTCTAGGGCCAAACCACAGTATTTATTATTGTCCAAAAATTTAAAGGATACTCCTAGTTCTGGTAAGGCTCCCTCACATCACTACCTGGTACCAACATATCCAAAGAGGGTGAGGGGAGAGGGTAAGAGGGTGAGAAGGAAGAAGGGAAGCGAACGTGATGAAGATGTGATGTCTGTGTACCAATTCAGTGTAACTACTATGTATCACAAATACATACTAACCAAAAGAATAATTTTGGGGGAAAATACATCAAAAGTACAACTTAGATTTCTTAGAAGTATAGCTATATAGTCAGACATTGCTTTTCAAGAATGGTTCTCAAGTGGGGATGATTTTATCCTCCAGAAAAGATATGGCAATACCTGGAAGTCAATTTTTGTTAGCACAAGTTGGGTCTGGCATTTAGTGGGTCTGGCATTTAGACAATGATGAGTCTAAATAGCCTACAACGCACAAGACAGTGAGTGCCCCATGATAAGAACTCATCAGGTTTAATGCTGATACTGTAAACTATGCTTTAGGAAACAGAAGGTTATGTAATGACAGCAACTATATTTTTGCATTTGAAGAAGTTGAAACATGCCTCAAGGTCTTTAGCTGTATCTGCTCTAGAGGGTTTGGCACATCCCACAGACAACTCCCAAAGATGCTGTTAGCATACTTTCTTTGCTTTGAAAAAAAAAAGTAACTGATCTGATTCCTCTTTCAAAAACAGCTACAGCACTTTGGTAAAGTAAATGTCCCCAAAATAAAATATAGAAGAGGAAGGCATATTGCTTAAAAATACAGAACTAAGGAAAGCAGAAATGATTTTGTGGTTTCTTGCTCACTTGTAAAATTCAGTGGCTTATGGTCCCTGTGGCAACTTTGCTTTTCATTTGACAGAATCAATGGCACCTCTTCTTTTGCACCTTGGACTTCTGTGACTTGGCACCCTCCCACGTGCATTTATTCCTCAGAGCAGTGGCATGAATGTTATCCGGGTACTTGTTCTAGGACTTCCAATGCCATACAGAATCAGGATATTGGGAGATGGGGTCTAGACAGCTTAAAATCGTGAGCTCCTCTGGTGATTCTTGCACACACAAAATTTTAAGAAGCACTACTCTTGACACTTGCAGTTTAGTGTGGCACGGCATCCCCTGAGCACTTGTGAGAAACGCAGGAGTTCAATCCCACCCCAGCTCTCTGAGTCAGAATCTGCAGTTCATCAAGACATCTAGGTGATTCTTACACACATTTGGGTATGAGAAGAACTGGCCAAGGTGACTTTGGTTTTCTTTCATATGACTGATATTTTTCTGTTTCAATTGTAAATTTCTTTGTTTTATCCTCTCCTACAGATACATATGAAAGACTCTAACTCAAAGATTCTCAACTTTGGCTGTATGTTGGAATTATCTGGGGCATTTTAAAACCTATATATAACCATGTCCCACTTATAGAAATTCTGACCTCATTGACCTAGGTGCGGTCAGGGCATTGGGATGGGGTATTTAAAACCTCAGGTGATCCTCCAGGGCTGCTTCAGCAAGATTATCTGCTCTTAACTCCTCCTCTCCATTACAGCATCCAGCAGAGCCCATCCCTTTGCATACCATCGTCACTTCTTTCCTGAGAACTAGCATCCTATCTCAACATTAGTGTCTGTTTTGAACTCCCACCTTGTTTTAGACATTTTCCTGAGCTCTCTCCTTATCTTGTCAAAATCAGCATCCAACCAGCACCTCTTGATCTTCAAGACTCACTATCCCTGCTCTTCATTCCTCAACTAGAATAAATGCCACCAACAACTTTTTACTTACCCACGAATATCTGGGAGATAGCCCAACCTTGAGGTAAAACCTTGGGTTCAGTCATCTTGTACTGTCTTTTCCCTTCCTTCTATTTGGCAAAAACCCTTACGTTCTTCCAATTCTTCACTCTCTCTGTAAGTACTTACTGAATGCCTACTACATGTCAAACACTCTTCCAGGTACTAGAAATGCAGACATGAACACACTCCTGCAGCTTATTCTCTCCTAAATGGGGATGGGATGATAAACCAGATTAATACGTGCAGAGGACAGCCAGGAAGGGAGAAGTGAGGAGGAAGTATATAAGAGTGGGAGAGTGGTATTCCAATTTATGCATGGGCGGCCACAAACTCCCTGGAAAAGGTGATGTTTGAGCAAAGATCTGAAGGTGCTGAGATAAAGAGCCCTACAAACATCTGGGGGATGTCTCTGAACAACAAGATACATGTTACTGAGTTGGGAGAGGAACCAATGTGCCTGAAGAATGGCAAGGAGGCCAGTGTGGTGGTTACAGAATGTGAGAGTGGTGGGCATCAAGGCCATACAACAAAGAATGGGCATGTACAGTCCTGAGCAGGTCTAGAGGGCCTTTATAAGGATACTGGATCTTATCAAATGACATAAAAAGCCACTACATATATAAATCTACATCTGTCTTCTCTGGCATTGTCTCCTGTCTTCATCATAGAGCTGGCTAAAAAGCAAACAGCAGCCAAATAACAGTTTGAACATTAGTCTGCCACGAGATTTCTTCCACCAGAGCAAGAAGTCTACTGCCCTTATTCTCAGTTTCAGGCAAATTCTCTGGACAAGGGCAAAATGCTGACCAGCTTTTGGCCAGAGTGTAGCACATGTGGTTTTTAGACCACTTGCTGATACGGTCCTCCTTCCCACCTGAGACTTCTTGAGCCTGACCTTTCCAATCCACACTTTTATCAGCATTCTGGTCTCTGGATCTCCAACCAGAATCTCCTATCAAGCTCGGATCAGAGCACTGCACGGCTTCTTCAGCTGGCATCCTCAAACCTTTCCAAATTCCTCCCGCAAACTGGTTCCAAAAGCTTCCAAAACACATGATCAGGTAAGGCAACAGCAATGGCACCAATCTTGGTACCAATTTCTTAGTTACTTTTTCGTTGCTTAGACTCAATACCTGACATCCACAAATTTAGGGGAGGAAAGGTTTATTTTCCCTTACAGTTTCAGAAGGTCACAGTCCATTCAGGGGCAACCAGCAGCAACGGAAGTACATGGCAGATGCAGAAGTGGGGGCAGTTTCTCATGACATCACAAACAGGAAGCCAAGTCCCATCAAGTCCAATCTTCAGAGGAAAAAGCTGTAACAATCTTTCTTCTTCCTTCCTTTTACAGAGACCAAGTTCCCAGTGGGGCCTCCCATAGCTGGGTGGGTTTTCTTCTCTCATTCCCTGGCCCACAAATCACTCACACTAACCTAGGTGTGGTTCCTAATTACTTCAAGTTTATATAATTTCTCCAATGGTCACAATATCTATTTTATTTTTTTTTAAAAAGTGATATGTCTGACTTTTTTCTTCCTTTTTAGAATGTATCAGTGGGTTCTGCAGGTAAGCAGTCATGTGAGTTTTCTTTTTAAAATTTTCCCCATTTTTAAAATATGCTTTTCTGGGAGCTGTCTTTCATGGGGAAGATGGCATTCCTAAGTCAGCAGGGCAGTTTACCAGAGTTAACCACCAATACTATAGTGCTTAGAGATGTTCCAGAACTGAGCTTTGTCCCTTTTCCCTGCTGTCTATACAGGTCTAGTTTTCTCCTAAAAACAACCTAACAGAGGAGTAAATTTTAGAAGTATAATAAATCTCAAAAGCTCCATTTTTATAATGTAGGCTTTCCAAGTTTTAGAGCTCAACTCAAGGAAACCAAAATGCAAATAATGTCATCAGAAGATACTCAAGGAACTTGATTTGTGGATGATGGCAAGATCATGAATTTTTCCTCTATATTTGATTAAAAATTTGATTGTTACCACATGCAGTACATTTTAATACAGTACACTGAATTATTATTCATGGTAGTAGGATAACTCTCTTCTAATAATTTTAATAATTTATCTTTTGGCAAGGTCTTACTCTGAGGCCCAGGGTGGTTCTGAACTCACTATGTAGTCCAGGCTGGCCTGGAACACAGGCCTCACTCCTTCTGAGTGGTGGGGTTACAGGCGTGCGCCACCATCCCTGGCTTATGTGGTGCTGGGGGATCAAACTCAGGGACTTGCACTTGCTAGGCAAGCACTCTAACCACTGTGCTATTTCTCCAGCAGTTTAAATACTTTATGTACTGTTCTATATTTTAAGTTTTTTTATACGAAGTACAGAAGCTTACAAACTTCAGCTAAATTTTTACATTTTATAAAAGCACAAAGTGTCACCTGTTCTTAGACACTCCACATTCTATGTTCCCACTGTAGTTTTACAATTCTATTACAGCATTTTGTTTTAGTGGTTTATGTACAGGTCTGCTTTGTCCATATATTCTGAGATGTGGCTTATGAATTATAATGTCACTGGAAGTCATGGGCACAGTAAGTCCACTCTGTCTTCTAGCTTTGAAAAGGGGAGTAACAGTCTTGTTTTAGGCTCTGGGTTTTTTGGATACAGCTTTTTAAAAAAAACTCATATATCCAATGAACACAGAAACTACTGCAATAAACAGATGTATAGAATCAGAGAAACAATATATGCAGCACTTTTTCTCTGACATTTAAAGTCTGATTTGTCTTGCTTCAAAGTCAAAAAGCTCAGCCTGGAGATCATTACTGATTCATTTACTTCCATTACATTATAGTTTAACTTCCTTATTCATGTATTTCTTCTTTCCAGACACATTTATTGAAAATAAACTAAGGATTATATCCATTGATAGATGCTAGACCTGTAAAGATACACAGGGTAGTCTTGCCTGCACATACTCACTATCTTGGCTTTGGGGTGGGTTGAGGGGAGGGGAGGCCTTACAAACAAGGATGGATAATACAGCTTTCTGGCTCAAGAGAGATGCAAACCTGGCACATTCTTGTAATTCCAACACTTGGAGAGGTTGAGGCAGGAGGAACCTCCATATGGGACTTCTCGCCTCCAGCACTGTGAGAAAACACATTTTTGCTATTTAATTCACCCAATTTATTACACTGTGTTATGACAGTCTGAGAATACAAGTTTGAAACCAATCTGAGCAATTTAGCAAGGCCTTGTCTCAAAATAAAAACCAAAAAGGGAGAGGGAGGTAACTGAGTGTAAAGACCCCAGGTACAGAGACAGAGGCAGAGACAGAGAGAGAAAGAGAGAAAGAAAGAAAGAGAGAAAGACACACACACACACACACACACACACACACACACACACAGGTACATGGAACGGTGAGGCTGCTCAAAACTAGGGTTTACAGAGAAGCTTCCAGAGGAGACAGCCCCTGTGCTGAGTGTTAAAGAAGAAGCTGGAGCTGGATTAGTCAGACAAAGAATATACCATGAATAAAAGGGCAGAGACAAGAAACAGCAGCACACAACGGCACAATTCAGAGCAGTGGGAGCCAACAAGGCTGGTGGCCCGAGAGGGAAGTGACAGGCGGGAGGGGTAGGACCAGGAGATCAGGAGGCGCCTCCAGCTCTGCTCCCAGCTTAACCTTTCCCTGTGGGTGGTGGAAGCTGCAGAAGGGTTTAAAGCTGGAGATGTCATTGTGGAGATTATCTTAGTAGCTCTCGAGAAGACATATTTGAGGGACATAAAGACTTGATGAATCATAACTTTGTAGGTATTTGGGTGCAGTTTTTTTAATCTCATATATGCAACTCTCATTACCCAACAAGTGAGCAATGCATTTATGTTTATATTTAATGATCACAGCTAACACTCAGCACTTCTATAAGAAGTATTAAGTAACTTGTAACACAATCGTCTTAATATTTCAAACAAACTTATGAGTAGATGCTATTAGTCTCTTCATTTTCATAGCTAACAGGACACAAATGGTTAAAAAATTTCCTCCAGACCAGGATCAACCTAAATTGTCTTCCTCCAAAACTTCTGCTCTTCATCATCATGCCGTTTGCTTGACTTCTGCCTCTTGTATTAGACTAACTCCACACAGATGGGGACCACATTGGCGTTCTCCACATTTCGTGCCTACATGCCAGGTACACAGTAACTACTTACTGAATAAAATCAATGAACAAGTCCTTAGTCCAAAGAAGTGGACTAAACTAAGAACTGGCTCAAGAGAGAGAATTTGGATAGAGTACTGATGATTATTACAGTTTGAGCAGCTCGACTTTAGTGACTATTAGGGAGAAAATGTTGGACTTCTTACCAAATTTATATGTTGAAGCCCCAATTCTCAGAGCAACCTTTAAGGAAGTAGTTAAGGTTAAATGCGACAGAAATAGTAGCCTGAATCCAACAGAACTGGTGTCCTTCTAAGAAGTGAAAAGAGCTTGCTTCCACTCTTTGTACATGCCCTAAAGAAAGGCCATAAGAGGACACAGAGAGAATGTCACCAACCAAAACCCAGGAAGAGAGCCTTCGTCGGAACCTCCATGTGGGACTTCCAGCCTCTAGAACTGTGAGAAAACAAATTTCTGCTGTTTAACCCATCCACTCTATACCATTCTGTTATGGCCTCTTGAGCAGTCTAAGACAATGAAGGTGAATAGTGAAGGAGAGGTGTTAGCCCAGGAGACTGGAGTGACAGTGGGTGCCAATAGTTGGGGTGGAAACCTTGGCAAAAGGACAGATATTTGCTGTGGTCAATGGGAAAATTATTATTCTAATTATTCTACATTTAGGATTCTCCTCACAGAGTTAGCTATTTGAAACAGTCTTCTCCATAAATTAATGTTGGGGCCCTCAGGGCCTGAGAGCCTCAGCATTGCCGACCAGATGACCGAGCCCGCTCAGTCAGTCAACGGGAACTAGAGAGGGGGAGTGCAGACTGAAGAATATGTGGACTCTTGCAAGGTACGCTGCAAAAGATGCTTTATTAGCTACAGTCTTCCTTTTATACCTTCCTTGCCTTCCCACTTAACAGTCCCGTGTTTCCACACCTGATCCAAATTTCAAATAGCAAACAAGCAAAACAACACTTGACTTAAAATTTCAAACAATAAACACTTCTTCGTGGAAAGGAACTTGGCCAAGGTCAGCAATGCTGAGGCTCTCAGGCCCTGAGGGCCTCAACAAATGAATATTTGTAATTATCTAATTAATTGTATCTCCTGGCATAGGTGGCTCCTGTGAATAAAAACTAAGTAAGATTCATTCTCTGCCTTCCAGGAACTCACAGTCTAGGAGGGAGAACTACTGTTCCCTTCTGTGAAGCCAGTATGCCAAGAGGACAGGCCACTTCTAGAGACCTGCAGCTCATAAGAAACAGAGCGGTAAAATTCAGTATGGACAAAGATCTTTGGAGTCACATGATCTGGATTTGAAGGTGTGTCTTGAAATACACTGAGTGATAAACTTAGGCAAGCTGAATGACCCTTCTAGGTCGTAGAGTCATTCATGGCAACGGCAGAATATGTATAATGATTAGATGAGAAAAAGTAGGAGCATTTCTTGAAGCGCAACAGGCATGTGAGTAATATAATACTGTAATACATTTCCATCCTGCAGAGAAGACTAGAGGTGAGTCAGCCCCAGGCAAGAAGTCAGAGGTGAACCAAGGCCAGCTCTGAAACCTTTGGGTGGCAAATTTCCCAGCTGCAGGAGCAAGGCGACTGGAACTGGGCAAAGAACAGGCTTTTGGGTCAAGTTTAACCACAACTCAGCCAGTTATTAGTTACGGAAAGTGGAGCCAGGGGATAGAGGAATGGCTCAGGGGTTAAAGCACTTGCCTAGCAAGCACTAAGTCAAGTGCTAAATACCCAACTTCGATTCCCCAGAACTACACTGGGTGTAGTGGCGCACACTTTTAATCCCAGCACTCGGGAGGCTGAGGCAGGAGGATTGCTGTGAGTCCAAGGCCAGCCTGGATTACAGAGTGAGACTTTGTCTCAAAAAAAAAAAAAAAGAAAAAGAAAAAGAAAGTGGAGCCAATCATGTTATTCATCTGAGCTTTAGTTTCTTCATCTATAAAATGGAGTTACAATCTACCCCAAACAGTTGTTTGAGTATGTGCCTGGCAAAGTTGTAGCCAATTAATGGTTACCATCGCTCCTATTAATATAATCATTTCTCTCTTTTATGTCCTCTGGGGTTTGTTTCGGTGCTTAAATTACTTAAGATTCAAGGAAGTGAGGAAAATGGAAAAGCCACTAAAGACTTGGCTTAAAGGTTATTTTTGAAGATAAAGAAGCTATCCTCTCCTAATCTATGGCCCAAGCTTAACTCTTATAGAAGTTGGCCACTGTATAACATGACTTGGAGAAAGATACAACCAGCTTGCTAATTATTTCTCGTCTTCTTTCTTAAAGAGATCTACCAAGTAAGGGTTCTCTGTAGGTAATGCTTCCCAAACTCTAATATACACACGAGCCACCTGAGGACTTGCTGTAAAGCAGATTTTCATTCAGTGTATTAAGGGCAGGGCATGAAATTCTGCATCTGTGATGAGCTCTCACATGAGAGTGGAGGCACTGTTCCCGCCACACTGAGGAAGTGCCAAGGCTCAGAAAGGATATGCAAATACCTTCCTTTGCATGGCATTCTTCTCATCAGAGATTTACCAAATGGCAGAGTATTATTAATGTAAAACTAACAAGCTGGTTTTATATCAGATTTAGAAATTCTGCCGAAGGGCTCACTTCACATCGATATTAACTTTTTCCAACTGTGTGCAGGAACTGTGCAAGGTGCTGGGAACCCAAAAGTTAATGAGACAATCCCCGCTTTTAAGAGTGCTCTTGCTAACACTGTATGCCTAATCGATGTTAGATTCCTGCAGACAGACTTGTCTCTCCTACCTAAAATGTGTAGATGTTCAACGAGCAGTAAAAGAATGCACAGATGAATTCACAGGGTTTTTGTTAAAAATGTCTTCTGACAGCACATTAAAATAAGAGACTTTAAAAAACTGCTCTCTATCCTATCACATTTAAAAAGTGATTATGTTAAAACGAGACCATTCCATTGGGCCCTAATTCAGTCTGACTAGTGACGTCTTAGAAGAGGAAATTTGAACATGCAAGGCAATAGTAAAGATGCAGTAAGTACAGGGAAGACCATGTGAAGCCACAGGAAGGTGGACATCTGGGAGCCAAGGAGAAAAGCCTCTGAAGAAACCAAGTGTGCTGACACCTTGATCTTGGACTTCTGGACTCCAGTTCTGTGAGTCACTGGGGGAAAATAAACTTCTATTATTTAAGCCGCCCAATCTGGGATATTTTCTTCTGACAGTGTTAGCAAACTAACAGATTTTTCATAGCATTTATGCCCAGACCCAAGACTCTACTTCTGTAGCAAACACAAAGTGTTAGCAATTTAAATACCGTGGTAGGAGGAAGATCCCATATTTCCCTCTGTATTCAAAGTCCTAAAAGGTATCTGTGACGACGAAGTAATGAGATGGAATATTTGACAGAAAATGCATTAAGAGGTACACAAATGCTGGCCTCAAGGAAGCTACATTTAATGCCCAATTCTAAGGTCAAGACATTCCTTTGTTTTTAATAACACGTCAGCTCATATGTATGAATGAGTGCTTCCTTTAAAATTGTCATTCTAGAAAGGTCTACACGTATTCCAACCACTGCTCTCAAACTTGTTTTCAGGGTCTGGTATGTAGTCTTTTGGATGCTCTTCACATGACTCTGGGAAGTAGATCTGATTTTGAGAAACCACCAGAAGCTCTTTATGGCAAAATGGGGGCAAACTAGGGGAGCAGGCAGACACAAAGCCAAGAAGACTCACTTTAAAGTGTCCAGGCTGGTTTTTCCTGGGGTGAATTTTCACTCTGGCCCTGGGAGCAGGTTGGGATGACAATGCTTGGAGAATGAAGTCACCACGTTACATAGTTTGTTATGTATCAAGCTGGGGGTTAAAGGGGTAAAGGGGTAGTGACCACACTGGCAGAAACACCACTCATTTGGATATGCAAGTTTCCTGGGGGCATCTCTTTGCAGAGTATCTTGGGACCATCTGTGTGTCAGCCAAGGTTCCTAGAAGTAAAGGATTCTGCTGCCTTAGGCAACTATCAATTCTCAACCTGCGTATCTGTGTGCCCAAGGGATGCCAGAGGTCAGTTAAATAGGGGGAAGAATGTCTAGGGCTTACGCTACCGGGCTCAAACAGCAGAATTAGGAGGCTCCAGGGGTACACATTTCTGCTGCCTGTAAGGAAAATCCTGTCAGCAGCTGGAGCTGTCCAGCAATGGAGTTGGCTCTGGAAATGAGCTCCCAGGACTGGAGTTTCCTGCGAAGGCTGCTAGGTGTGGGAACCTGTGGAGGGACCCCTGCAATGTGTGGTAAATACAATGTGTGCATTCCAGGGGATCTCCAGAAGCCGATCCCCACAAGGGACTTGGGGACCCTGAAAATATGCTAATGGAATGCAATGAGTGAAGAGTACCGTGCACCTAATCAACCAGAAGGGAAGAGGCCTGGGGCAGGGGAGGCAGGAAAACTGGAGGAAAACAGAAAGCTAGGAGGTGGGGTCTTCCTTGGGTTCTTCGCCCTGCAGCGGAGTCGATTTGAATACCTGAAGCCACTGTTACGGAAGGGCAATGCCTCGGAACAGGGTGGGCGCGGAAGAAAGAGAAAGACCTTTGCTCACCCTTCTTGAACTCCTCCAGCACCGTGTCCAGCCGCGTGTCATTGAAGACGCAGTGTAGGGGCCGGTTGTAGAAGCGGGTGACTGTAAGAAGCGGGGTGCAGTCGTCGGGGTCCACAAAGGCCAAGTCCTTGACGAACAGAATGTCCACGATGTTGTGCCGCTGGTCGCCCTCGTACACCGGGATGCGGGTGTAGCCGCTGCGCAGGATCTCGGAGACGGTGGCGAAGTCCAGCACGGCGTCTGAGCGCAGCATGAAGCAGTCCCCGAGCGGGGTCAGCACCTCCTCCACCACCTTGGTACGCAGCTCCAGGGCGCCCTGGATGATGTTCAGCTCCTCCTTCACCAGGTCGCTGTAAGGGTCCGCGGCCCTCAGCGTCTCCAGCAGCTTCTCCCGCGTGTAGAAGGTGCCGATCTCCTGGCGCATCGCCCAGTCCAGCAGGCGGCCCAGCGGGTAGCACACCGGGAAGGCGGCCGCCATCAGGAGCCGGGTCAGACACACGCTGCGCGAGGCGATGGCCAGCCCGTGCCGCGAACACACCGAGTAGGGGCAGATCTCGGCTCCCAGGAACACGGCGCCCGTGCACACGAGCGCGGGCAGCCAGGGGAAGCGCAGTCCCGCTTCGCCGTCTTCCTCCCCGGAGCCCCCGACGCCCGGCGGCAGCGAGGCGCACAGCCAGCCGGCCAGCGCGGCGTTGGCTCCGGCCTGACCCAGCAGCAGCGTGCACAGCAGATGCGTGCCCCGGCCGCGCACGGCCTGCACGCGGCGCGCCTGCTCCTGCTCGGCGGCCGAGCCGCTGTTGCGCAGCACCCGCAGCTCCACCGGGTCCAGCGACAGCAGGCTCAGGCGCAGGCCGCTGAACAGGGCCGCCAGCGCCAGCAGCAGCAGCGCCCCGAGCGCGCGCAGCCACGCGGGCGCCAGCAGGTCCCCGCCCGGGCCGGACAGCCGCGGGCGGACGCGCAGCAGGAAGCCGCCGGCGGCGCCGTGGTGGTGCCAGGCGCGCCCGTCCCAGGCGCACAGCGAGAAGAGCTTGCCGCCGTCCGCGCCGCCGCGCGCCGCCTCGCCCTTGCGCAGCTCGCGCACCCGCACCTGGACCAGCGCCGAGCCCGCCACGCCCCCGGGCCGCAGCGGGCCCAGGACCTCCACGTCCGACGCCCAGCCGCTCTGCTCGCGGCAGCGCTGTGGGCCCGGGGCTCGCGCGGGCAGGGCGCTGGCCGCCGCGCCGCCGCCGCCGCCGCCGCCCGGGGGCTCCTCGATGAACACGAGCCGCGGGGCCCAGTCGCCCGTGCCGTTCCGGCCGGGCGCGGCGGTGGGCGCGGGCGCGACGGGCGCCGCGGGCCCCGGCTGGAAGTAGACGCGCAGCAGGAAGCTGGTGCCCTCGGCCGCGCGCAGCGTGCCCCCCTCCAGCGACACGCGGCCGCCCGCCGTGTCCTCCGGCCGCAGGCCCAGCAGCCAGGCGGCGGCCGCCGGGGGCCGCGGGGACAGCGAGAAGAAGAGCAGGAGCACGGCGCCGCGGCTGCAGCCGTCCCGGCGCCCGCCGCCCGCCGCGGCGCCCGCCGCCATCCTGCACCCGGCGCGGCCGCACGTGACACTGCGGGCCGCGCGGCGGCGCGGGAGGGGCGGAGCCGAGGCGGGAGCCGGCCGCCGGCGCTCCCCACGTGCGCTCGCCCTGCGCGCGCGGGCCGGAGCTGCGGGCTCGGACCCCGCCCGAGCCGGGTCCCGGCTGCTGCACCTGCGCTCCCGCTTCCCCGTCGAGCCCGGAAATTTCCCAGCGTTTCTCTGCTGCTGCTACTTAAGTTCTTCCCTTTAGTTAAAAGGTATTCTCGTGGCTTGGATTCGTGAGAACTTTTTACTGTTTGGTCTCAGTTCAGTTGACCTTTTACATTGTAAATATTTACGAGTTATGTAGGTTCAATTCTTTAAAATCTGAAAATCTATCAATAAGAAACTTGAAAATGATGCAACTGTGTGAAGAAGTACTATACAGCAGAAAAAGAGGGATGTGATAGGTCCAATTTTTGTGATATGGAAAAGTCTCTCAAGTAACAAAATAGCAAGATGCAGAACAGTGTGTATAATATGCTTCCATTTGTATTGAAAGTATGAATAAATTTATATGTACATAGGTGCACGAACATACGTGTAAATATTAAAGTGTAGCAAGCACACAAGCTATGTAATAGTGTTTATCCCTGTGGAGAAGAATTAGGAAGTTTGGCTGAAAGAGGCTTTTAAAAAACTGTAGATTAAGAGGAAATTTAGAAAACAATACACAGGATCACCCTACTATCTGTTCATTTCCCCCGGTGGTTGGTGATTAGTTACATCTTAACTATAGTGGCTTTCGCAAGCAGGAAGCTGACATTAGTGTGACCTGTGTGTAGAGCTCTACATTGCTTTTTCATGTGTACATATATATACCTATCACCACAATTGAGGTATGGCTCAATCCTCAAAAAGATCTGGAAGAATTTTTTACTGAATTCCTTCTATTATTTTATTAATACAGAATCACACACTAATTACATGGGCCAATATTTTTATGGGTTTACTTTTAAAATTTGTATAGTAAAATTCACTTTTTGGTATATTCTGTGAGTTTTGATAAATGAGTGTTCAAGTAATCTTAAAAATAGTGCCTTTGGAATTGGGGGTATAGCTCAGTGAAGAGCTTGCCTCGCTTGTGGAAGGCCTTGGCTTTCATTCTTAGTACAGCAAAATGAAACAACCCCCCAGGGGAAAAAAAAAAAAAAACAGAAACCAGCCAACCAGCCAACCAAACAAAACCCCACAACTTTTTTCTTGCCTACAATTTTCTTTTCCAGAATATTGTATAAATAGACCACTACTGTATGCAGTCTTTTTTGATCTGACTTCTCTTACTAAAATAGCACGTAACATTTAAGAGTCATCCATATTGTTGTGTATACCAACAGTTAATTTCTTTGCACGATTGAGTAGTAGTCCATTATGTGGATGTGAAGAATGTTTGCTAGTCCACACAACTTCTCAATGTGTGATAAACACCGTGTTACCCACTTCTTCCTCAAGTTGGACTCTTTCAGATTCCCTACGTAATGCGAGCTGGAATGGCATTTGTTATTAGGTGTCTAGCTAATTTCACTTCACTACCATCTTCCACTCTATCTATGTTATCACAGAGGACAACATTTATTGTTTTAGGAAGAAATCATTGTGTATACGTGTCACATTAAAAAGAATCGGGATTGTTTTTCTATTTTGGATGCCTACCATGGACATTATTGGAATGAAGACATCTCTCTGGCAGTCTGATTTCAATTCCTTTGGACATATACCCACCCAGCTGTGGGACTGCAGGAGCATATAATCATTCTGTGATTTTAGTTTTTAAAGGAAACTTAGCAAATAATCATTCTATGATTTTAGTTTTTAAAGGAAACTTCATACTATTTTTCAAAATAGCTGTATTAATTCCCCTGTATTACTTTTTTGATAATTTTTTTCAGTACTTGGGGTTGAACCCAGAGCCTTCTCACTGAGCTACAGCCCCAGCCCTTTTTCTTTCCTTTAAATGTTTTATTTATTTTGAGATAGAGTCTTGTGATGTTGCTCAGGCTGGGTTCAAACTTGCAATTCTGCTGCCTCAGCACCCCCAGAGTGCTAGGATTATGGGCACGCACCACAATGGCTGACCATGTTTTACTTTTTAAAATACAAAAGTAGCAATAATTTCACATACTACTTTTGTCAACTTTGACTACTGTAAAAAATTATTGCTGTGTGTGAAATCTGTTTTGTGGCCTTTGAGAGACGGCAAAGATACTAGCCATGAAGGTCTGGCAAGGGGTAAAACCAAATACTCAGGATTTCAGCTATCCATTATCTTTTTAAATTACAAACGTTATAATTCACAGTGGAAATAACTTCTTCCTGGTTGGGGCCAGGTAGGCCCTGGAAGCTTATTGGTTACTTTGCTAGCTGGGTTGCCTTTCACGTAGTGAAGAGAATGTAAAACGTTCCACAGCCTTAAAATACCAAGAGCCTGTTCCCCGTGAGCTGTCTCTTGCATGCACTGCTTAAGAGACACAGAAATGTTTAATCTGAATGGGGGACATTGACCCATTTATTGGAAATATAGGAAAAAGAGTCATAGGGTAAAGGATGGCACTGTTTTTAACATAATAATTTATCTGTTAGTACCTGGTTGTGATATATAATTACATACCACTTGGAGAATTGGTGCTTATATTTTACCTTGAATATTTTTACTTCCCTTTTCCATTATCACCTTCTCTACTTTTTTCCCACTCCCTTCCCCCCTCCACAGAATCTACTTCCCTGTTTTCTACTATCAATCTTTTATTTTGCTTTTTTACTTATTTATACTTTGGGTTTCTTACAGTAAAGGAACCTTATAATATTTAATCTTCTGTTTCTGATTTATTTTACTAAGTATAATGTTCTCAAGGTATGTGCATTTTCCTACAAATGATTCAAATTTATCTTTCTTTTTGACATAGTACTACTCCATGGTGCATATATACTACATTTTCTTTGTTCGTTCATCCATTGGTAGACATAGTGGCTATTTCCAAGAGTTAGCTCTTGTGACTTGTGGTGCCATAAACATGGGCATCTGTAATACGATGGCTTTAACTCCCTTGGAGGACACCCAGAAGAGATATAGCTGGGTCAAATGGAATTTCTATTTTTAGATTTCTGAGGAATCACCATACTGATTTCAATAATGATTGTACCAGTAAAATATATTGCATAATTAAATATAATTAAATGCACAATTTTAGTCTGCTTCTGCATGTCAAGAGCTTTTCTCTCAATGTAATTAAAATTTCTTTTATAAGCATAATTTTATGATGAGAGGGAGAGAGAGAGAGAGAGAGAGAGAGAGAGAGAGAGAAGAGAGACAGGTTCCTGGTTATATTAGTTCAGTTATCAACAAATGCTAGGCTTTTTGAAGATCAGTCCACTTTTCTGCCCAGTTCCTCACCTATGAAATGAAAGAAAGCTTTTGAGCCCCTACCCATTCATACATGAGTGAGTCAGGGCTGATACACCCGAGTGAGGATCATCGCCAGAGACTGAGTACTTTTCCTTTTACTGAACCAGTGGTGGAAAATTACTGGGTTTCCAGAGCTCTGCTGTAGCTTAAAGGATTCTTGGGGAAAGGCTCATCTAGTGTGATTCTCCTCAGGAAGAGCTGCCAGAAACAGCTCCCCAGAATTGGGATGCTCTCTTCCTAGTTTGTAATGATGGATGATTCCTCATGTCTTGGAGAGATGAAAGAAATAATAGTTGCTTCAGATATCATAGCTACACACCTTCAGAATGTCCATGCTAAGAGGCTTTTATCTCCTTACTTTTCCATTCATCTAATAAATATTTGCTGATTGACAAAGTGCCAGGTCCTCATATCTGACAGCATCCTTGCCGACCTGGCACTAACATTCTACTGAGGAAGATTAAAGTTGAACCACAAACAGTTTGCCTGCCTAATTAATTACTCTTAAGCAGGAGACATTCCAAGGTATATGAGTTGGGACCCATCTAGAGAAGAGTCTAGGAGAACTGTCCTCCTAAATGAGATATAATGAAAACAAAATTGTTTATACATTAAGATGAACATGAAAATATTACATATTGTGTCTTCTCTCTCTCTCTCTTTTTGAGACAGGGTCTTTCTCTGCATCCCAGGCTGGTACTGAACTCACTGTGGAGCCCAGGCTGGCCTTGTACTCACAGCGTTCCTCCTATCTCAGCCTCCTGATTGCTGTGATTACAGGTGTACACCACCATGCCCAGCTTATGTGGTGCCGGGGAATCAATTCAGGTACTTAGTGCTTGCCTAAGTGCTTGCTAAGCAAGCGCTTTAGCCGCTGAGGTATTCCTCCAGCCCCTCTATTCCTTTTTTATACTATCTTAAGACTGTACTAATATATTAATACTATTCCTACTTACATACTCTGTTAATATGTCCTGATTACTCTGTGCTGAGTGCATTATCTCTTTTAATTCTCATAATAGTTGAAAAGACAGAATCTGATTGGATGATTGTAAAAATTACATGATGAATGCACAGAGGAACCCATTTTGCTATAGAGTCTGTGTTGTGGGTTGCATCTGGAGTGTCCCCCAAAAGCCTTGTGTGCCTATGGATACTGTGTAGGGTTGGGGAGTGGGGCCTGGCTGGAAGGGACAGATGCTTGGGGAGGGGCGTGTGCTGGCTCTGCCCTTCCTCCCAGACTTGTCTCTGTTCCATCATGCTGGGAGGATCTCTGTTTTCTGAGCACTGGTTCCATCTCCAGATCCGGGTCTGGCTCTGGCTCCAGCTTGGGCCCCACCATATGATTGTCATTTCCAGCTGTCCACCTGAGAATGGACTGTGACCTCCTGAAACTGTGAGCTAAAATAAATCTTTCCTCCCTTAATTTGTGGATGTTGGGTACTGTGTCCCAGCCATGAGAAAGTAACTAAGACAGTCTGAGTTAAGAGCTTACAATTTTAAATTGTAATTGTTAATGCCTACAACAAATAATTGTTCTTACTATATTTCTGAGATATAGATATTTCTGTCAGTTTATAAGAAAAGCATCTGCTTAGGATAAGGAAGATTTTTGCTTTGACCTGAAAAAGTGAAGCAATTTTTTTTGGTAGAAGGAATGGTTAATCTCTAGCATCTAGGAAGAGAGAAAATTAACTCCCACTATAGCTCTTTCTTTCTCTTTGTTAACTCCCACTATAGCTCTTTTGTCTTTTCAATTACTTTTCCCTAGATACTTCTACTTGAAAATTTATGCGAAGGCAAAAAAAAAAAAAAAAAAAAAAAAAAAAAAAGTAAAGTGATCACTATTTAACACTTAAATTAGGTAATCTGGAATGGAAGTCCAGACTGGGTCACAGAGAGCTAGACCTAAAGGTGATAACTTCTAGACAGAAAAAATGGAAGTTTTTCCATTTTTAAATTTTTTGTAGTACTAGGAATCAAGCCCAGACCCTGCACAAACATCTGTATCCCCAACCCCTTTTTGTTTTGGAGACAGGGACTCACTGCATTGCAAAGCTTCCCAGGCTAAACTTGAGCTTGCAGTCCTCCTGCCTCAGCTTCACAGAGTGCTAGGATTACATTTATGCAATGCAAGGCCTGAAGAAGATTTTTTTTTTAACTGAGAAGAGATGGAAACATTGAAACTTGTTTTAAATGTATTCTTGATTGGCTTGGTGCTATTTTTTGGGATAATCAATTTCTCAGATGGGTAGGGAGAAAAGTCAGTTTGTTTAAATCAATCTTAAATACAGGTAAGCATTTTATTCTTATTCTTTGTAGAGCAGTGGTTCTCAAATTTTTCTTTATAGATTTCAGAAAAATACACAGAAAACTGGTAACAGGAATTTCCTCTCTGAAGAGAAACTGGTAGTTGGGGAAAAGGGATAGAAAAGACATTTACCTTTTGACCTTTTAAATTTTGTACAGTTAACACAGCTTTTCTATTCAAACCTAGTGAATGTTTAATTTTATAATGCACATTCTTGTCTCCATTTCCATCCAGTGTCTGGAATGGGACCCATGATTCTGCATTTTAGTAAGCATCTCCTGTGATTCCAACAGAACTGGTTATTTGGCTCACTGTTGGAGGAAAAAAGGTATGAAATGTGATTTTTAACTTTTCTGGGGGGTGTTGTATACTCCTTTGAGATTCTAGTGAAAGCTATGGGACTTTCCCCTTGAAAACTATACATTCACTAAACTACGCAATAATAAAAGTAACTTCATTGCAAATACAATTGCAGGAGGTTGAGGGGAAACCCAGTGTTAGGATGTTCGTGATCCTCATTTTAGGGACTCTTGATATAGAGGTTTTGTTTATGGCAAAGCTTTCTTTTATTTTTGAAGAGAGGAGTTTGGGGAATTGACAACAGTTTCCATGCGAGCTTGTCTGTGAGTGTTGTGTGCATGTGTAAGAAAGAGGCAAATTCTACTTTTAGTGACGGAATGTCTTTTCTGTTTCTAGAGCCAGCACCTAACTTATAAACAAACAGAAGATAGGTCCCTCAACAATTCTCTTCTAGCTACATCCTGTCCACAAACATGTTAATGAAATTTTCAGATGACTCTAAAAGAAGACATGCTGCAAACACCAGGAAAGCCAAATAAATTGTATAAAACTTTAGCAATATGGCAAAGAGAATGACACTTAACTTGGAAAATTTTCAAGTAGAAGTATCTAGGGAAAAGTAATTGGAAAGAAAATTTTTCACGGGAAGGGCAACACCTGGAAAATAGTAATAGCTGTAAGAGGCCTAGGGGTGATTCAAAACAGCAAATTATGCCTATTGTATAATATTGCAAGAAAAATATGCCACTGGCCTTGTCACAAAGCAGGAAGATAATGGCTCTTTCTGTTAGGTCCTAATGACAGCATCTGGGAAACTGTTTTTAGTTTTGGACACTTCATTAGCAGAAAATTATTCACTAGTGTTTGGGAATTTGAAAACAAGAAACAAGAACAATTAAAAGTGTTTATTTGACATGACCCGCTCAAAACCAGTGATGCATGTGGAGAAAGGAATAACAAAGCTCTGGACTTAGATTGTTCTGCCAAGGAAGAAGAAAAACACTCTTCATTTCAATTTCATCATGTAACTGCTGATTGTTAAGGCTCGGAGGGCCTTTGGAGATGAGTTTTCACAATCTTAGCTTCCTAGGAAGTATACTAAAATTTTGTTGGCTGTGCAGGTTGCTCCTGGGCTGTGTCTTGTACAGAGATCTAGAAAGAATCTTAAAACATAAGCTTAATAAAGTTGTTGAACTGCATAGGTGTCTTTTAGCTTTGATAATTTGTTCTGTCACTTGAATGGAACATGAATGCTACTTGTATAGTTTTCATGAACAGCAAGTGTGAAATACACTAGAATTAGTTGTACACTTGAATGCCGACCACTGGATTCTGAGACTTACTACTGGATCTTACTTTCTAGTCAAGCCTAAAGAGGGACCCTAAGAAATGATGAATTGAATTCTACTTTTTTATTATACTTCTGCACCCAGATTGCGAAGTCATAGTAAGTAATTATTGAATATGAGACTTCATAGATTTTGATGTGCTCAGATTTTAAAAAGCAAATAGCTTATTTCATTAATTGATGTACAATTATGAATCCTGTTCCTTTTGTCCTGTATAGACTTGACAGGAGTTAGGCCATGGCTATGTCACTCTACATGGCCACTGAATTTTGTTCTGCTTAGAATTTGACTGAGCTCTGTATCCTGCAGGAACTGGATTTAGGTTATAAAAAACCATTAATGTTACTGGTCATTTGTGTTGTGATTCTTGTTTGATAATGTTTGATTGATGATTATTAGAACCCCTTTTTCTTTTATGGTATTGCTATAAAGCATACACTTCAGTGAACTCATTTAAGGGGAGTTGGGATGGGATGCTTGCATTCGTTTGGTAATGGGCAACCATTTTTGAGGAACTCTGTGTGTGTCCATTGAAGAGAGCCTAGAATACTAATCACACATCAAAGATGCTCTGTTGCGGGAGGCATTTGATAATCATCAAATAGAAGCGTTGTAGAAATGCTGCCACCTACCCTGTTTATTCCTCAAGTGTGTAAAACTTTCACCAGTTCCTCATGCTTCCCTGAAACAGGGCATGCTGGAAGCTGCAGGCCTGAGATTTGAACATTCCCTAGCTCCTTATCTCTGGAGTTGACAGGAACACTCTCTGGGGGCAGGTATGGGCTGAATCTTGCCCAGCAGGATCCCTCACTGATCTTGAAAACTTTTGTTTCCCATTTTATCGATATGTATACATGCAAATTTTGAGGTTTACAATGGAGTTGAGCATTTTGTGCACATACTATCCTGCCAAGGACACAAGGGCTTTCCCACTGTCTTTCTGTCCCTCCCCGTACCTTCCCCTCCCTCCCTTTTCCCCCACCCTATCCGCCCCCCTATTTCACTTTGTTTTTCACTTTAAGTTCCATAACAGTTGTGATCTGGGACTCTCATATCGGAGAGACCATTTGATGTTTCGCCTTCTGCTTCTGACTTACTTCACTAAGCATGATGTTCTCAAGCTTCTTCCATTTGCCCGCAAAGGCCTCCATGCTGTTGGACTTTATTGATGCATAGTATTCCATTGTGTACAAATACCACAGTTTGTGTATCCACTGGTCTGTTGATGGGTATTTTGGTGGTTTCCACATTTTAGCTATTGTTAGTTGTGCTGCTATGAACATGGGTATACATATATCTCTGCTGTGTGTTGTTTTGGCCTCTTTTGGATATATTCCCAGGAGGGGTGTTGCTGGATTGAAGGGGATATTTATTTCTAGTCTTTTGAGAGCTCTCCATACTGCTTTCCAGAGTGGTTGTACGAATTTACATTCCCACCAGCAGGGCAGGAGGGTTCCTTTCTCCCCATAGCCGCACCAGCACTGATTACTATTTGACTTGTTGATATAGGCTATTCTGTCTGGAGTGAGGTGATATCTTAGCGTTGTTTTGATTTGCATCTCTCTTATGGCTAGAGATGTTGAACATCTTTTCATGTATCTATTGGCCTTTTGTACTTCTTGATATGTTGGTGGTGAATATTTTTTCCCAGTCTGTTGGTTCTCTTTTTACAATGTTGATAGTTTCTTTTGCTGTGCAGAAGCTTTTTAATTTGAAAAGATCCCATTTGTTAATAATGGGGATAATTTCTTTTGCTCTTGGTGTCTTGTCAGGAAAGTCTTTGCCTATGCCCATGTCTTTCAGAAATTTGCCTAATTTGTCTTCTAGAAGGTTTAGTGTTTCATTTTTAATGTTTAGGTCTTTGATCCACTTTGATTTGATTTTGGTGCATGGTGATAGGTGTGTGACTAGATTCATTCTTCTTCATGTGGATGTCCAGTTTTCCCAGCACCATTTGTTGAATGAGCTTTCCTTTTTCTGTTGTATGCATTTGGCCCCTTTGTCGAAGATTAAGTACTTGAGGGTGTTTGGGTTTGTCTCTGCATCTTCAGTTCTGTTCCACTGGTCTATTTGTCTATTTTTGTGCCAGTACCAAATTGTTTTTACAACTATGGCTTTATAGTATAGCCTGATGTCTGGAACTGTAATGCCTCCTGCTTTGGTCTTGTTGCTCAGGATTGCTTTGGCTATTCTTGGTCTCTTTTGGTTCCATATGAATTTAAGAATTGTTGTTTCAAGTTCTTTGAAGAAGCTTGTAGGTATTTTGATAGGGATTGCCTTAGATCTATATATCATTTTAGGTAGTATAGTCATTTTGACTATACTTATTTTGCCTATTCAAGAACAGGGGATGCTTTTCCATTTTCTAGTGTCTCCTATAACTTCTTTCTTCCATGTAATATAGTTTTCTTTATATAGATCCTTCACATCCTTGGTTAGGTATACTCCTAGGTATTTAATTTTTTGCTGAGCTATTGAAAATGGAATTGTTTTTTTTCAATTCTTGCTCAATAAGTTCATTGTTAGTGTAAAGAAAAGCTATTGATTTTTTTAGTGTTAATTTTGTAGCCTGAGACTTGGCTGAATATTTTTATTGTTTCTAGGAGTTTCATAGTGGAGTTTTTAGGGTCTTCCATGTAGATAATAATATCATTTGCAAATATGAAGAGTTTTACCTCCTCCTTTCTGATGCAGATTCCCTTTATTTCATTTTCTTGTCTGATTGCCATGGCCAATGTTTCAAAGACTATGTTGAATAAGAGTGGTGAGAGTGGGTAACCTTGTCTTGTTCCTGATTTGAGAGGGAATGATTTCAATTTTTCTCCATTTACTATGATATTCGCAGAAGGCTTAGCATATATGGCTTCTATGAGATTTAGGTAGGGCCCTTCTATACCTATTTTTCTCAGTGTTTTTTTATCATGAAGGGGTGCTGGATTTTTTCAAAGGCTTTTGAAAACTTTTCTAGCATGGTTGACATGGGTGCTGCTGTTCATCTGCTCAAAGTGATGTTTTGGGACAGATTGGCATTTGCATTGAGTTTTATAAACATCATTTTCTTACAGACTTTAAAAACATAGTCCCAGTTCTAAAGGACTCATTGTTGTATCTTTCTCTATTTGATAAGATATATTTTAAAACTATTTTTTAACTATAACATGAGCTTAGCACTATGGTTCTCTTCATGTACATACTTTGTTTTATACTTAACTTAGGGTGACCACTGGATGAGGTAGTATTGCTTTTGGAGTGATTTAAATCCTTTTTTTTTTTTTTTACATGGAACGTTAGTACTTTCTTCTTTTTTTGTGAACTATTATAGTTCTGTTTAGTATTAAAGCCGTAAGTGGCATTTTCTGTGAATAAACATGCAAATGTTTCTGAAGTATTTGCATCATGGAATAGAGGGAAAAGAACATTTTTGTTCATTTGTTAATAAATTTGGATATCACTATTACTAAATATATATTTATCTGCTCAATGGCTTCCAATGACATTTTGAATATATCCAGGCTCTTATCAAGGCCCTACAAGAAGCCTGTATCTGGCCTTTCCCTGAACTTAGGTGTTAGCTTCTAGGTTTCTTCTGTGATCTCATCAATCTTCAGCCCCAGTCTTTGTCCTGTTTCTTAAATCCTTCAAGATTTTATGAGCTTCATAGTCTACACTTACTTGCTATTTATTCCTCTAGCTCTTCAGATTGTTGATTCTCTTTTTTCTTTGATAATTTCTTATCCAAAGTCTCCACCATCCTGTATATAGAATTATTATAACCTGTAATTAACTTTATTTACTTATTTTAAAAAATTACTATTTCTTCCTTTAGGTAATAAAATTCAGGACAGCAAAGCCTTTCTCTTGGTTACTTTCTTGTTGCTGGGACAGAATACTTGGCATTCACAATATTGGGTTTGGATCTAGAGTATCCCCCAAAAGTCTCATGTATTTGAATGTTGTAAATTGTCTATGGAACCATGTGTTGTTGGTAGGTTGGGGCCTAGTCTGGAGGGGTGGATTGCAGGCATGTAAGTTAGGATTAATGGTGTGTTGTGACCACACCTTCCACACCTGGACCCAGGAGGGGCTGATCACTGGGCTCATCACTGGAAGGATATTCCAGCTGCTTCCTGCTTTCCTTGGGGACTAGGCCTAGTCTCCACTAGTCTCAACTTGCCTTCTTCTTTGTGATGTTGTGAGAAGCTGCCTCCACCTCTGTCTCTGCCATGTACTTCAATTGCTGCCAGCCGCCCCTGAATGAACTGTGACCTTCTGAAATTGTGAGCTAAAATAAACCTTTTTTCCCCTAAATTTGTGGATGTCAGGTATTGAATCACAGCAATGGAAAAGTAACTGAGACACACAAATTTAGGGTGGAAAAATTAATTTCAGCTCACAGTTTCAGAAGTTCACAATCTATGTATGGGTAGGCTTCTGGAAATGATGGAACCTTGTGGTGGCGCTGGAACTAGAGAAAGAGCTCCTGAAGGCATGGCAGAACAGAACCAACTATGAAAGGAAGTGTGGAGCTAGCATAGACCCCTCCAGTGAAGCCCCAAGCACCTGTTTTTACCAGCCAAGTTCCATGTCCCCAATGAACACAGTATCAATAGGTACATAAGGCTTTGGAGGATACTCCAGATTCAAACCATAACATTCTGTCCCTTGCCCCCAAAAGACTCATGTTCATCACTTTATAGTAAATGAATTTAGTCCCTTTAAGAATTGCCAAAATCTTAACAGTTTTAGTATTGTTAAAAAGTCCAAGTCCAAAGTATCCTCTGAGATGTAAGACACACTCCTAGCTGTGAACTCCTGTGAATACTAGAGTTAAGCATTTCTGACATACAATGGTATGGGGAAAATATTCCCATTCTGCAAGGGAGGAATAGGAGAACAGAAAGCAACTGGACCAACTCATATTTTGAATCCAGCAGGGCCAAGGTTAAATCCTGTAGTTCGGTGTCCAGCACCAGAGGCACACTATGGCAAGATGTGAGCTCCAAACTGCTTGGGTGCCCTGGGCCTACAGCATGGCTGCTGGCTGCAGTCTCCATCTTTTCTCCTTTGGGTTGAATCTGTTTACAGCTGGCAGTTTGTCTTAGCCTATGATCTATATTTCTGGCAGCTTTACATTTCCAGGGCCTCCATTGCATCTTAGCTTATTTATAGTTTCATTCACTGTCCTCCCAGGTACACATTACCTGGCCCCACAACTCTTGCACTCTGCAAAACTATAAAGCAAGGACTCTATAGATGTCACCAAAGTTCACCATGGGCTCGGGCAATTGCCTGGCCCCCTTGGACAAGCACTTTGAGTTCTTAGATGGTTGAGTTTTAAGCTGCTAAGCTCTGGTAAACATTTTTCTCTTTGGTCCTGGAGTATACTTCCCCAAGCAAGTTTTCTTCTTTTTTACCCTTTTTAATTCTTATATATTTTTTATCTTTTAAAGTTTTAAATTTACATATTGTGTCTCTTTTCCCACACTCTTACCCTCTCAACCCCCACTTTCCCTTTCTCTCTCCACAAAGTCCATCTTCTTACTTTATTCCATATCTCATATTTTTTTATGGTTTGGTTTTCTCATACTAGAGAAACCACATAATATTTAACTTTCTGGGTCCAATTCATGACACTGAGCATAATGGTCTGAAAGTGCATCTATTTTCCTACAAATGACTCAGATTCGTCATTCTCAAAGTCTTTTGTCTTTCTGCTATTGAGTTGGTAAAGAGGGAGGTCTTGTTGAATTTTGAGTTTTCTTTCCTATAGTCCTTTTAATGTTAATCTCTGTATCTTCCTTGCGCTTTTTGCCCACTTCTACAGGCCCTTTCAGTCTGGCAAAACTGAAAATTTTTTATTATCATTCCGGCCCTTTTTTGCTCCTGCCTTTTGCCACAGAGTTGGCTAAAGCAATACCCAAGTGACAATGAGAACATTGGATTGCCCTGAGAGTTCCTTTGTTTGATTAAGTAGTCCCCACTCTTAATCTCAGTTGCAGGCAAAGTCTCTGGACAAGGGCAAAATACCAATACAGTTTTTGCTAGAGTGTAGCACTCATGCTATCTAGAGCACTTACCAATAAGGTTTTCTTTCCCATCTGAAACTTCTTGAGCCTTGCCTTTCCAATCAAGACTTCTATCAGCATTCGTATCTTCTGAGTTTTGACTAGAATCTCCCATCAAGCTTGTTTCAGAGGACTCCAAGGCTTCTCTGGCTGGCATCTGCAAGCCTTTTGAAATTCCTCCCACAAACCAGTTCCAAAGGCTTCCAAGCCACCTGGTCAGGTAAATTCACAGCATAACCCCACTGTCCTGGTACCAATTTCTTAGTTATTTTCTCCTTGCTGGGACAGAATACCTGGTATCCACAACTTAAGGGAGGAAAGATTTACTTTAACTCACAGTTTCAGAAGGTCATCGGCATGTGGCTGGAAATGGTGGAAGCACATAGTGTGGCCAGAGAAAGAGTTCCTGAAGTCATGGCAGAACCCAGAAAGGGTGGAGCTAGCACACATCCCTTCAAGCCCCAGTCATTCACCCTTTCCAGCCAGGCCCCATCTCTCAATAGTACACTGTATCCATAGGGTACATGAGACTTTTGAAGGACACTTCAGATCCAAACTACAAAAAGCCTCTTTTGTCTGACTCATCCCTATGGTTACCAGTGCTTGGCATATAGTCATAGCAAACACATATTGAGTTTTTACTATATTTTTGACCTTATTCAACGTTTTGCATGTATCAGCTTGCTTAGTCCTCACAGAAACATCTTAGATAATCTCCACTATATAGCAAAACTGAAGTCCAAAGAGACTAAATTTCACAAGCCAAGGTTATATAGTGAGTAAAATATAGATAGAGCCAGAATTTAATCTCAGCATATGAGTAACCAGGGGTCTAGACAACAGTGATTGGATCAACTACTTGGACAGAACTTTTTCCTTATGAGAATTTGGCTCCATATTATTAGGTCAGTATTTCTGGGGATGAGGAAAGGGAGACACTTTAAGGAAAGCAATAGGAACAAAAACAGGAGACAGGACACATGACAACAAAATATGAGCTTTCTATGACACAGTTTAGGAAGAAGGAAAGAAAGCTAACAAATGGTGAAACAAGGACTTATTTTCGGTTCTTATTGAAGCAGAGATGTGGGCTGGTGAAGAGTTGAGGGCATGTCTTGATGTGAACTTATTAGCCATTGAAACATGACTCATCATCCTGTATTTTGGAGAGAATATTAAGACTACCTCTTTAGGCAAAATAGACTAAACACAGGCATGTTTAGCTCTTTCTTTCTCTCCTTCTTGTTTCTCTTTTATTTATGTCTTAGGGATTGAACCTAAAGCTTTGGATACATACTGTATCCTCAAGTTCTCCAAAGCCTTTTTTTTTTTAATTGAGCATCTAAGTGACACTCTGAATCTGAACTGTCAAGGATATTGAAGTCAGTGACAAATTTGAGTTATCAAAGAACACGGACAGCTAGGTGTGGTGACACATACCTATAACCCCAGCACTCTGGGAAGTTGAGGCAGGAGGATCACAAGTTCAGGTCCAGCTTGGGCAGTTTAGCAACTCAGTGAGATCCTGTTTCCAATTTAAAACAAAACAAACATCTGAGCTTGTAGTGAGGTGCAGAGGTTTTGATTTCAATTCTCAGTACTAAAACTAAAACCAAACAACAACAACAACAACAATAAAATGTCAAAATCTGTGTCTGAGTGAAACTTTGTAGGTGAAACAAATGTAGGTGCTTTGCATGCTATACAAGTGCTCTACCACTGAGTTATATCCCCATCCAGGTAAGATATTTGAATGTAGGAGCCAACAAGGGTAACCAAGGAAAGAAAATTTCCAAGTACCTTTCCAAAACTGAAAGATTTTTTAAAATACAAGAAATGATAAGTTGAAATCATAGGTGAATGCTAACTTTAACTTTCTTCTCTTTTTCATTAGCAGGCATGAAAATGTATTCATAATGAATCTGTTCATTAATAATTACATTAGCTTCTTAAATCTATTTTTCCTTTCTTTAATCTTGTTCTGTTTCTTGCCTACATTCTTTACAATGCAGAGAGGTATCTTTATAAAATATAAATCTGGTTATGCCAATTCCCTGCCTAAGACCATCCAGCAGTTTCCTGCTGTTTTTAGTATAAAGTGCAAACCCCTTCACGTGGCTTGTCAAAGTCCTTCACAAACTGTCTTCTCCTGTCTTTTGCTTTATTATTTTATTTTTAAAATGACAATGCCAGAACTTAAAGCCAGACATATCTCAGCAGCCAATATTTTCTTCCCTGCTTGCCCTGCATTCAGCCATCTTGAATATCTTTCAGCTTCTCCCATGAGTCTTTCTTGTCTGCAGGCTTAGCTACATATTGCTACCTCTGCCTGTAAATTTTCCTGCTCATTCTCTTTGTCTAAAAAACACCTCCCTATTATCTTTCAGAGCTCAGCTTTTATATTTCTCGAAGAAGCTTTGTGATTTCCCAAGTCTGACTCACAAGTTCCTACCCTTCGTTCTCACAGATTTTTAAAAACTCCTGTCATATAACTTACCTGTTGCACAGATAATCTTTTACTTACAATGGTTTGTTTTAAAATTTATTCCCCCAATGATGAGAAAGCAATACACATTTAGTAGACATAAGACTTCTAGTTTTGAACTGTGATTTTTTCTAGGCTGGGAATATGGTTCTCTTCAGCAACAGAATCATGAGGGAGAACAGCGAAGTCTGTCGCATGGAATGCGCTGCTAAGCTGTGATGTTCAAGGGGTTAGCTGGGTTAGATGCATTTCCAACTTTGATACTTTCGGTTAATGATGGATTAAATCCTAATGTAAGTCATCATAAATAAAGGATCACCTGCATTATAATGACCAGTCTCTCTCCCTGTTAAGATTAGAGGCAGTGTTTATCTCATGCATCCCTGTGCACCGGCACTTATTCCATAGTTGTGCAAATGAAAACTTAAAACCTCTTAATAGGCTCTTTCACTCTGAGAGTTTTCAGAAACTTGATACTGGGAGTTGAGAAGAGAAAACCTTAATCCCCCTTTTAGATCATCTCTTGTGGGAGCCATGCAAAGCCTTGGGCCATCTACCATCAGACTTGACGTGAATAAGAGAGCGGGCAGATTCGGGAAGGACTGAATCCAGAGCTTCCTTACTCGGAGGGTTAAGCGCCTTTCTGGTGGTCCATCAGTATTTGGGCAGAGGGCTGAGCTTGAGAAGGCAGAGGCACCGCGCCACAGCGCCCCTAGGGGGCGCCGGTTAGCCCCGGGAAGGCCACCCAGCTTAGCGCAACCTGAGCGGAACCTCTTCACCCCGGAACGTTGGTCTCGGGCAACTTTCCGAGGGGTCAGCCTTGGGGAGCGAGCCGAGCGTCGAGCGTCTTGGAAGGTTCGGGAACTTTCTCCTAAGTCGCTGACTGGGCACGAGCTTCTAGCTTTCTAGCACGCGTGCTGCTTCTACCGCCGCTTTCATGGCCCGAGCGCGGGACCTAAATGGCCAGAGTGCGCGGGATGAGGCGGCCCACACCTGGCCCGGGTGGGCGGGGACGAAACACGCGGCAGGCGGAGCCCGAGCGCAGGGAGAGCCACCTCCTGCGGACTCCGGAGGCGCTGGTGCTGGTGGGGACGGAGCCGCCTCAGGCCGCATGGCCGCCTGCACGTAAGTGGCTGTAAGACGTTAGTATGAAATCACCGTAGAGATAACTTTTTTTTTTTTTCGGAGCCGGAGGCCAGCTTGAGATACTGCTTGCCCTCATTGCACTCTTTCATGCCCTCGTCTTCCTCTTCTCATTCCTCCTCCTTTAGCTGTTTCTCTACTCCCTCATTCCCTCCACATTCCCATTAAAACACTTCTTAAATGTAGAATTCTGGTGGCCCAGTGAGCTAAAGTGGGAGGAAGTAAGTTACCGAATATCATGTAGTTAATTAAAATGTACATGCATTTTGAGGCAAGGGTCTCAGTATTTACAGTTTAGGTCAGGCTGAAGTGAACTCAGGGCTCAAGTGCTCCTCCTGCCTCAGTCTCCCCTGTAGTTTGTACAACATGTGGTTCACTGTGCCCGGTTAAGCATTTTTTTTTTTTTAATGAAACAGCTGTGGATTGGAGGTTTCTCAAGACTTAAACTTTGATGCTGTAACTGTGCAGCTGCTAAAACTATACTGATGTCTCTTTTCCATAACTGTCAAATTCTTAATCGTCTGGCTGTGCTCATTTTGGCAAATGCTGTGAAGAAAAATGTAATAGCCAGGTGTGGTGACATACACACGTACTTACAGCATTCTGGGAGTCTGAGGCAGGGGGATGGCAATTTCGAGCCCAGCACGGGCAACCTAGAGAGACTTTGTTTCAAAAAAAAAAAAAAAAAGAAAAAGAAAAAGACATAGTAGTAGAATACTAGTATTCTAGTATTGGTTTTGCCTCATCCCATGTGAGATATACATTCATATATACATTCAATATGTATCTAATTACACCTAGTATTGACTTACTGAAGTGTACTATTAATATCAGTAGTATAACACAGTCATTAAAATAATAGAGCTCTATGTTGCTTTTCTAGGCTAACCCATACCTCTAGAGGTTGTCCACTCTTGTTGGGTCCACCCACTATACCTTTTTTTAGCAATGTGACATATATTTGTATCTATATTTATACTTATTTCCTACAGCTTTATGCTTGTGCTAACCAAATATTGACATATACACCCACTCCCCGCTTAGTCCCCTAATTATGATCTAAACTACTAATGGTGGTTTATATACACATTGTTTGGTGGTCTATTAAAGGAATTTGTTCATGGCACCACTGTATTATTGATAGTGATATATACACAAAACTATGTTACTAATTGCTAGCTAAATAGTATGCAAATAATATATTTCTACTGGTCCATCTATGAATTATTAATACATAACAATTCTATAAATAGAAAAAATGGAGTTGGGAGAAAGCAAACTAAGATTAGGAGTTAGCTTCAAATATGAACTGGGAAGTAGAGAAATATTTATATGATAGAGAGAAGCCTGGCCATACTCCTACCCCAGTGTGGAAATAAGAGACAGAGAAAAGCCGGAAGTAATATTCAGATGAGTTAGGGAGGGTTGTGAATGAAGTAGAGAGAGTACTGCTTCCAGAACTGCAAAAAGGTTTATGAAAAAGAGGTTAGAAAGTTTATCAAGAGAAGGAGAAATTCAGGAACAGACTAATAAAGGGACAGGAGGCAGTGGAAGGGTAGGGGAAGATAGAGGGCAGAAAAGTGAACAGAGAAAAGGAAGAAAAACAAATACTAAGGTAGAATTAAAATAAGGGAACCTGATCAGTTGTATGGAAAATAAACTATATAAAAAAGAAATAAAAAGATAAAGATAGAAACCAAACTGACATACAAACAAAGGCCAATATAAAGGGGGAAAAAGTCAGTTACCCCTCTGTATTTTTGTGTCAAGCGGGTGCTGGGTGCTGGATCTTTTAGTCTGATAGCATTTAGTCACCGTTCCTGGAGAATTTTCCGAATGGTCGTGTGTTGTTCCTAGCCAGTCCTAGTAGCTTCTAGTGGCTGCTCTAATTGTTCTCTTCCTGTGGTCACTGCTCTGCTTCTGCACTCCTCCATCTCTTCCTTCCTCCCCAACCTGACTGTATTAGTTGTACTGGTTCTACTATTTTTTTATTTTTATTTTTTGAGAGGCTTGTCTGGAACTCAGTATGTAGCCCAGGCTTGAACACACGGCAACCTCCCCAGTGCTGGGATTACAGGTGTGCATCACCATGCTTGACTTCTATGGTACTGGGGAATTGATCTTGAGGCCTTGTACTTGCTAGGCAAGCACTGTAGCTGATGAGATATGCCTCCATCCCCTTTACTACCTATTATCTGTATGACTTTGGAAAACTTACTTAGACACTTCAAATTCTCCATTTTAAAATTGAGAATAATACCCCTCTGATGAGAAATGTAAATGAGCCAACACATAAAAATCTTATAGAATATTGCCTAAAGAAAGTGGTAAGTAAAGGCTACTATTACTATTAATTTCCAGTGACATTTAGGTTATTCATATTGTTTTTTGTTAAATTATGCTGTCATAATCATCCCTGTTACAGGTTTTGTGGGGCTTGGATCACTTACTTATAATAGATTCTAGTAGTGGAATCATTGAGTCAAAGTATATATTTTAAAGCTATTTAAGCTTCTCTGCAGATGGTTTTCCAAATGGACTTCTAATTTACAGTTTACCCTTCCACTCACAGTGTGTTAGGGTAATTATTGATCTGGTCTCATGAATGCTATTAGTAAAA
The DNA here is from genome assembly GCA_004027205.1 of Ctenodactylus gundi. Taxonomy (NCBI): domain Eukaryota; kingdom Metazoa; phylum Chordata; class Mammalia; order Rodentia; family Ctenodactylidae; genus Ctenodactylus; species Ctenodactylus gundi. Next base: position 440,091 of record PVKB01000362.1, read on the forward strand.
CGTTGTAAATAAAACACAGCTTTTTTCTATCATCCCTATATTCAATATCTGTTGATCTATCTGTCTATTGATATTAATTAGATTGTGGTGTTGGGGTGTAGCTTAGGACACATGCTTAGGATGTACAAGATCCTGGGTTTATTCTCCAGCACCAATAAATGAATAAAAATAAAAAATAAAATACAAATTTCTTTATTAATAAAGTGAGAATTGAACCCATAGCAGTACAATATTGAGGACTGTAGGCTTTACCACTACTCCATTGTGAGTATTAATGTGCAGTCTGATTGGATATAATTTTAAAAGGTATAATCTACTGATCAGACAATACTTTTTATTCACCTGACATGAATATTTTGAGAAAAGGATTTATTATCCTACATAGTTTTGCCAGTAGGTGAAAACTAAGGAGAAAAGCTGATCTTGGTTAGGAGTTTGATCCTGATTTGAAGTCTTGTTTATCTGCACTGGACCTAATGAAGTATTTACCCAGGGATTTGTGTAAGTGTTTTGGTTGGTGGACTTGGAAAGCCACAGATGCAACTAGGGTCTAGACTTTTAGACTGAGAGAGTATGATGTTTATATCTTTTATCTGTTGGTCATGATTTACATATATTTTCCTCTTTTTTTTGCCTTCTATAGTTATCTATAATTTGGGACTGGAGTTTTAAAAAATAACAATTATTGTATTATTTATTAAAATGTAGTTTTTTTGAGACAAGGTCTCACTCTGCAGTCCTGAAGTCAGTATATAGCACTGGATGGCTTTGAACCCACACAGTCTTCCACCTTCAGCCACAAATGTTGGGATTGCAGGCATGTACCACACCACCTGGCTAATTTTTTTGTGGTGCTGAGGAATGAAACTCGGAGCTTTGTGCATGTGAGGCAAGTGCTGTTACTGCTGAGCTGTCCCCTTAACTGCTACATGTTTTGTTTTGCCTGAACTTTCAGTAGTTCCTCTGGGGGCTATGTATTGTTGAAAATTGTTTTAAGATTTAAAAATCATATGTTTTCTTTCAAAACTGGTAGCTGTAAAAACATTTTCACTTAAATATAACCCTAAATTGACTTACCTTTTTGTCTTTATAGGAAGCACAAAATGTTTCTGTCTCATTCCCTAAGACTTATTCTATGACTGGTATACAGTCTTCTGAGAAATGTTTAAAATTGAATATTAAGTTGGTTGCTAAATCAAGAGGATCACAAGTTTGAGTTCATCCTTGTCTCAAATACATTGTCTCAAAAATGTATTTTAAGCCTTGACTTACCTTTGTTTTTAATTCTTATTTTTACTTGACAAACACAAAATATTTTAAATAATACTTCAGTGTGTATTACTCATCTTTCAAAATGCAGTTCAGGTCCCATTTCTCAGTAAGGTTTACCTGTTTTGTTCTATTCAACATTTCTCAGTCCCAGCCCATAGCATTTGCTAAATAATCATGACAGCTTTATGAAATAGCTTATAGACAAGCCTTTTTCTTCTTGTTGTTATTTACTTCATAGATTACTGTTTTATATTTAGGCTTAATAATGATTTTCAAAAAGATTATATATATGTATGAATAATAGTGGTGGGTTGGGGGTTGCTGAATATCAAACCTTATGGGAGAAAAGGTTCGTATTTTTACAATTGGCTAGGGATTCTTTTGCTCAACTTGGGTAGGCAAAGTGCGTTTTCCTAGGGTTACCATTTCTGAGCCTTGTGTGCCGGTAGCTCTTAGCTACTAGTGTTAGCAGCTCCCTCCATTGCTTCCTTAGGAGACAGAGCTGGCATCTACTGGGAGCTCTCTGGATGCCTTCTAACAGCTTGAGCTAGCATCTGCTGACATCTTTCTGTAGTTTCTCACTGTTCTCTGGCTGCTAGCCTCCCTTATAATTACTGGTCCCTGTGGCTATCCACTGTCAGTTCCAGGAGTCTTCAGTATTACCTTTTCATCCTGTTATACTCAAGATAGAGAGTTTGCTTGGATGTTATAACAGGGTGCTAGCTGCAACCTAGCTGCTCATAAGACCAAAGAATAATCCTCTTTTTATTGGGGAAGGTTGTTCTCTTTGACTGAGTTGCAGCTTTGGGAGAAATGTATATGGAGTAGAGAGAGAGAAAAGGGACACTTACCTAGCCAGCCAGATCAGCCAAACCAAACCTGGTGATCAGTGGGGTGACAGATGTTCTAGACAGATTACCCTACCATCTTATTCGAGATAGAAATTATGAAGAGGCAAAATAAAACTCTCTGAAAGAGGCTTTATTAGCTCATAGGTTGTAACACAAGGGGAAATAGTACATAGGTTAATCTTACACAGGTGAGAGTGGACTCATGCAATCAAACTTTGGTCTGCCAGCTTTCTGCAGACTTTCTGCTTAGACCTAGAGCTGCAGTGGAGAGGATTTTTGAAGAGTCTGTAGGACATACAAAACTTTTGGGAAAAATTGGACCATTCTCATCCATTTCGGTATGTACCTTGGAAAACTTCAGAAAAAATTCAGAACTTCTGGTTCTCTGCCCTAGCCATCAAAATAAAAATTAACAACTGGGTGGACATGAAGGGGAAGTGAAAATGAAAAGAGATTTCCTTCTTAAAGTTGAAGATGGAGGGAAGGAGCAAGGCAAATACATACCAAAAATTTCAGAGATGTGTAATATTTAGGTTTACCTAATAAAAGTTTGAGAAGTATTGTTCTAGACTTGTATTTTTAAATCAGGTATCCACTAGTCACATTGGGCTTTTAAACTCTTGAGATGTGGCAAATGTGAATTGAGATGTGTAGATACACACAGAATTTCACAGTGATGTAAAAAGAATATAAGCATTCTCAGTTATTTTTATTACTAATTGCGAGTGCTTTTTGAACATATTGACAAATATATTGCTCAAATTGGTTGTACCAATTTTTAGATTTTGATATGGCTGCTAGGGAATTTAAAGTTACTATGTGGCTCTTGTTTGTACTTCTCATTATATTTCCAGTGGTCAGCACTGCTGTAGAATGTAAAAATCATGAGTAGCACCTAGCACAACACCAAACATGTCATAAGCACTTCTATGTCCCCCTAGGATTAATATAGCAATAAGCACATAGTAGATAGTCAGAATATATTTATTAGATAAATGAATAAAAGAAGAATGCTCCTCATGGAAATTTCCTACGAACTTTCCAGTTACATATATTAAGCCAACTTCTCAACTGTTGACTTCCTTTATTATTAGCTAGTTCACAACTGGTTTTTAGTGTCGTACGTTGGATACTTCCTTCTTTCCTTTTCCTTTTTCCACTTTCTCCCTTTAAACTCTTCTGTTTCTTGGATGTCTTCAAAACAATCTAGTATGTAGGTTTTGGCCTACATATTAGATTCCTTCACAAAACATTAGTCAGTCCTCTCTGGCTTCTGTGTGTTCATTCTTACAAATTTCAATTAAATTTCACTAGAGAGTAATGAAGCTTGCCCAGGGCTGAATAGAAGAACCTTTTTCTTCTCTGTGCTTAGACACATACATAGGCCTTTCTCAGTGGGGCATACTGCAGTGTGATTTAGTAAGTAGATTAGAACCCTCTGTAGGCCTTTATCTTGTTATAACTAAATAACTAGGTGGAGTGAAAACAAGAAAGGAAGAGAAAGCACAGAGGACCCACAGATGTCTAAGAGCTAAGTGATGGTCTCAATTCTAGCACTTACAGTGCATAAGCTGGGAAAATACTGTCTCTCGAGGTTTCAGAAAAAAAGCAAGGAAATAAGACAAAAGATGATTGCTGTAGTGCCACTGGCACTGATTCGCAGTAATTTTCTAATTAGATGAGATCGGGCACATTCAGGGTGGTATAACCCATAGGTGATTTTCTAACTAGAAAGGGCACAAGTGAAAAACAAATGAAGACTAGCATGTTATGAATTCAGCATGGGAACTGTATTGGTTTCGATCAATTCCTGACATCAATCTCATAAACACTTTTACTCTTTAATCTTACTTGTAGTTCTTTCACTTCCAATATTCCTTCTGAGAATAGAAAAATATTCATAAGCAAGGGGGGCTCCTACAGAGTTCACTTAGTTCTAATTACTTTTGGCTATTCTTCATTACTTTTAGATTTTTCATTTATGTCATTTACGAAAACCTTGTTTTTGGTGATCACTGAAAGTTAGTAAATGTCCTCAGGACTTAATTTTCTTGTTTGGTAGTGTTGGACAAATATTCAACATCCAGATAAATCTTCAGATCTGTTTATTTAGATGCTTAACACAGTTCTAGTACAACAGGTAATATGCCTCCATTCCAATAACTAGTCTGGGTCATGTAGGTCAGGGATTGGGAACCTTTTTCTACTGAAGACCATTTGGCTATTTACGATATCCTTCTTGGACCATATAAACTTATCATTTTAAAATTAGCCAATGATATTTAATAAAGTATTTGATTAGCTCATCCCTTAATGCCTTGGCTGGCTAGATGTTTTCTGCCCTGATGGGTCAAAGAATTTTATAGTTGGATAAGATCTTTGAGATTATTTGATAATAAATTTCTTCTTTTACCATGAACATTAAGGTATGGAGATGCAGTTTTTATCAACATAGCTAGTTTGTGGGAAGTTCACAACCAGAAATCAGCTTTTATTTTCTTGTATCTCTGTGCTGCCCACCCATAGGACTAACAAGCCATAAATGGAGCAGTGACACAAAATTTCTTTAGTCTAAGGTGGGAAATTCATTCTGACTAGTTGTTTTATGGACAGTTTATTCGTCAGCAGATCACACAAATATCTCTTCAATGCAGAGATGGATCCAACAATAATGGGTTGCTTTGTTGTCATTTGAGCTCTGGTAGTAATGTCTGCCTTTGTGGAAGGAATGCAGGAAAAGCATGAACATCATTAGAAGGACTTCCACAGACTTAATTTGGTAATGATTTTAGATTTCTTACAAGATAACAGGCATGTGTTGGGTACTAGCAACACAGAGATTAATGAAGCAGAGCCCTCAGGAATCTGCTTTTAGAAGCTTGTAGGCTTTTTCTCACCCTGGAATTTGAATCACTTCATTATATTTGTTCTGAATCCAAATGAAGGCAACCAAAACTTTGAGATAACTCTATTCCCTTGCCCCTACATTTATTATTATTTGATAAGGACAGAAACTTTAAAAACAAAGTTTTGTCAAACTCTATGTATAAATATGTATGTGCATGCATATATATGTTTAAATTATTCTACAGTATTTTAAAAGGGGAAAAATGTGTTCTTATTCCCACCCTCCCCTTTTCCCCATTTGTCTTTGTCCTGTTAGATGCAACTGTTTTTAACTCATTGCTTGATTTATCTATATTAGATAATGGCTGCCATCTATAGAATCAGAGGGTTTATATTTTTATGCTGCACTTTCCCCTGTCCTGACCTTGTCTTTCAGAAGTCATTATAGTTTTTATTAATTGGTCTTTAATGATTAATAATATAAAATATTCACAATTAATCTATATTAGTATGCTAGGATTAAATTTTCTTACACATATTTTATTTTTCCTGAGCCCAAGAATGACCTGGTTAAAATTTTAATGTATATGCCACTTTTTCATTCCAGACTCTCTACTGTTTGCCCTTAATTCATTAATTTACAATGTAATATATCCTAGCAGTTTCTTTTCCTTAAATCTGGTCCTCCTGTTACTCTTTAACTTTCCTCACTAACCTGGAATGATTTGCTTTCTAAAGTGCTGTATGGTGGCATAACTCTCAAACCCTCTCGCTTCTTTCAGTGTTACTCTGGGGTCCCCTTTTATCTGTGTTAAATTCCCTGGCTCCTGGATCCCATGTCTTTTTCCTGGTTGTTTCACTCTCTCTCATTTTAGTGAAAAGGAGATAAACTTTTCATCAGTTACTTATCTTGTGTTATTATTCTTTTTTCTTTGGTTTCCCTTTGCTCTTTTCATCTTTTATGCTTTCTTTTTAGTCTAGGATCACATAATTCTAAAAGCTTAGGATCTCAAGATATCCATTTATTTTCAAATATGTATTAAATGTGACAGAACTCATTTGTGTTTTGTGTATAAATTTTATGTGGAACATACGGGTAGGTAAGCTACTCAGTTACTTTTCATTGCTGAGACACAATAGCCAACATCCACAATTTAAGGGAAGAGTAGCTTATTTTAGCTTACAATTTTGGAGGATCTCAGTCCATCCATGGGTGGCTGGCAATGGCAGAAGTCCTTGGCTGAGGCCTAGCTGGGCGAAAGCTGCTTACAGTGTAGCAGACAGGAATTCAAGTGAAGAAGGAAGGGTAGCGCTAGCACATATCCTTCCAGGTCATGTCCCAGTGTTCTACCCCTGCTGGATCAAGCCCCAGTGTTTCATTCCTTCTGACCAGGGCCCACTTCTTAACAGCACATTGTTCCAGCACTATTTCTCATCATGCAGATACTTGAGGCTTTTTGAGAACATTCCAAATACAGCCATAACAGCTACCCTGGTTGAAGACATGACCATTTTAAAGCTTAATAGAACCATTTGCTCTGATATTAGCAATATGAGATCTTTAAAATTTTCTAACTCAGTACTCCCTAAAATAGAATTTTGAAGACTATCATGTATTGTAGTCTATCTGTTAGATTTTAGGAATGGGGAACTCAAGTGCTTAGAAATGATGTAGCTAGGAACTTATTTCTTTTACCCTTGTTCTCTTCATGTTCCATTTCTCAACTTAATGAAGACCTTATCAGTTTCACTTACGTAATTAGAAATATGACACAATCTAACCCCTTCAGCTACAGCTTCTAGAAGAATCTAAACTCATGCTAATTTAATACAATGACAAAGAAGTGTACAAAATTTCTTATTTTGGCTTGGGTTTAAGATTTCACACCAGGAGGTATTTTTAATGTAAAGTACTTCACTGCTCAGCAATTAGCATTCTTATTTGCTAGTTGTTAAAGATGAACAACTTGGGCAAAAAGTATGGCTTATAACTGAGCTAAGATATCAAAAGTATGAATTTCAATAATAACATGAAAAGACCCAAACATGAATGGCAAGGTAGAAAGAGAGACAAAGATCAGGTAAGAAAGCAGATAAGAAAAGAGTGAACACTTTTGAAAAAGGGGTGGACACAGACACTTACAAAAAAGTTAAATTTTATGTTATATGAACTTTTTCTACCAAAAACTGCCCCCAAAACAAAAAGCAAAGCAAAAAAAGAAATACGAGTGCTACTCATCTTCTAATGTAAAAAGACCATTCTTTTGTGATATTGGAGATTGAATTTAGTGCCTCTGCATTGAAATGTAAAAGCCCCAGGCCAATTTTTGTGCTTTATTTTGAGGGTTTCTCTAAAGGCTTGAACTTGTGGTATTCCCTTTACCATCTCTCTGAGTGCTGGGATTACAGATGTGTGCCACAACAACTGGCTAAATAACTCTTGTTTTAGAGTTAGTTATTTGTGGGGAAATATATCCATTTTCATATGGTAAATGTTCTTGTATTAATTTGGGTTCTACAAGAGGCAGAATGAACAGAAATTGTAAGAAAACAGGGATCTACTTGGAAGGCTTATAAGTCTGAGGACAGAGATAGTCCAAGATGGTGGCCTGCAAGTGCAGGAGCTGGAGGGTCTGATGGCTGTTTAGCTGCAAGGTAGAACACCTTTAAAGGACTGCAGGACAACCAGAGAGAGTCTGCTGCACATCTCGGTTGTTTGAAGAATAATGGTGAAGACCTGAGAGTAAAGATTGGACACTGAAGATCAGCCATGGGCAGACAGGCACAAGTTGAGACTGGAGCGAACCTGTGATGAAGATCTGTGATGTGTAGCAAGCAAGTCAGCATTTGTAAACAACTGCGAAGGCGAGAGCTTTCCCAGAGGAAGAAGCTGTAACAATCTTCCTTCTTCCTTCCTTTATACAGTTCAAGCTTCTAATTGGGCATCCCACATCCAGGTAGGTGTTCTTCCCTTATATGATGGCCCACAAGTCACTTGCACACATCTATAAGCTCTAATCTGGGTGGGCTCTTCATTGCTTCAAGTTGACATAGTCTGTTTAACAGTCATAGTTCTTATGCCAAAAGTTCATTTGATAACTGTGGAGATTTGTGCTCACATCTCCTCTTCGAAGCAGCTGGTGCCTGTGGTAACCTCCAGCTTCTGTACCTTCAGATTCTCTATAATGTTCATGCTAATGCTACAGTATCCCTCACCTTCACTCTTGTTCACAGCCAATGATTGAGTTCTTTGGGATTACTAGAGTTGGGTCATTTCTACCCAACACGAGTCTCCTGTGACAGGTAATCTTTGCTTGTATACCCTATGCTGGCCTGGCGAAGACTTCCTTAGAGCTCTGATCTAGTCTGAGATTCTTCCTAGCCAATCCTTTTTCCTTCCTTTCTTTCACAGGTACCATAACTACATTGTAATTTGACGATTATGCATACTTACTCTTGATTCTGCTCTCTTTAATCCTTGACAAGCATTTTCTACAGTATATCTCTAAAATGTCTGATTCCATCTTGGTATCTGCTTTTTAGAGAATTCAAATCAACCAATAAAATTTGATTTACAGGATTAGCATTTAGTGAATTTATGTTCTAGATGAAGGTTTGTACTAGATGCTGGAGCTACAAAGATAAAGAAAAAAATCTTTTCTTGTTAATTCTGACAAATAGAGATTCCCAGGTGTAGGATGGTGATAAGAAAGGTGGGTGAATTTCATATACATGATCTACTGCTATTTCAGATTCTCAAAGGATCATTCTTTACATCCAAAATGGGATGATAAAAATAAAAGTATCTTAGGGTTTTAGTGTGAATTAAATGAGATTATTCTAATGAAGCAGTTTGGGCTGGAGGAATAGCTCAGTAGATAAAGCACTTGCCTAGCAAGCAGAAGGCCCAGAGTTCAATTCCCCAGCACCCCATAAACCAAGCATGGCATGCCTGGTATCCCAGAACTTGGGAGGCTGAGACAGGAGGATTGCTGTGAGTTCAAGACCAGCCTAGGCTATAAGCTGACTTAGTAATCCTTCTGTTGACACACAACAGAACTGCCAAGGTACATCAGAATTCTACCTTCGGAGGATCTAGTAGCCATCATTGATAATCTAATGAAGCAGTTTATGTAGTTACAAATGAAGTAATGGTGATTGGTATTAACATTAGTAGAATAAGATTAGCATTAAATATTTTATTTTTAATATGTTGGCTTTTCATTTATAAAGATGTGTGATAAAACAAATACAAAAAATTTGTTGTTTCAAGCATTTTATTACACAATTCAGGAGTATTAATTCAGGGGTATTAATTATATTCAGTGCTATGAAGTTTTTAACCATTGTTCTAAAAGATGTTTTTATCACCCTAAACCGAATCTCTGTACCTACTGAGCAGTAACTCCTCATTCTCTTATTTCTTATTATTTATTTTCTGCTCATATGAAATTTCCTATTCTAAATATTTCATATAACTGGAATCATAAGATATTTGTCCTCTTGTATCTGGATGATTTTACTTAGTATGTTTTCAAGGTTTATTCTTATTATAGCGTGTATCAGAACTTCTTTTTTGGTGGTGCTGAGGACCAAACACAGGGTCTCATGGGTCACATGCATGTTTAATACATATTCTACCAGTGATTTTCGTCCCTATGTTAGTTACTTTCTTGTCACTGTGACTTAATACCCAGCATCTACAACTTTAGGAAGGAAAGATTTATTTTAGCTCACAGTTCAGAGGGTGTCTTCCGTTTATGAATGGGTCGCTAGAAAATGGCAGAATTACTTAGCAGAGCTGGAGGCATGTCTGGGGAACAGAGATTCTTCCAGGATGGCAGAACTGAGAAAATCTGGGAGGAAGAGTGGAAGCAGCACATGTCTTCCAGGTCAAGCCCCAAGCATCTGCCCCTTCCAGCCAGGCCCCACTTAAAGTATCCATAGTAACATGAGGCTTTTGGGGGACAATCCAGATCCAAACCATGACATTCTGCCCCTGGCACCCAAAAGGCTCATGTCTACTCCCATAAACAAAAGACATTTAGTCCTTTTCCAAGAGTTGCCAAAGTTTTAGCAGTTGAAAACTGTTAAAAAGAAGTCCAAGTCCAAAGTCTTCTCTGAGACCCTAGGCGAATTCTCAGTTGAGCTCCTATGAAAACCAAGAAGAGTTAAGTCCTTCCAACGTAGACTAGCACAGGGTAAATATTTACATTCCAAAAGGGAGGAATGGGAATATAAAAGGCAATAGGACCAAAGCAGTTCCTAATCCAGTAGTGCAAGAGTTAAATTCTGTAATCCCATATTCAGACTGGAATAAACTGTGGGAAAAGGGCTTGCATGGACCCGCCCCCACAACATGGCTGCTGGTGTAACCTCTGTCTTCTCTGCTTTGAGCCTGCAGTTTTCCTCAGCAGATGACCCATGCTTCTGACGTTTCCAAATCCCTGGGTTCTCCACTGCACCTTAGACTTCTCCTTTGTAACTTAACACATTGCTCTCTTAGGGGCACACTATCTGGCCTCCAAGGCCTTCCTCTGAAATCTGAGTAGAAGCCCCTTTGAACCCACAACTCTTGCACTCTACAAGCCTGTAAAGCCAGGACTGCATGGACGTTGCCATGGTCTGCCACTGCCCACCTGGGACAAATGCTGCTGAGGTCATTGAGATTTTAGAATGTTGAACTCTAGGTGGCTGATCTTTGGCAAACATTTTTCCCTCTTGCCCTGGGGTATACTTCTCAGAGCAAAGTCTTTTGCCTTTGCACCATTGAGATGGTAAAGGGTGGGGTCTTTCTGTCTTTGGAGATGCTCTCAAGGCGTCTTTCTTACAGTCCTGATGGTAAGTACTTGGCTTCTTTTTAATGCTTATTTCTTTAACTTCCCTGCGCTCTCTGGCCCCATCACTGCAGGCCATTTTGGCCTGGCACTACAAACCTTCAATATGATTTTTCTCTGCCATTTTATCTTGTCTTTCACCATAGATCTGGCTAAAAGCCTCAAACAGCAAACAAGTGATAGCCTAGACAACAGGGTGCCTTGGGATTTCCTCCGACAGATTAAGCAGTCCACCACTCTTAATCTCATTTTCAGGAAAAGTCTTTGAACAGGGCAAATGCTGACAAACTTTTTGGCAAAGTTTAGCATGCATATTTTTTGAACCACTTGCCAATACAGTTCTCCTTCCCATCTGCAACTTCTTGAGCCTGGCCTTTCCGGTCCATGCTTCTATTAGCATTCTGGTGTTCTGAGTTCTGACCAGAATCTTCTGTTAAGCTTGGCTTAGAGTACTCCGAGGCCTCTCCTTGGTATTTTCCAAATTCTTCCCACAAACTGGTTTGAAAGGCTTCCAAATCACATGGTCTGGTAGAATCAGAACAAAGACCTCACTTCTATGGTACCAATTTCTGTCTTAGTTACTTTCTTATCACTGTGACTTAATACCTAACATCTACAACTTAAGGGAGGAAAGGTTTATGTTAGTTCACAGTTTGGAAGGTCTCAGTCTGTTCATCAGTGGGAAGCTGGAAAATGGTGGAATTACATAGCAGGGCTTGTTGGGGGGGGGCGTGGGGAGGGGATAGAGATCCTTATAGCATGGTAGAAATGAGAAAATCTGGAAGCAAGGATAGAACTAGCACATATCCCTCCAGGTCAATCCCTAAGCATTCTCTCCTTCAGTCATGCCTCACTTCCCAGCCCTAAACAGTATCCATAAAAATATTAGGCTTTTGGGGGCACTCCAAATCCAAACCATAACAATCACTAAACTACAGTTTACCTTTCTTTTTTTCTTTCTTTCTTTCTTTCTTTCTTTCTTTGTTTCTTTGTTTCTTTGTTTCTTTCTTTGTTTCTTTCTTTCTTCTTAAGCCTTTGGAATCACAGTTAAGAGAATATTGCTAGGTCTAAGGTCATGTGGGTTTTGCATATATTTTCTTCTAAGTTTTAGAGTTTTAGCTCTTATATTTTGGTCTTTGATTATTTAAATTGTTTTTCATATATAGTATGAGGCAAGATCTAACTTCATTACTTTTTTATTTATCTTTTTTTTCTGGAGATTGAACCTAGGATCTTACTCATGACAAGAACACATTCTATCATGGAATTTTACCTCTAAGCCTTTTGCATCTTTTTTTTTTTACATAGATATTCAGTATTCCCAACATCATTTGTAGAAAATACTTATTCTCAGCATCATTTGTAGAAAAAAAACTTTATTTCTCGTTGGATAGATTTGGCACCCTGTTAAAATTAATTTATTATAGGTGGATTTATTTTTAAGGCCTCAGTTCAGTTAATTGGTAAATATGTCTTTCCTATACAATATAGTTTTAGTTATTGCTGGTTTGTAGTAAGTACTGAAGTCAGGAAGTATAAGTCTCTCAATTTTGTTATTCTTTTACAGATTTTTTTGGCTACTCAGAATTGGTGTAATTCTATATGGATTTCATGGTGAGTTTTTCCATTTCTGCAAACAATGCCATTAGAATTTATATAGGGAATTTTGTTCAGTTTATATATTGCTTTGGGTATTGTCATCTTCACTATATCAAGTCTGTTAGTTTTTTTAAATTTTTGAGGTTTTTAATTTATTTAGTTCTTTAATTTCCTCAAGCAGAGTTTTATAGTTTTATTTGCATAAGTTTTACACCTCCCTAGTTAAATTTTCTTAAGTTATTTTACTTTTTTATGGCCTTATAAATGGAAGTTTTCTTAATTTCCTCTTCAGATTGATCATTACTAATGTATAGAAATACAACTGAAACTGTAACTCCAGAATTCTAAGAAGCTGAGGCCTCGTAAAGAGGAAAATGTAGGAGTTACAGATTATTTTCAAAGGACAAGGCAATAATTTTTGATTTGTGCTTTTACAGATGATATTTTATAACAGAAAACAGAACAATATCAGGTTTTTAAATGTATAGTAGGTAGCAAAGTAAAATGGATATTTTGATACATTTTTGATATAAGACTTTATTATACTAATTATAAAAATAGTGAGGAATAGATCTACTTATGTAATGTGGCACTATTTGAATTTCTTTTATTACTCTCAGTCTTTGCAAAAAATATGATTAGTTACTATTATTAGTATTATTTTAAACTTTTTTGAGACAGGGTCTTGCTTTGTAGCCCAGGCTGGTCTTGGACTCACAGCAGTCCTCCTGCCTCAGCCTCCCAAGTACTGGGATTACAGGCATTTATAGATGATGACTTAGATACTTTCAGGTTAAAAATCTACCTCAAATCAAGTAGCAAAGTTGAGATTTGAACCCACACAGTCTGGCTCCCATGTACACACTTCTCACAGAATACTACATTTCTCCTCAGGTATACCTTTTTGTAATAGAAAATAGAGCCTTCTTTTCTTGCAGATGTGTGGTTACAAAACAACTTTCTTTCTTTACTCCTTTTCTCTTTTTTCTCAAGTTGTTTTTTAGGGACCATACCTTCAAGGCTTAGTACTGTAGTTTTGTTAGAATTGGGAAAATACAGGAGATGGGAGAATCTTAAACCTTTTGATAGAAGGATAGATTTATTTAGAGAATAGAATATGAGGCTTGTAGAATTTAGTGTAGTATTCTTCACCCTAGTCTCTTTTGATTCTGTATTTGAAATTCCTAAGCCCCTGGTCCAGTGACCTTTTGGTGCTTCAGAGTACCCCAAGCATTTACTGCCTCAGGGCATTTGTGCTTGTTTTGATTTTTGCCCAAGATGAGTTTCTTTCAGTTCTTCCAGTTTCTGACTTACATTTTGTTCTTTATTCAGGTGTCACCTCCTAAAAAAATGACTAGTGTCACCATCCCATCTCAAGTTGTCCTCTTTATTTTATATGATTTTGCTTTATTGTGTTTTCTTTGTAGGACTGATTTGTTTGCATATCTTTTCATTGTCTGTCACTTCATTATTGGGTAAGTGCCTTAAAGGCAAGGATTTTGTACTTTTCATCATTTGCTGTTGTGCGGGTGGTATACATTGAATAGAGCTACACCTCATACCTATAGGCACTTAATATTTGTTGAGTGGATGTATAGAATCCCTCATAGTAGATAAACAGACTCAGGTATTTATGAGACTTGTTCATGATTACAGAGTTGGTAAATGTAGGAGTTTGGATTTGAATGCAGAGCTGGATTTTTTTTTTTTTTTAACAGTTGAGGTATACTGCTTAGTTTGTACTATGGGACAGATACACAGCTTACGGGAGTAACACAGGATAGCAGAAAGTAAGGGCTGTGTTGTGTAAACAGGTTAGGCAGTGATGGTTGTGATGGTTCCTGAATTTGGTTAGAGGTGATTTTATGTTTTTATTTGTGGAAATTTCACTATGCCCTGGAGTCTGAGAAAAAGAAAGAGAAAACTTGTTGTTTAACTGTTTTGATGAAAGTTATGAAAGAAAATTTGGAGTAATTGTTAGGTAACTGAGATTTAGAAATGCATGTGAGTCTCAAATGTCCATTTTGTCCTTTTCTATGTAACTGAGGACACTAGAGGCTTTACTATATTGTATATGTTTGATAAAATGTTTTAAAAGATTCAGTAGCATGCAGAGTGCTGGAGAAAGTCCCCTTTGCTTCCCTCATTTCCCCTACCTGTCTTCCCGTTATTACCCCTATCTGGTGCTTCTTTAGAAGGTCTTGTTCACTCACTGTGCCTTAACAAAACATTTATTCTTCTGTTTCCAAGCTCTTGCCTAGTGACACATAAACCCTCTGTTTTGATAAATCTGAGTTGTTTACAAATTGATCATTTTGGAACTGGAAAGGATTTTGAAGAATGTCTGCTGTAGAAAGCTGGAGATTTGTCTATCATCGTAGCACAGTTAATGTCAAAGCCAGTCAGGAACCCCCCTGTCCTGGACTTGTAGTCACAGACTTTGTGCACTGCTTCACTCGGCCTCACATTTAGAGAAGCAGTTTCTAAAGAATATGCTGAGAGGGCCTGTGACATCAGCCTTAAAATATGTGCCAGTATGAATTTTTATATACAGAGTATGGGATTTTTCAAGAAAGTCACGTCTGTTTTATTTACTCTGTGTAGTCCTTGACAGCAATATGCAAATATAGAATTTATTTAGTCTGCCTCCCCTGGTGACTTGCCATTCTGTGAAGGGGGAGAACACATTTTGTGTTTCCCATGGGTTTTGTTTGTCATAGTTTGATTTCCCATAATGAAAAGAGCTCTGGGTAACCCCATATGGGACAAAGCTGGAGATTATTAAATGCTTCTGTCTTATGTACATTGGGTATTCATATTTACTTATGAAGTTTCTCCATGCAGTAAATTTAGAACTTGCCAAAACTTACCACTCAAAAATTGGTTTCTGGGGTGTTCTGTTGGGCCTCAGTACTTGACAAAAGAATGCTGTTCCTTGATTTACAGTGTAAAAAGCTGGACCTGGATTTTATTTACAAATTAGTAATTTCTCTTAGCTAAGTGCAGTTTCACAGGTAAAGAACTGATTTTTAGTAAGAACTATAATAAGCCTTTTCACTTTATTTTTCGTCTGCCAATATGTTCTTTATCAGATCAAAAAATAAGCGTTATTCTTCCTTTTCATGTACACTTTTCCTGTAGCATTTTTCTGAGGTAGCTCATTTATATGCAGTTACTTGTTATGGTATCAGTAAGAACAGTGCAACTTTTTTAGGAAAAGAAACCATTTTCTTCCTCCTTCCTAATTGAGTCTGTCATCTATCAAAAAAGAACAATTACAAGCTACTGTTCTGAAATGGTGTGTTTTTTTCTGATCATAAACGAAGATCTAGGGAACTCATATGAGCTCAGGAACAAAGAAGTAAATATAGTTTTTGTAAACTGCTGCTTTGATGACTTTATCTTTGGTATCTAAGCATTTTCTTTTAAACACTTCATCATTACTCTTACATGTCATTGCAGAAGGTCCTTGTGAATAGGTGAACCTTTTATTTACTGAACACCTATTTTGTCACAACTAGTTTTAAATGCTTTTAACTTACCTAATCTCGACAACCTTATGATGTGGCTATTTTAATACTAATATTTACTGATGGGGTTACAGAATGTCTGAAATTCCAAATGATTTGCTTAAGGTCCCAGAGTTAGTCTAGAGGAACTGGGATTTAAATCAGAGTGGTTAACTTCTGAGGCTGTGAACATCAGCTGTGAATCCCCTATTCTCATCTTCTTAATTTTTGTGGTTTAAGTCTCATTTTTTTGCATTTTTGAATACGTATATAGTTTAAATTCATTTGCATGTTACCTGCATACAACTTGGGGAATTGGTGATCATAAATACCACTTTGGGCCACATGTTAACCTCTCTGTCCTGTTTTCTCCCTTTCCTCTCTTCTTCCACTCTCAGTTTCTCTTCCTCTTCTGAGCAGTCCATATCCCCAATTCCCAACCTCTTTCTTACATTAAGATCTTCCCATACATGTATTTATGACAATCTCATATGAGAGACACCATGTGATACTTAATCATTTTTGTCTGGTCTATTTCACTGAGAATTATTGACTTGAGGTGACCCTGTTTTCTTGCAAATGCTTCATATCTGTCTTTATGACTGCATAATATTCCATTGTTAATATATACACCATTTTTTCTTTATTCATTCATCTGTTGATGGGCATGTAGATTGTTTCCAGGATTTACCTGTTATGATTGTGCTGCAAATAAACATAGCTAGATATGTGTGTTTCTCTATGATAAGATGACTTTTGTTTTTTTTGTGAGGATTCCCAGGAGTTCTGTAGCTTGGTCAAATGGAATTTCTATATTCAGCTTTCTAAGAAATATTTAAACTGCTTTCCGTAGTGGTTGTACCAGTTTTCAGTCCCTCAAGTGTTCCTTTTTCTCCACAACCAAACCAACATTTATTTTTAAAAATTCTTTTTGAAAGCTATTCTCACTGGATTGAGATAGAATCTCAGTGTTGTTTTAATTTGCTTTTCTCTGATGGCCAAACATGTTGAACATTTTTTTTATGTGCTTATTGACCTTTGTATTTCTTCTCATGAGAAATGTCTTTTTATTTCAGTTGCACATTTTTAATGAGGTTGTTTATTTTGGGGAGATGTTTTTGAATTCTTCATATATTCTAGTTATTAATTCTCTGTTTCAGGAGTAGCTGGAAAGTTTTTTTCTCTCATTCTGTGGGCTGTCTCTTCACCGTGTTTTCTTTGCTGTGCTAAAGCTTTTTAGTTTGATGTAGTCCCATTTGTTGATTCTTGCTATTTCTTGTGCAGTTGACATTCCATTCATGAAATTCTATGTCTTCCAGTGTTTTATCTATGTTGTCTTTAAGCAGACTCGATGTTTCTCTACTGATCCATTTTGATTTGTTTTAATATATGGCAAAAGATAAAGGTATAGCTTTATTGTGGTTTGGATCTGGAATGTCCCCCCCAAATCTCATGTTTTTGAATGTTACAGGTTGTCTGTTGGGACCTAGTCTGCAGGGGTGGATAACAGGCATATAAATCGGATTACAGGCATGTGGTGGGGTTTACCACCCCTTCCACACCTGGATCCAGGAGGGGCTGATCACTGGAATGAGACCTGGCTGAGGAAAGAGCAGTAGAAAAAAATAGAAGATTGAGATCCTGTTGGCAATAGTGGCATCGCGACGGATTTGAACTACCGTTAGAATTCATATTAGTAGGAATGTGATGGTAGAAGATCCCATTTGTCAAATCTATATAACAAGCAGCTGAACCAGTTTTAAGTTGAAACAAACTTCAAGAGCCATTTTTTGTTTGTTATACTAGAAAAATACTGCTGATCAACCTGACTTTTTAAATAGCTGAATCATAAACTTTTTCATTTTAAAATTTTATTTTACTTTATTTTTGTAGTATTGAGGATCAAATCCAGGGCCTCATGCATCTAAGCAAGTAACTCTGACACTTAGCTATATCCAACCATAAATTTCAGTTCTGTGTAATTGTCTTTATTTACAGTGTAGTAAATAAGATAGCAACATCATTGTAGTTCTGGATCAGAGTTACATTTTAATAAAACCCCTAGGTGATTTGTATGACTTGAAGTTTGGGAAATACTGCTTACCTCATGGCCACATGAGGTTCTTGACTTAAAATGAGTTCCACAAAGTGTACCTAAAGGTGTATCTTGATTTATGCATATTATAAGAAATAATAGATGAACATTTAATAAATTAAATCATGTTAAATTCACAAAGATTGAATGACAGTTTCTTTCTTTTGTATGACACATATGTGCTAGTCATTGGATTGAGCATTTTCTTTGCCTTATTTCTTAAAACAATCCATTGGTAGACATATTATCATTATCATCATTGCCATTTTATTAGTGAGAAAACTGTAAATAAAAAAGTTTAGTAACATATACACTGGCAAACAATTAGTGTATGGCAAATCTGGAACATCTTTCATTCTAGAATTTGGAGTCTTAAGCATTTAAAGAAATCATATGGTTTAGTCTTTAGTTAAGATCTCTCTTCTTTTAAATAAGATACTTTCAAATCTTTTTCTTTACAATTTATTTTGGGCCATAGAACCAACTTACATGATAGATATAAGAATCTAAGTAACACCAAGCTGCTTATTCAGTGCGAAGTTATAAATGGTAATAACAGTGTTATTTCTGCCAGAGCTTTTTAATTTACAGAAAGTAATAATGACAAAAGAATAAAATTTGTCCTAATTAACCTTCTTTGACCTCATAATATAAATTTTGTTTCTTAAAATGATTATAGTAATTTTATGATTATGTAAGCAGTATGTCGTTTTTAAAAGAATGTAGAAAAGGATAAAGACATAAAAATCATTTGGAAATACAGAAATAACTGTATTTTAAAGTTTTTGTGACATTAATACTACTTTATAAAGATTCACTGTCAAAATATTGTGAGAGTCTTCTATCCCTAGTTTATTGAGTTTGGAGAT
Organism: Ctenodactylus gundi; assembly: GCA_004027205.1. Lineage (NCBI taxonomy): Eukaryota > Metazoa > Chordata > Mammalia > Rodentia > Ctenodactylidae > Ctenodactylus > Ctenodactylus gundi. The sequence goes on from PVKB01000362.1 coordinate 458,970, forward strand.
TTGCATATCTTTGTATTTTAAAGTACTCACATGTATGTGGTAGACATCTTAAAGTTTTCATCCTTTTAGGAATTTGTGAATTAATTTTTCATTAAATTGTGTATATGGTATTTATACTGCTAGTAAAGCCACTGGATTCATAAATACTTTGTATTTCTGTTTTTAATTGTCTAGCAACTTGGAGGGCAGGGATAAAAGAATCTAATGAACCTCAGAGATCTCTCACCTGGTGAAGAATCAAACCTCTTTCACAGTCCTTATATTTTCATGACTTCATCCATCGAGACTGTACTTATTTCTTCATAAACGTTCTATTTTATCCTTATTGAACAGCTTATTTTTTGAGACAGGATCTTGCTTTGTAGTTTAGGCTGGTTCTGAACTCACTATGTAACCCAGGCTGGCCTCAAACTCATAGCAATCCTCTTATCTCAGCCTCCAACTGCTGGGATTATAGGCGTGTACCACCATGCCAAGTTTATATGGTGATTGGTGCTGGAGAATTGAACCCAGGGACTTGAGCTTCTTAGGCAAGTGCTTTAACTGCTGAGGTATTTCTCCAGGCCCTGAACAGCCTTAAGTGGAACATTTCCCCCACTGTAAGCTGCCAGAAACTTTATTTTTCTTTACATTTTATTATTGGTCCTAGTTCAGCTGTCCACAGCAAAATTGAACACAGTACTATAGCTTCTTTATGATTTTTCTCAGTGTGAAGTAGTAGCATACCAGAATAAGAGAAGTAATATTATCTTTTAATTTCTATTTTTATTCACCTTAAATGTATATTTTATGAAGTATCAAATGCACAGAATTTGCATGATTCATTAACATGAATCTTACTTTGGTTTGTTAAAATATGGCTAGCCAGACTGGGTAGCACAAGCCTATAATCCCAGCTTTCTAGAAGGCTGTTAGGAGTATTGCAAGTTTGAACCCAGAGTGGGACAATTTAGTGACTTAGTGAGATGATATCTCAAAATCAAAAATAAAAATGGGCTGGGTAGTTCACTGTTGAGGCTCTGGGCTTGATTTCCCACTACCAAAAAACAGACCAAAAAGTTTAGAACCTGTTGTGGTTTGGATCTGGAGTGTTGCCCCAAAGCCTCATATACAAATGAACACTGTGGACTGTTGGGAGGTGTGGCCTGGCTGGAAGGGGTAGATGCTTGGGTTTGACCTGGACGAGTATGTGCTGGTTCTACTCTTTCTCCTCTGAGACTTAGCTCTGTTCTGCCATGCTGTGAGGATCTCTGTCTCTGGGGTTGGCTCCTGCCCCATTTCACCATTTGCAGTCACTTGCCTGTGAATGGACCATATTCTTCTGAACCTATGAGCTAAAATAAATCTTTTCTCCCTGAAGTTGTGGAATATCCAATGGAAGTAAATTTTTGTCTCTATAAGAATAAGGAAAAATAGACCCAGTATTTGCAAGGTTGGATTCATGTACCTGCATTTAAAATGCAGGTTAGCAGTTTCTCTAAAGAAAAGTACAAAAACATTTTACTAGTTTCTTCCAGGAGCCGAGCAAAATGGCGAAATGAATTTTCTCTCTGACACTTTTTTTTTCCCCAGTTTTTGCTGTACTGGAGATTGAATCCAGGGCCTAATGCATATTAGGTAAATGCTCTATCCCTATACTGCATTCCTATCTCTTTTAATTTTATTTTGAGATGGTTTCATTTGAGTTGCCCAGGCTGATGTTGAATTTGCAATCCTCTTGCTTTAGCTTCTCAAGTAGCTGAGATTTCAGGTGTGCATTAATTAAGTTTCTTTTTAAAATGACTCAAGTTGCTTTGTGTATGTTGGTGTGTGTGTGTGTGTGTGTGTGTGTGTGTGTGTGTGTGTGTGTGTGTGTGCATGCGTGCACATGTGTTTGTGTGTATTTGGATTTTATAAAGCTATAAAATGATACATATGATTGTGTTTATGCTATTTCTTACCTTGGGGAATATTTTGGTTTGTGCTAAATGAATGGGGATAAATTAACTCCCAGTGATTTTAAGACACGTAATTATTAAATATTTTCTCTATAGTTAGATGAAATCCCACAAGATGGCAGTCACTATTCATTTTCTCCTCTTCACCCCATTTTGTCAAGTAGTTTAATCAGTAAGATACTGGTTGTATAATACTGTAATTTAATATTTACATTCTGACTAGGTAGGGGTATAATTAGTGTCTTAGTTACTTTTCTGTTACTGGGACAGGATAGCCAACATCCACAACTTTAGGTAGGAATAATTTATTTTAGCTCACAGTTTCACAAAGTCTCTATCCATTCATGGGTGTGCAGCTGGGGAATGGTGGAATCACATGGTAGGCCGCAGCCAGAGCTGGAGCTCCAGAGACAGAGATCCTCACAGCATGGGAGGACAAAGCCAACTCTTGGAGGAAGGCTTGAACCAGCACAGGCCCTCCCAGGTCAAGCCCTAAGCACCTGACTCTTTCAGCCAGACCCCACCTCCAGACAGTACACAGTATCCATTGGTACATGAGGCTTTTGGGGAACACCCTAGATCCAAACCACAACAAATAGTTACAGTGGGAAGATTTTGATTTATTTTAAATTTACTAATACTTCTCATAATTATAGAATAGTAAGAAATTTTCATTTTATAATGTTCTGTGTAGGAACTGAGTCATTTTTCAGTATCAAATTTGTCCCACCAAGGTTATCTCTGTAGAATTACATGACAGTCTTGTAGCTTGGAAAAATGGATTTGCATCTTTTTGAACTTGTGTCACTGTCACTGAAATCAGTGATACAACCTCTGCCAAAAATAGACTCAAATTTCTTCCTTCTATTGACAATAACACCTTATCTTCTTTGCCGTTTATGGAGTTTTCTAGAATCTTATCATAGATTTTAAAAACCCTTTATGATGCATAAAAACCATTATAAATATGATTTAGATGAGACTGTGAATGCTTTAGAGCTGGGCTCAAGAAGATTCAGATGGGAAGAAAGACTCTATTGGTATTTGGTTGAGAAACCATGTGTGCTATGCTCTGGCAAAAAGTGTGTCTGCATTTTGCCCCTGTACCGAGACTTTGCCCAAAACTGAGATTAATTTGGCAGAGGAAATTTCAGGACAGCCAAACATTCAGGCAACCACAAGGGTACTGCTTACAATTTTTAGTCAACTTGACATTGAAAAGCTGAAGAAAACAACAAAATGAAAAGATGTAAAAAATTTCTAGTTTCACCAGAAAGAAAGTGCCTGCAAAGTTGTGGCAGAGAAGATGGTGATTGTTGAAAAGATTAGCAATAATATAGGAAAAATGCCTTGAAGGCATCTTGGGAATTAGAAAACCCCACCCTTTCTCCTCCTCCTCCTCCTCCTCCTCCTCCTCCTTCTGCTCCTCCTCCTCCTCCTCCTTCTCCTCCTTCTCCTCCTTCTCCTCCTTCTCCTCCTCCTCCTCCTCCTCTTCCTCCTCTTCTACCTCCTCCTCCTCCTTTTCCTCCTTCTCCTCCTCCTTCTCTTCTTCTTTTTTTCTTCTTCTTTTTTGAGACAGGGTCTTGCTCTGTAGCCCAGGCCGGTCCTGAAATCACTATAGAGCCCAGGTTGGTTTTGGAGTTGTAGCAATCCTTTTGTCTCAGCCTCCTGAGTGCAGCGATTACATTCATGCACCACTGTGCCCAGCTATTGTGGTGCTAGGGAATCAAACTCAGACACTTAGCAATTGCTAGGCAAGTGCTTTAACTGCTGGGCCATTCTTCCTGCCCCGTGATGCTGGTTTTATAGGCATTCACTATGCAAGAGATGCAGGGTCATGGAGACTTCCACCCAGGTTTCAGAAGAAGGCCTCAGGAAGTCTGGCAGTCCCCAAGAGAGAAGCGTGTAAGTTGTGAAGGTGAAGCCAGAAGTGTCATGGAGATCCGTGAGATTTAGAAACACTAGGAACATGGATCATCTGCTGAGGAAGGCCACAAGCTATGAGTGGAGCCAGCTGAAAAGAGAAGCTGTGGAGGTTGCAGACTGAGGCCTTGCCATAGGGTGGAGCCTAGTCAAAAGAGGGGGATCACTAAGACATGACCTTGAAGAATGTATACTAGTTGTGCTCTTCTCTCTCCCAGCTTCATGTTCCACCATGTTGTGAACAGCTTCTCTCTGGCCAGCCCTCCTCCAACCCTTCTAGCATTGCTAGTTGCCCATGTAAGAACATAAAGACTGAGATTTCCTGAAACTGAGCTAAAATAAACCCTTCCTTCCCTAAGTTACAGGTATCCAGTATTGTGACCAGCAATGAAAAAGTACTAAGACATGCCCTTATGAAAATTAGTCTTCAGTTGACCAGTAGCACATATATTGCAATTTACACTCTCACATAAAAAACTGAAAGTCTAAACTAGGGTCACGAGACAGGACAAAGTAGATCAGAGCAACAGCAGCAGCCAGGTAGAGACAGTGGCAGTAAGACCATGGAGGAAGGTAAAGCTGGAAAGGAAAGGGAGAGTGCCAAAGCTAAGGTGGTGTTTCACTCACTGAGAACCAGACTAGTTTCCTACAGACCACATCCACATACACTTGAGGACTCACACCGCAAGCCAAAGGCAGGTGGGTGAAGCCCTGCTGTGTATAGGAGACTAACTCTCAGAATTTTTTTTTTTAACAAAACCCTTGTAATTCAGGTACAGTGAGATATGCCTAGCTCTTCAGGAAGCTGATGATCACAAGTTCTAAGCCAGGTTTGAAAATTTAACAATATTGTATCTCGAGATAAAGTTACAAGAACTAAGGACGTAGTGCTGTAGTGGGACACCCCTGGTTTCAATCCCCAATACTGCAAAAATAAAAACAAAGAAAAAAAACCGCCATGATTTTTTTTTTATTGTGGCGTGCTTCCAAAAGACTACAAAATAGAATTATATAATTAACTTTTATGTGCTTGTTACCTACTTTGAATAATTAAAATATCTGGAGAATCTTTTAAAATTGTCTTCACTTTTTTTTTTTAAACTGAGAATGGACCCTGGGATCTTCACTCTGATAGAAAAAACTTTATAAAATATTTATTTTGACAGCATCTTACTGTGTTTCTAAATTGCCCAGATTGGGCTCAAACTGTAAAATCCTCCTTCCTCAGGCTCCCAGACTGGTGGAATTATGAGTGTGCACCTCATTCCCAGCTCCCTCTCACTTTTTTTCTAGAATGTTCTCTAGAACATCCCAACATGTAACTTCATTTGGAAATACTTCAGGATGCTTCTCTTAACTTATTATTATTTTTAAACTTAAGAAACATGACAGCCTGAGTTTTGTTTCATCTTTGATAATTTAGTTTTTGCTTAAAGGGAACTTTTATCATAGGAATATTATAAGGAAAATAGGTGAATTTGGGGTGTATTAACAGGGGTATGAGAACCTGTAAGTGAAGTTCAGATTGGTTGTTAAATGGAATCTAAATCCTTCTTTTAAAATCAGATACTGGTAATCAAATATTTAAAACTTTTGCTGATTACTCCTGATCATCCATGAGATGCTTAATTTCATGTGGAAGTAAATGCCTTTCTGAGGTTTGAAGAGCAACATTGGTCCCCAGCTATGGTCTAGGGCTTGAGGACATTATTTTAAATATTCATTATGTATGCAAATAATAAGGGCTCTTTTCGAAAGCATAACCATAAAATTATATCACACCTACAGCCATATTGCATCAAAGATCTACTAGATTGGTGATTGTTTGTAGGCTATTTAAGTGGCTAGAAGTAGGAAATAAGAATTTTTAAAAGTTAAAATACATATTAAATTTCTGAATTCTTAGTAATGCTTCTCATTCCTATTATACATGTAACAGCCTCAGGAGAACAATACCAACACTGACACTAATAAGTATGATTACTAGAAGTATATAATGCTGTTCTTTAAAATAACTCAAAATAATTTCTGTATGTGTGGTTATATCCCCACCTGGATACACATTTAGTCTGCTTCATTTTCAATTTTCTGGGCTACTTGAAAAAAGACCAAGTTCCTTTCATATTTAAGCACTATATTTTCATTGTTCTAAAGTCAGTAAAACAAACACTATTAAAATTTAAAATCCTTTTATAATATCTTAGTCTACTTATACTTTGGCTTTTCTTCTATTGCATTTCTAATGGAAGCAACATTGAAATTAGCCAATTTTTTCTTTCTCTCATTCCCTCTCTCCTAGCATTTGATTTGAAGAACTATCTTGTTCCTCCCTGTCAATAATTATGAGTCAGTCAGCAACCTGTAATACTTTTGTTCTGTCTCATTTTTGATAGTTGTACTAGATCTACTGTTAGAGCATATAGCTAGTATCTATCTCTTGAAACTGTTGTTTAGTGCTAGTTCTATTGTTAGATATATGTTAATGCTCACAGTCAGTTCTTACATAGATGTCTCTCCAGTAATCTGAGTTGTCTTAGAATTTATTTTCTAATAGATTTTTCAGGAAGTGCTCATGTAGACTTTCTTTCAGTTCTTATATGTCCCTAATAGTTTTTATGGTGCCTTTATTCTTGGAAGTCATGCTGGCTTGATATAAAGTCCTTGTCTTAACATTTTCTGTCCTTCAGTGTCTTAATTCTGTTAGTCTGTTATCAGACAGGATAAAATGTTGTTGAAAACTGGTAAGTTAATTTTTCCCTTGTAAGTAACTATCATTTTGCCAGTGCCAACAAGATATTTTTCTTGTGCCTTTTCTCCAGCATCTTACTAGAATATATTGAGCTACGGGTCATTTTGTGGTGTAGTGTCTTTTTAAAATATGCCATTTAATTTTTTTCAGGAGAGTTTATTATTGTTTTTCATGTTTATTCCGTTCCAATACTTTGTTTTCTTTTTCAGGAACTCGCATTATATCTTACAAAACTACTTTCTATATTTGGTACTTTCTCTGAAACTCTTCTATTCTGTCTGTCTCTCCTTTTGTGGTGCTGGAGATTGACTATGTATTGAGGTGATTCCCAGGCCATTCTTACCTTGACACAGAGTTGCTTATTTCTCAAACTGAACTTGAACTTACATTTTCCCTGTGTTGTGGGTTGGATCTGGAGTGTTCCCAAAAAGCCTCATGCATCTGTGGATACTGTGGACTGTTGAGAGGTTGGGCCTGGCTGGAACTGGTGGATGCTTGGGGCTTAACCTGCAGGGGAGTGTGTGGGTTCTGCCCTTTCTTCCAGACTTGGCTCTGTGGTGCCATACTCTGAGGAGCTTTCTCTCCTGCTCTGGCCCCTGTTTTGCCAGGTGATTCCATTTCTAGCTGCCTACTTGTGAATGGACCATGAGCTTCTGAAATGGTGAGCTACAATAAATCTTTTCTCCTTTAAGTTAGTAACTAAGACATTCTGTTTTCAGCCTCCTGGGTAGCTGGAATTACAAGTGTATGCCACCACTCCTAGCTTCTTTCTCTCTTTTCTGTTTCTTTTACAACAATATTTTTGTGCTTATTCATTCTTTCATTTCTGACTTTTTTGTGCTTCCATTTGTTTATTTTTAAAAAAGATTATTATGCATGAGCTATAGATTCAGTAACACGTTGAAAACATGTGATTTAGGGTGACACTAACCATCTGCACCAGCTTTTGGCATCTTTTCCTTTCCCTCTTACCCTTTCCTTGCCCTACACCTTCTCCCTGTCCCACTCTCAGAGATTTTTTCCCTTTCTTAGCAGTCCAGCTTCCCTCTTCCTACTCTCACTCTCATGTTGAGATTTTCTTTCTGAAGTAGAAAATAAATTTGTTGGGGGAAGTATAAAGGAGAAAGTGAAGTAGAAAAGTAAGACCTCCCTCGCAAGCAGGAAGGGTGGGTAAGGGTACCCCGCTGGGATCTTTTTATACAATTATTTTTTGTGAATTTTATAAGAGGAACACTCATTGTATGTCTTTTGTGTTTGGTTCATTTCACTGAGCATTATTGACTTAAGGTGGCCCCATTTTCTTGCAAATATTTCATTTTATGTCTTTCTTTATGGCCACATAGTACTCTATTGTGTATACATATCACAACTTCTTGGTATCCATTCCTATATTAATGAGCAAGTAGGTTGTTACAGTATTTAGCTGTTATGAATTGTGCTTCTATAAACATGGATATGCTTGTGTCTTTATGATATGCTGACTTTATTTCTTTTGGGAACATGCCCAGTAGAGTTGTAGCTGAATCAAATGTGATTTCTGTTCTCAGTTTTCTAAGGAATCTCTGGACTGCTTTTTGTAATGGTTTAATCAGATTGCAGTTCCACCAATAGTGTAGAAGTGTTCCTGTTTTTTTTTTTTTTTCACAGCCTCACTAATAGTTGTTTTTTGAGTTCTTAATGTAGGCTGTGCTCCCTGGGGTGAGGTGAAACCTCAGTGTTCGTTTTAAATTGTATTTCTCTGATGGCCAGTTATGTTGAATACTTCTTTATGTGCTAGTTGGCAATTTGTACTGCCTCTTCTGAGAATTTTTTTTTTTGTTTTGTTTTGTGTTTGTTTTGGCTAATATTTCTTTGATGGGGGTCACTTATTTTAGGACTTTGAGTTCTTTATATATTCTAGATACTAATTCTCTGTCTGCGGTATTGCTGGAAAAGATTTTCTCCTATTCTGTGGGTTGTCTCTTCATCCTGTTTACTATTTCTTTTGCTGTGCAAAACCTTTTTAGTTTGACGTAGTCCCGTTTGTTGATTCTTGCTATTATTTCTTGTGTAGCTGGCATTCTGTTCAGGAAGTCCTTTCCTGTCCCCACTGTCTTCTAGGGTTTTTTTTTTTCCCAGCAGGTTCAGTTTTTCTATTTTGATACCTAGTTATTTGACCCATTTTTATCTGATTTTAGTGTGTGGGGACAGATACGGATCTAATTTCATTCTGCATGTGGTAATCCAGTTTTCCCAGCATCATTGGTTGAAGACTCCGTCTTTTCTCCAGTGAATTGTTTTGGCCCCCTGTCAAAAACCTGTTTCAGTATTCTCAGTTCTATTCTCCTGGTCTTTCTGTCTGTTCTTGTATCTGCACCATGTGGATTTAATAATGGTTGCTTTGTAGTATATCTTGAACTCTGAAATTATGATTTCTTGAGCTTTGTCCTTGTTACTTAGGATTGCTTTAGAAATTCTGGGTCTTTCCTGGGTCCATATAAAGTTTAGAATTGTTTTTCCTATTTCTGTGAAGAATACTTTTGGTATTTTGTTTGGTATTGCATTTTATTTGTATATGAGATTTGGAAATGTGGTCATTTTGACAATATTAGTTCTCCAGGAATATGGAATGTCTATTTTCTGAAGTCCTTTTTTGTCTTTTAGGGTTTCTGTAGTTATCTCTGTTTAGGTCATTCACTTCTTTGGTAAAGTTTACTCCTAAGTATTTTATTTTTTTTTGTGACCATTGTGAAAGGGGTTGATTTTTAAATTTCCTTGTTGTTGAATTCATTACTGATGTATAGAAATGCTGTTGATTTATGGGTATTGATTTTATAACCTGCTACTTCACTGAATTTATTTATTACTTTTTCCCACACCTCACCAGTACTGACAGCTGTTTGTGTTCTTGATATACACCAATCTTTCTGGAGTTAGATGGTATCTTAGTGATGGTTTGATTTGCATTTCTTTAATGGCTAAGATGTTGAATATCTTTTCATGTACTTATTGGCAATTTAAACTTAATTGAGAAATGACTTTTCATTTCTTTTGCCCATTTTTCAATCGGATCTTTGATATCGAGGGGCTTAGTTTTCTTCAGTTCCCTGTATATTCTGGTTATGAGCCTTCTGTCTGAGGTATTGGTGGTGAATATTTTTTCCCAGTCTGTCAGTTGATTTTTACAGTGTTGATAACTTCTTTTGCTGTGCAGAAACTTTTTAATTTGACATAATCCCATTTGTTAATTCTGGGGCCTATTTCTTTGTGGATTTTCTGCCTGGTTGATCTGTCTATTTGTGATAGTGGAGTATCAAAGTCCCCTGATATAATTGTAATAGGGCCTATATGATCTTTCAGATCTAATAATTTTTGGTTCACACGATTGGGTGCTCCAGAGTTGAGAGCAAATATATTGATGATAGAGAATTCTTTCTGTTCAGTTGTTCCCTGCACCAGTATAGAGTGACCATCTTTATCTCTCTTAATCTGTTTTATTTTGAAATTTGATGGGCCTGTGACTAATATAGCTACTCCTGCTTGTTTCCTGGGTCCTGTTGCATAAAATATTGAATTCCATCCTTTTATTTACAGTCTGTGAGTTTCCTTGTGGGTGAAGAATGTCTCTTGTAAGCAGCAAATTGTGGGTTTCTGTTTTTTATCCAGTCAGCCAGTCTCTTTTAGTAGGTGAGTTGAAGCCATTCACTTTCAGATTAATTATCAAGGTAAATTTGGTATGTTTTTACATTGTTACAGTTTTTCAGCATTATTTACTAGACTTACTTTCTTCTCAGCTCATTCTCCTCTAGCTGTTGTCTCTTTTTCTCTGGCGTCATTGGTGTCATTGGCTTCCCTTTTGTTTTATAAATTTCCTTTAGGTATTCTCTGCAGTGCTGGCTTAGTGGCTGCAGATTTCTTTAAGTTTTCTGCAGCATGGAAAGTTTTAATTTCTCCCTATTAATTTGAAAAATACTTTCACTGGATATAGCAGTCTGGGTTGTCATTTATGTTTTCTTAGTGCTTGGATGATATTGCTCCATCTCCTGGCTTTTAGGGTCTGAGTTGAGAAACTACAGTTACCTTGATGGGCTTATCTTTGTTGGTCACACTCTGTTTTTCTCTTACAACTTTTAGTATTCTCTCTGTGCTGGGTTTCTAGTATTTTAATTATGATGTGTCATGATGAGGATCTCTTCTGATCAAAGTTGTTTGGTGTTCTATATTCCTGCAGTAGGTCCATGTTCATTTCTTTTCTTAAATTTGGGAAATTTTCTTCCATAATCTCATTGAACTTGTCCTTTAAGCCTTTTGTTTTCTCCTCAGTTTTCTTTTGCACTCCCATAATTCTGTGGTTGTTTCTCTCTGAGTTTTCCATCGGCTGTTGTAACCATTCTTTTTTCTTTTTTCTTTTTTGCCTTCTTTTCTGCGTGTATGTTCCAGCTCAATCACTTTATCTTCTAGGTCTGATATTCTGTTCTTGAAATATTCAAACTAGTTATACTCATTTTTTCCTGTGTGTTTGTTACATTCTTAAGATCTGCTTTCAGTATTTTTATATATCTGTTGGAAGAACATAAAACAGACTCAACAACAACAAGAATATTTTTATATTCTTCTCTAATTTCTTGTATTGCCCTCATTATCTTCTGGTTTATATTTTCTTTGCTTATACAAATAAACAATATATATATGGCATATGTGTGTATATATACATATATGTATAGATGTAGATATCTATATATAGATATCTACATATAGCAATGCATTATCAATATATACTCCCAGTCCCCCCTTAGCATACTAATTGCCAACCAAACTACTCAAGGTGATTTCTATGTACAGTTTTGATGACCTATAAAAGGAACTTGTTCATGACGCTAGTATCTTATTTGTAAATATCTGCGCACAATTGTATTACTGATCTGTTTCTAGCCGAATAGTGTACAGATAATATGTTTCTATTGGACTTTCAATATGGATGAGAATTATTGATAATTATCAGTTCAGATGCTGGAGGAGCTGGAGTAAGGAGGGGACAGATTAGGATTGTAATTTTAGGTGGGACTTGAAAAGCCAATGTTTGTATGATAGAGAAAAGCCTGGAGATACTCATACCCCAGCCCAGAGTTGAGAAAGTAAGAAAAGCTATAACAAGTACTGAGATTTAGGGGAGTGGTAGGGTTGGGGAGAAGAAGGGATAGAAGAAAAACACTAAAAGAAAGGGAAAAAGAAAGAAAAAATAGAGAAAAGAAAAAAATTAATATAAAGATGTAGCTAAAGTCCGGGAACTTACTCAGGGGCTTGAAAAAAAGAAGGATTATAGTATAGGGCAAAATAGAAAAGAGGAGAAGAAGAAAGAAAATAATATAGGATAAAAATGAAACCCAGTAGACAAAAGAAAAGCTAAAGTACAAATTGATCAGCTAGCAGTACAATCTTATAAAACTATGAAGCAAACTAATTGAGCAAAAATATAAAAATAAAAAAGAGAAAAAATAACTAATAAAAAAGTTACTCCCTTATGAGTTTATGTGGAGCTGGTTTCAGACACTGCTGCCTGCTGGAATCACCCCACAGTTCTCTTCCTCTGGGACGGACTCCTTGTGCTGTCTTCTTTTTGATGCTCCCCTCTGCTCAGGGCCCTGTGGGGCACAGTTGGGGGCTTACTGCTTGGGTTCTCTCCCTGAGGGCTCCTCTCCCATTCCTGCAGGGTCCTGGTGGGGCTGGACACAGTCTTCTTGCAGTCTGCCCAGACCAGGGGGCCACAGTTGGGGGTGTGGGGCTCCCTCCGTTCCCCTCTGATGGTCCCAGCCCCCTCCCCTGTCGGTGCTGGTCCCTTTTACTACCTGCTCAGAGGGCTGTTCACAATCCACTGTTACTGGGGTTATACGCGTTGGGGAATTTGCAGTCTGCTCACCTGCGGCTTTGTGCGAACCGTGGACCTCTGACTACTGACCCATCTCCTCTCCTGGCTAGAGGGCAGGAGCCTGCTGCCACTTGTCTGGGAGTCGCCTTCCCCGGCTCCCGCTGCTGTGTGGGTGAGTGGGAGGGTCCACACAGGGCTTCTCTAGCCCGTCATCGCCCGGCTTTATTTTTACCTCTGCTCCTTTGATTATGTTATAGATTCCACTTGTACTTTATTTCTTTAGGGATAGCTGTTCTAGGACTCCTACTTTGCTGCCATCTTGACCGAAAGTATCATTCATTTCTTGTATGGACTTCTGTAGTTCTTCCAGCTTTGCATGTGTTTTCTCCTTAAGTTCTTTAGTTAAATCTTTTAAAAACTCATTAAATATTTTGCGCAGGTTGTTGAGTCTGTTTTATTTTTTTCCAGCAGACTGATTTTTTTTTTTTAAGTTTAGGAATTTTGAATCTTCCTCTGGTCTCCCTTGGTGGAGGCTTTCTGTGATGTCTTGAACCCGTATTTTCTCATCGTGGTGATTAGTGTTTCTCTGGCTTGCAGTGGTAGTTCTTCAGACACTCTCTGTTTTCTCATAATGGGGAGATCCTAATTCACATAGTTTCGGAGTGGTGTGTTGTCTTTAGCCATATAATGTGCTGTCTGGGACACTGGGTGGGTTTTCTGTTAGTGCCCACCTTCTTCACACCTTCAGGCCTGTGAGTTGCTCCTTGGCCTACCTTAGAAAGGCCTCCTTGCTGTGGCTGCAGCTGCCAGTCCTGGCACCGTCAGGCATTCTGTCAAATGAGGGTGTCCTGCTGCTCAAGTCTTTTCTGGCTCGCCTGCAGTGCTGCGCAGGTGCAACAGAGGGAGTAGAAGGCTTGCTTTTCCCTCTTCTGTTTTTCTATAGCAAGTGCTGCAGTATGCTTGTCTCCATGGCACAGCCTGTAGATATGAGCTTTACAGGATGGAGAGTGATCCCCTCCTGATCAGACACTGGGGCATGCTTAGCTCCATGGAACTGGTTCTAGCCCCAGGCAACCCCAGGCCATGGTGTGCAATACAGTGTGGAGAGTGTTCCTCTCCTGGTAGAAGGCTGCCATCTGTGTAGGGCCCATTCTGGCCCAAGGTGACCCCAGGCTACATTGTATGCAGCTGAACTGATAGGGTGCTGTATCCTTTTTGTGATCGTCACAGCACTGACTATGGCCCCATGTGCTGCAGTATGGTAATTGGGCAGAAGGGAGAACTTAAAAGGGCTCCCCTTCTCTTGCTCTCCTTTTTTTTTTTTTTTTTAAATTTAGTCATGGCCTTTAGCTTATGCTGCTTGGCTTGCTTGTCCTCACAGCACCCTTAGACCTCAGCTGGCTTCTCACCTCTCCTTCAACCACCAATGCCACAATGTGCTGGCATATAGAAGATATAGAGAGCTTACTGTCTCCACTTCCTTTGTTCTAAGGTGCACCTGATAGCACTCTGCAGAATGCTTGTCTCAGTCATATCCTCAGGCCTTCTATGGTGGGAGTGGGGGGACCTGCCATTCAGGACTTCACCAGTACACGATTGCCCCCCCTTGGTATTACCTCTTATCCTTGGATTTTATGGTATCGAGATACACTTTCTTTTACCTATCTGCCTCCCTAAAAGATTTCTTTGGGAGCAGCCTTTCTGGAGTTACTACTCTGATGCTTTTTTCGCTCTGCCTTTCTCTCTGCCACTCTTTAAAAAAGATTTCTCTGTCTGATTTCTACCTTTATATTTCAGATTTTTCTTAATTACAATTTATGCCTTTTTCATATATCCATCATCCTCTGTGCTTCTTTTATTGTTTGAAATATTAGGTTAAAGTCTGTATAGTTTTCAAAGACATGTCTCTTCTGGCATGATTTTATTCTTACAATATTATTTCATGACTTTGGTCATGATCCTTTTTCTTGTTCATTTTTATGCCAAATTAGAATCCTTGAATGGTTGGTGAATTAGGAAATCACTTCTTGCTTCACAGCTTGACTTTCTAGTTTGTGTGCGTGCGTGTGAACATGTTTGTGTGATGTAAGTATAGTCTGTTATTTTTTTTCACACTGGTTTTATTTTTCTCCTCCAGTTTTGCCTGAGCTTTCTATTTCTTTTGCCTCAGTTATCTGTGAACTGTTTATTATAGAGTCTTTTCCTAAATGCTTGTTATTATGGAAATGAACTTAGTCATTGGTATAGACTTAGTGCTTATGTGTTTGCAAATGTATATCAAATTAAAAAGTATTTTACAGTACTTGAGATTAAACCTAGGGCCTCTTTGTGTTCGACAAGTGCTTTACTACAGAGGCACACACTAGCCCTCAACTTAAATTTTTTTCCATTGTGTATACATATATATGCAATACATAATGTTTACATTGACCTCGAGTATGTTGTGCACATTATATATTATATCAAGATTACAAACGCTTTCCCTCTCCCTTTTTGGCCCTTTCATACTCTTCCCCCCTTATTAGTTCCCACTACCCCTCCCATTTAGTTTAAAATGTTATAGAGAATCAAGTTATTAATTTTTATATTTAAAAAGGGAATAAAATTTCATGTAGAGATCTTTTACTTCTTTAGATGAGTTCATTCCTAGGTATTTTCCTTTTATTATGTGCAACTATTGCAAGTGGGATTGCTTGTATCATTTTTTTCTCAGCAAATTCTCCAAAAGAGAAAATATCCAGAATATATGTTACTTAAAAATGTAACAACAAAACACAATCTAATTAAAAAATTGGTAAATGTCCTGAATAGACAGAAAGATGAAGTACAGATGACCAATAAATATATGTAAAATATATGCACAGTGTTGTTATCATTAGCCATCAGGGAAATGAAAATTAAAACTGCAGTGAGATACTAACTCATTTGGTTTGAATGCCTATTATCAAAAAGATGAAGTAACAAATGTTGTTGAGAACATGGAGAAAAATGAACTCTTACATACTGTAAGTGAGAATGTAAATTAAACACTCTGGAAATCACATGTTCTAGCTATCCTATTGCTGGGCATATAATGAAAAAAATGAACTCAGCATAGGAAAGATATATCTGCATGATCATGTTTCTTGCAACAGTATTCACAATAGCTGTGACATGGAGTTAGCCTAACTACTTAGCAACAGATGACTGTGTATATTATTTAACCATAAAGGAAGAATGAAACCCTGTTATTTGCAGGAAAATGAATGGAACTGGAGGGCTTTATGTTAAAAGAAACCAGACACAGACAGACAAATACTGCATATTCTTTTTTATCTGTGGAAACTTTAAAAAAAGAAAGGCCTAAGATTCAAGGTGTTAATAGAAACTGGGAACACAGGTTGGTGGGAGGAGATAGGGGTGGTTGTGCACAACATCTGAAGAAAGGTAGATAGCCATAATCAGTGCAGTACACAGACAAGTAAGGAAATATTCTAATAAATTCCACTAATCTTTGCAAGTAATATTTAATAGTTATAATTAAAAAGGGAAAAGCAAATACTTTTTATGCAAAATGCATGCTTTGTTATACAGAAGTAAGTGTATTATTTAGTTTGAGAGAAAGCTAATAAAAATGTTAAGAGACATGCTGTATTTATTTAAAATTTCATTATCTCTAATTAAATATATGGGCCCACTTACATATTACATGGACTTATTTAGATATTCCAAGCTTTGCCTCTGGAATAATGGACCTAAATTTGAATCCCTGAAATGACTACTTACTAGACATTGTCTTTCGGTGAGTTACTTAATGGCTCAAATCCTTATTTCTTTTTTTTTCTTTAAAATCGGGTAATTAAATCATGTCTGTTAGAGTTATTGTAAGGATTAAATGGGATTATGCATTAAAACACTTTGCATATGTATGTATGTGTGTGTGTATGTGTATGTATATATGTATGAAGTCACTTAATTGCCCAAGCTGGGCTTAAAATTGCAGTGCCTCTGCCTCGGGACACAGAATGCTGGTATTATATGCCTGTACCATTAAGCCTGGCTCATAATTCCTATATTGACTAAATGCTTGAGAAGATTGGTTAGGCTTAATAGTTGGTCTGCATAGCTAGATGGATTTTGTGAAGATAGAAGATTGTATTCTAATGACATCATCTTTATTTTTTTCTCTAGCAATGGCAGCTTCTGCCCATTTTCATAGTCTTTCATGTATACTCTTTAATAATATGATTTTGATTTTGTCATGCTTTGTACACACTAAGTAATAAATATTTGATAACTGTTTTTGTCTTCATAGCTTATGAATAGCCGATTTCATGTTTCTAGGTAATTCACATGTTGAGATTCTGGAGGGCTGTGTCCAATTTTATCTTCAGAAAGCTCATGCTTTTTCACACTCATGCTGGTCTTCCAGACTTTCAGCATCTAGGAGCTGATGATTTGCTAGAATTGAGAGTGCTGCTTCTTCCACTGGCACAGATGCATAGTCACATCTGCAGACATTAGCTTTCACAATGTTTTTGATTTATTTCATATTTTGTAGTTGCTTATTCACCACCAGTAACACACCCTGTAATGCCATATTTTTGTAGTGTTTGTCCAGTTGGTTTTTGTCTTTTTTTGGCTTTGAAACATCATTTTATTAGTGGCGTGTTGATATGGATGGGTTGTGTGTTATGTGCTTTGTAGAATGCAAAGATGCACTTCCGTGTAATTTTAAGGAACTTAATTTCAGTACTTAATTTCCAAGATAAATTTAGTCAAGAGAAGCAAGCAGAATTATTGTCTGTTCTGAAAGTCTTCTAAAATAATGGGGTTAATTAGTATTTAGGTGATGCTGATACTGTTGAATCTGTGGAACACATTTTGAATAGCAAAGTCTTAGAGCAAAGGTATGTTTTCAGATATGTGATACACTATTAAACCATGTTTTGCCTTCCTCCTGCCCTTGTTATGGAACTCTCTTTTAAAAATATCTGGGATCTGACACATTATTTATAGGAAATGTAACTATCAAGGATAAATGAGAACAAGATTTCTTTCAGTTTTTAGCTTCATTTAGGATACACTAGAGAGTATATTTAAATTGTGGTTAACAGTTTTTTCATTTTTCCCCCATTTTCTTGATATGTATTAAGCGTAAACTTTAAAGGTTTACAATGACGTTGAGCATTTTGTGCACCTATGTATCTTGTCAAGGTGACAAGTACTTTCCCACTCTCCTTTAGTCCCTCCCCCTACCCATCTCTCCCTCCCTCCCCGCCCTACCCCCTTGTTTCATTTTGTTTTTCATTTTAAGTTCTATAAGAATTGTGATCTGGGTCTCTCATGTCAGTGAGACCATTCAATGTTTCACCTTCTACTTCTGGCTCACTTCACTAAGCATGATGTTCTCAAGTTTCTTCCATTTGCCTGTAAAAGCCTCCACGCTGTTGGACTTTATAGATGCATAGTATTCCATTGTGTATAAATACCACAGTTTGTGTGTCTGTTGGTGGTTAACAGTTTTTTTAACTAAATGCCTTTTTTTTGATATTGCTAAGTATTTTGTACTACCCAAAATTACTGTATGAACTCTAAATTGAAGTTAGGAAATTTATTTTCTTTTATTATTTTTTTGAGTCATGTTCTCATTCTGTAGTCAAGCCTGGTCCTGACCTCACTATGTAGCCCAGGCTGGCCTTGAACTAATGGTAGTCTTCATGCCTTAGCCTCTCAAATGCTGGGATTATATTATAGGTGAGTGTAACCATGCCCAGGGAATTGAACCCAAGGCCTTGTGTTTCCTAGGTAAGCATTTGACCACTGAGCTATGCTTCTGTCCCTAAACAATTTCATAAGATCTTCTTAATGAATAGTAAAGCTAAGATGAATTTAGGTCTTATCTCAGAGCTTCTTGTGCTGTGGTTGCTAAGATTTTTTTCCCTAGGAAATGAGTTTTATTTAAAGGATTTAAAATTATTTATTAATCCGTAAAAGGAGATTATATGATTAAATGTCTGGGAAAATTTATAGAGTTTGGTGCTTTTTATAGTGGAGATGGATAATGTACATACGTGTGAGTGTGTGTATATGTATGCAGGTGCAGTTCCTTTCCTTAAATGCTATGAAAACTTGCAAAGAAATGTTTCCTTTTATCTAAAACTGGGGCCTAAAATTTTCTTCAAGCTCAACTATCCTACCATAGGTAGGATGCCTTCATTGCCGAAAATAGATTGTGAGGTAGATTGGGGGACTGAGGGAGGGCCTAAGACATTGTCGCCAGCAGATGGCACTCTGACATTTCTACAAAAGGCAATCCTTAACTACTCTCAATTAGAAAGCAGGCAAAACTGGACACATAAAGAAAAAATATGAAATATTTTTCATTCTTCTGATGTAAAATTAAATATATACTGAGTTATAAGCCCTATATGCATGCATATTGATAATAATTCATAATCCCTTGTGTGCTGCACAGCACTTTCCACCAAACTTGATCACAGCACTTATCAAATGGACATGTATTTATTAACTTTGTCATTTTTCCAGCCAAACTGAGGTTAAGGGAAACAATGTTCTTATTTCTCTTCTGACCTCAAGAGGGGAAAAGGATAAAATATCTAGCCTATAGTCAACACTCAATATTTATTCCTTTCATCCTTAGGAAATTGGTGTAGGAGAAAGTTTTTGAACATTGGTTCATGCAGAGCCCTTTGTTTTGTATATTATAAGCACTGGCTTATAGCATGTTTGATGTGTGTTCTTTGATATTTTTGTATCCTTCTAAAATATGTTCTGTGTGTATGTTTAATACTTACTAAAATGTTTGTGTTATAGATAACCTAATTGTGTGTTTTTCTCCCATATTACTGTGTTTAAATCCTAGTATGTGTTATGTACATGGAGTTCACTGTGTCTAACAGCTGCCCTTCTCATTTTATCTGTCTGCCTGGTATGGACATTTAGGCACCTTTGTTTCTTAGGCTGCTTTACTAACCATCTTTATTCAAATCCTTTTTGAGCTTTTTGAAAGTTGCTTTGGTGTTTGTGTCCAGTAGTGAGATTGCAGGGTCTTAGGGAATGTACTTAATTCACTGAATATTTCCAGATCACTTTCAAGAATGGCCAGTTTTATTTATGCATCCATTGACATGCAAGAAGAATCCTTTTCCCGCCCACCCACAATTACTGCCACCCAGTTTTTTAAATTTTGCAAATCACTTGATGTAAAGTAAAAATATTTCTTGAGGACAAAAAATAACCAATTGAAGAGCTTTCAAATAAATAGGATGAATGGTATTTACTTGCATAGTTTTCCTCTGTTGAGGATGGCCTCTTACTGGTGAGAACTTCTACTGTCTAAACTAGGGAACAAAATAAATGCCAATATGTTGTTAAAGATATTCCTTAGAATCTGAACTTTTTATTATTCTTATCTGACACTAGGAATCAAATAGATTCTAATAATATGGTATCCCTTCTCACCCAAATTTGCTTTCTGAAACTGAAAACCAAATAGAATTCTATATACTAAGTGATCTGGAACATAATCTCGCCCCATTCCAAATCAGTTATTACAAATCTTCTCAGGTGACTTTAATTTGCAGCCAGGGCTGAGAATCACTGACCCAGATTCTCACATTATTTTCACTTCTATTTGAAAGAGGAAAATATTACTTTAAATAAACACAGAAATGCTATTTTATTGTGTTGTTAGACTTCACAAAATCAAGAGTCATTTAAAATGTAAGGTTCTGATGGAAATTAAATGCACTTTCAAAGAGTCATTGGTGTAGCATTGTTTTCAGGTGACCAAAAGGACTAAAAGAATTGGAAAATTTTGAATGAAGGCTGGTAAAATTTAATATGACTGGAATTGAACTAAGAAGGACTTGAATCTGCTTAATGGGGATAAAAATACTCCAAAGAGTAGGGGGTCTAGATGTTAATACAAGAAGAGGTGAAATGTTCAAATGAACAGGTAACCAGTATGTTCTACCAGTCAGTTTTGATTGACTGAAAATGGACTGAAAAAGTGGTAAACCTATTATCAGCATTTATTTAACTCTGATTATGATGAATTAAGCATATTAAGACATTTTAAAAGGTCCAAGTATGCCATGAGCCTAGGGAACCAAAAAAAAAAAAAAAAAAAAATAAGATCACAGCTAGTCACTTTTGGAGGATCAACAAACATAATCATTTCCAGACAAATGTTTTATTACAAGTTCAATTTCTCAATCTTGAGATTCATATATTAGTTACATTATATATTTATATGATAAACATTTCACTTTCTTAGAAATTATTTTTAACATTAATATTTAAGTATTATCTGACAAAGAAAGTGGTACATATGAATGAATAAATGAATAAATGACACATGTACTGAGTTAATGAAGCTGTAGAATATGAGAAGACATTATGAATTTGTCTCCTTAGAACATAAAATATAAAAATTCTCAGCTATTTTCAGTAACAAGCATACCAAAGGCAAAGTCTAATTGTCAGTCAGAATTAATTTAGCTGCAGGTTCTTAAAGACACAGCTTGATCTTTTTGATTTTTCCCTTTTCTTCCCAGATTTGTGAGGATAAAGCCTGTCATATGTGCTATAATTATAATGAAACAGCATACCTTGAAATTATTACTGTATTTCAGAAACCTTATTTCCTCAGTGAAACCCAAATAGGATAAGAAAAATCAGATATACTAAATATATTACCTCATTTAATTCTCAAAATATGTGGAGGGAGGTATACTTATACCTGTTTTATTATAGGAAATCAAAATTTAACAAGAGTAAGTGACTTGTTCAGCAAAGGTCACATTGCATGATAGTAAAGTGTAACTTAGATTTTAATCAAAGTCTATCCAACTCCAAAGCCTATGCCTTTTTCCTCAATATATGATATATAGCATATATTCAGTAGTGAATGAACCAGAATATAAAAGATAGGCTTGTCAATGGGTGTGACTTAATCTATTTTTCTGTTACTTGGTTTTCCACATAGTACTTAGGATAACTGTCATTCATTTCTGTCCTCAGACATGCTAAGGAATTTCAAAACAGAACTTAACTATAGTCATTTATACTTATTATGGTTATGATCTTTACTACAGGAGTTTATTTTAAAGGCAATAATGGAGTCAAAGACCAGCCAACTAGAGTTTTCTTATATGATGAGGTGGGACAATCAGATTTACTTTCCATTGGAGACAGTGTTGATGTCCCTTGCTCTTCCAAACAGAAGAGATGTACACTCTTTGATAGTAAAATAAATTACTTTGCAGATAGCAGTGTCTTTCTCTCTTTCTCCTTTTTTTTTTAACCTTTTCTAGTGGAAAATCGAAGAAGGCTATGCATGGTTTAGCTATGCATGGTTTAAGAGTGTGGTATGGTCTTGTTTGATTATTGCATTTAGCCATCTACAAGTTGAATTTTTAGGGTTACCACTAAGATATTTATGCAGAATGTTGTTATTATGCCATCATTAGTTAAAGTGGTATATTTGTGACAAGTGTGGGAGACATAGAATGAGAACAAACAACAAATAAGTATAAATTACATAAAGTGTTTGAATTTTTAAAGCATCTTCCTCATATGTAATCTTGCTCAGTTATTACCCTACTCTTGAATATTGCATTCATTTTATAGCATAGATAAGTGAACCTAGAACAGTTAAAAAATTTTACCCAAGGTAGATCTGACAGTGTCTGGACTAAACCTAGGTCTTCCAACTGCTAGTCTAAGGAGATTTTATACTGTACGTTGATAATTAGAGTTGGGTAAATAAGAAAACAACAAACGTAGACTTTGGTTTGAGTTGTTCCTGAGCCTGTGTTTCTACTATCTGTGGTGCCATGAGAAAGTTGATTAACATCTGAGTCTTGATTTTTTTGTATGTATGGTAGGAATAATAAGGAATTATATCTACTTCACAGAGCTATTAAGATTAGCAAGATGACATTTGTATAACTCTGAGCACCATGCTTGGATGCTGTGATCTCAATAAATCGTCATTATAGACAAATCCACGGGCAGTGTGAGCAATGGACAGTAGACTGGCTGCTATATCTTCATACTTCCCAGTCTTGTTATGGTGGTAGGTATTTTTTCATGCTATTAGTCAGCTGGTATGATTCCTTCAGAAAAAGGCCATAGAGATAACTCGACTTTGAATATTTAGTAGAAGAAAAGAGGGGTGGTCTATAGAGTCATAATGTTTGTGACAAGCTGAAATTGAGTAAAGGCATGGGAAAAGTCAGAAACTATTTTGCTCAAGATTACTCTCTTCACAAAGCATGTGTATTTTGTAGCACCAGTTGTGCAACAAAGTATAATTTGGTCATAAACACAGCATATATGAAAATATGGTGACTATTTCTAGGTACAAGTCCATGTATACATGTTGGCCACTTGAATATTTTCACTTGCCTGAGATGTAAACATAGCATAGTGATTTTTAATAAAGTTAAATTTGTTCAGTTTAAACATCTCTTTCTTATTTTGATACACCATTTCAGCTCTTTATGGATGTTAAAATATTCTTTTTTTTTGGAAAGTAATGGTGCTAAGCAGTTGATAAAAATTTTATGGTTCAGTTTTAGACAAAGTAAAAAGTTGGCAAAGATGTGTCTGCTTCTCCTATTAACAAGTATTTATCTTGAAATCCCTAAATCTGGAAATCACTGAATCAATTAATCTTCAAGTTTTCTTATATTTCTTTGGAATCTAGTCTTTGAGATATCAAAGCAATTTACAGAGATCATTCAGTAGATGCAAATATCAGTACATCTAATTTCTAACAGTATATGTTGTATATATGGCCTCAGTTCTTGTTTCCTGGACAAATGTAATCTAAGGTAGGAAAAAGATACATATTGTTCTTTCCTACCACACAGAAGGTAGGCTGTAAACATCAATTAAATATGTAGATAAATAATGAGCTACTTACAGCATATTATTTGGGTTTAAGTGAGATGAGACAAAAACCATGGTTGGGGGAGGCTTAATGCAAAAGGTAGCCTGGAGATCTATACTCAGAGTATACCAGAGGTTCAGTCAGATTATTTTAGAGTCAACCAGAGCTATCTAGAAATTCTGAGAAGTTGTTGAATTGATTTCTTTCCCTTTTGTACCAAGACTGGATATGACTATAGAATTTTCAGTGGGTAGTCTAGAGAGATTTTTTAAATCATCAATTAAAAACTAAAAGTATTGCTTTGTTGGTTTTGATTTTTAATTATTGTGATGGTTTAAATATGAAGTGTCTCCCAAAGACTTGTATATTAAAGGCTTGATCCTTCATACAGCAGTGTTCATAGGTTGGGCCCTTGGTGGTGATTGGATTCTGAAAGTTCTAACCTCATCCAAGGATTAATCCATTGATGAGTTTATAACTGAATGGGCTAGTAGTATATAGGGCCTTCTTGAAGAAGGTGGGTCACTGGGGGTATGCTTTTGAAGGGTATATCTTGTCCTGAGTCCCTTCCTCTGTTTGTCTTTTTTGCTGTCTCTCTTTTCTCCCTGGCTGCCATGAAGTGAGCAGCTCTGTCCCACCACATCCTCTCTGCCATGATGTTCTGCATTATCCAGAAGCAGTGGAACCATCAACCACAGACTAGAACCTCTGAAAGTACATCTGTCCTCTTTTAAATTGCTATTCTCAGACATTTTCTCACAGTGATGGAAAGCTGGTTAACGCTACCACATAGAGTTCTTTTCTGTTTGTTTGTTTGCTTTTGAGACAAGGCCTTGCTGTGTGGTTCAGGCTAGTCCTGAAATCATTGTGTAGCCCAGCCTGGCCTCACATGCGCGGTAGTCCTTCTCTTGAGTGCTGGGATTACAGGCATGTGCTGCCATGTCTGACTTATGTGGTGCCAGGGAATCAAATGCAGGGACTTTTGCTTGCTAGGTAAGTGCTTTAACCATTGAGCTTTGCCTCCAACCCTGTGAGTTCTGATATAAACAATAAATTCTGGTTAAAATTATTAGGTCACCCAACTGTTTAATAGAATAGCTGAGTAAGTAAAATTGTGAAAATTTTTAAGTAGATTCTCATTAAACTCAAGTTCACATACTTACTCAGAGAAGTTGTGTTTTTGAAAGGTATATTAATTACAGATTAGTAGCTGGTAAGTGATTTTTTTTTCATTGAAATGATCCCAGTGTATGTGTCTAATAAAAGTGTATTTACTTGTAAGCTAGGAAGTGTTGTAGCCTTTGGAAAAATCTAGTAACTAGGAAAATAAATACTGATCAGAGATCTAAAACACAATTTACTGTGACTAATAAAATTGTTTATTTTTCATACTCCTCTTGAGAACAGTATATGATTCTGTGTTGAGTTTAATTTATTATTAATATACTTCACAGATATTTATTGAGTGCGTGTGTGTTTGGAGATACAGAGATAACCGTCCTTGTTTTCCAGGTTGACACCGTCTCTATGAATTACTCAGTACACATTTAAAAATTAACAGTAGTTTCTGTGGAACTTATACCATACCACACAACCAAATAGAGACACATATATACTTAAAGGTTATAGATGTGTTTGAAATTTTAAGGAACTGAGGGAAGCAGGTGTTAGGTTTGGAGACAACGTCTGGTACATGTACAGCTTGATTTTAAACACAATCTTTAAGTGATAGGACTTGGTAGATTCTTTTTCCTTTAGCCTCATTTTATGCTTCTAGAATGTTCTCATGAACTTTCAGTCCAGTGCCACATTACCTCTAGATTTCTGGGTGGCTTAGGGTGGTTCTGAAAAAGGACATCAGGTTAAAGTTATCTACTTCAGTCTTTTTCAAATTTAATAATTCATCTGGTTGAGGGTAAGGGAGACAGTCTGCTGTTATGTTTTTACTAAGCTCTCCCAGACCCCCTTGCTCAC
The DNA here is from genome assembly GCA_004027205.1 of Ctenodactylus gundi. Classification (NCBI taxonomy): domain Eukaryota; kingdom Metazoa; phylum Chordata; class Mammalia; order Rodentia; family Ctenodactylidae; genus Ctenodactylus; species Ctenodactylus gundi. The sequence goes on from PVKB01000362.1 coordinate 484,301, forward strand.
CCATCCCTGGGGAAGACCTGTGCTGTCTATTTAAGTTTTGTCTATTTGATGCCAGGAAGGCCCTGGGATTCTTCTGTGTACCCCTACTGCATAAAGTAGCTTTCTTCCTCTGCCAACTAAAAGACCTATTTTGTTCCAGAAAGAAGCTGAAAGTAAGGTTCAGCAAGCTGAAGCAAACTGTGACAGGCCTCTTTCCCACACCATAGGAAGGTTACTCAGAGCTCAGCCTCCAATTGTGGTTGGAAGTTCCATGAGCTTAGTGGGTGGTGCACCTTGTGGCTGATCTCCCACATTCAGGAGCTGTGTCCCAGTAGACTCTGGCTTTGATCAGAGGCCAAAATGGAAGCATCTATAGGGTATTTCTGTTCTTCTCTGCATTATAAAGACACACTTTCCTATAGGAGGGCTAAACCTAAGGGCTGGTCTCTAGGAGAGCATCTTGGCTTGAGCAGGGGAATAGAGTGGCCTGGAGTGGCTCAGATGAGTGCAAAACCACCCTAGCCCAGTCCAGATCTATGATTTAGCTAATGCCAGTGTTTTTGAATTCCCTAAGATACTTACTCTTCTGCTGCAGAAAGAGCCCTGCAGAGCCATGGGGGAAGGCAGGTCCTTTTCTATTCTTTGGGTGGAAAAGCTCTGTGGCTTGATCATCTTTTTTTTTTTTTTAATATGGTCATCCTTGGCTCTATCAAAGTGAGAGATTGCCCAGTGCATTGCAGATATCTGGGCGCCTAGTCCAGAGCCTCCCTCTGTGCTCTGCTTTGGCAGTTGCCTTGCTAAGACCCTTTGCACTAAAGAACCTTTGCTTGTGCTGCTTCAGCCCAAAGAGAAAGGCCCGGAGTGGAAGGCTATGTCAGGACAGACAAGCAGCCTGGGAACAGGTCTGGTAGCACGTCGGGGGAAACATTTTGTTTGGTGTAGGGGCAAGAATTTAAACAGTCCCTCCTACCTCTGCAGAGCCTCCCAGGGAGGAAAGTAAAAGCAAGATGTCCCCGCCCCTCCCTAAATTGCCACAGTTCCGTCAATCCCACTGTCTGCTTCCTGATCCTAGAGGGTTAAATCAGGAGGGTACAACACCACCCCTTTCTCCTCCTTCCCGCCTCCCAGCACCCCTTACCTTTAAAAAGTTGAAAAATGTCTGCGGTCGAAATCTCTTAAAGGGGCGGTGCTGGTGAACGAGTACTCTTGGCAAGAGTTGCTGAGAAGGCTGGCTAGGGGCGTGAGTTCGCTCCACCAGCACCAAAACACTGAGAAAAAAAAAGCGAGAGAGCGAGAGAGCACAAGAGAATGAGAGGGGGGGAAAGGAAAGGGGAAAAAACAGGAGGGGGAGGCAGACAGACACACACTTTAGATAAGGACAATTAGTCACCAGCGAGACCCAGTAGGGAGAGAGGTTTAAATCAGAGGGATTTAATGAGAGTGCTCTGTGCCTTCCCTGAAGCCATGTCCTCCAGCAACTCCCGCCCCTCAGCGTGCCTAGCCCCGGTGGCTCTCTACTTGGCTGTGTTGCTCCATCTCTCCCTTTCCTCCCAAACTGGAGACAGGAGACCCTTGCCTGTAGACAGAGCTGCAGGTTTGAAGGAAAAGACCCTGATTCTACTTGATGTGAGCACCAAGAACCCAGTCAGGACAGTCAATGAGAACTTCCTTTCTCTGCAGCTGGATCCCTCCATCATTCATGATGGCTGGCTCGATTTCTTAAGGTAAGGCAGGGGCTTCGATGGATCATTTTTATTTTTAAAAGTAATCTCCACCCCCACACCCCCATTCTCTTCCTGTTCCCCATTTGAAAGGGGGAAGAAGAAGAAGAAGAAGAAGAAGAAGAAGAAGAAGAAGAAGAAGAAGAAGAGAGCAGCACCACCACCACCACCACAAGGACCTCTCTGAAAGAGAAAAAAGGTTTTCCTTCTGCCGGAGTATTTGCTGTGAGGCTGTAACTAGTGATTGAGAAAAGCAATGTTTTCTATTAAGATGCACATGTTTGCAATGCAGAAGGCATTTCAGAAACTTATCAGTTATGACTGAAAAAATGTTGTGCTTACATATATCCACAATTAACCTCCCCTTCTCCTTCTGAAAAAGAAATAAGAGGTTCAGTGCAGTTGCAAAAGTAAAGAAAAGGTCTGGAGCAACAAAGACCCAAAAGGAGTGCGTGCGCGTGCGTCTCTCTCCCTCTCTCTCTCTCCTCTCTCTCTCTCTCTCTCTCTCTCTCTCTCTCTCTCTCTCTCTCTCTCTCTCTCTCTCTGTGCGTGCGTGTGTGTGTGTGTGTGTGTGTGTGTGTGTGTGTGTGTGTAGTGAAAGAGAGGGGAGAGACCGTGTGAAAGCATGCGTGTGTTCAAGTGAGGGTTGCACAAAGTGGAATTTTTCACGGAAAGATGGTTTTGCCCGTTATTCCACTTTCAGACAGAAAATGAAGGAGAGGCTTGAACGGTGGCAAGCTGGTTGGAGTTTTAAATTTTTATTTTATATCTCCGCGGGCATCTCCAGACTTCAGGACTTTGTAAGGCGCTTTTTCTAGACAGAATGCCCTCTTACCCTCAGTTCCTCCTTCTTAAATCTTCTGCGGTAACTGCATGATTTAGTTTTTCTTTAAAGAACAAGAGATTCCTCGCTCGGGTCATAGCATGCATAAGGGTCCTAAAAGTACTCCGGGGGAAGTTTCGGCGGTTTGAACCCGGCACCGGCGGATTAGCAGACCGGGAGGCTGTGATCTCCTTGGAGTCTGACTGGGCTTGCGCTCTTCCCAGGTTGTTACTGTTCAGAGCTTAGGCAGCCGCGATCCCGTCCCATCAGGGACAGAGTTGTAGTGTAATAAAAGAAATAAATAAATCGCCTGCAATATCGAATCCAAGTGTTGAATCTTCCAAAATTCCCTCCAAGTTTGAGCCCCGCAGTGGGCTCCCCCAAGAGCCCGAGCGCTGTCTGTCCCACGCTTCTGCTCTGAGGCCGCGTCCGCTGTGCGTCTTTCGGATTCTTCACTCCTTGCGAAATTCGCGTGTTGCTTCTGCGGACGCGCACGCCCCTCAGTTCTCGGCGTGTTCGCCCGGCCTGGGTTGGGTCGCGGAAGCGGCAGGTAGCGAGAGCGCCCTGTGGAGCGCTTCCCCTCGTGGTGGGGGGCATGGAGCCCGGAGGCTGGGTACGTCGCCCTGCAGCGGAGGCCGTTTCGGTCCTGCGGGTGCAGCTGCGTGGAAGGGCGGGAACAGCTCTGTACCGCGAGCTGCCTTCCGAAAGCTCGTCCGCGCCGAGCAGGCGAGCGCGTCCTCAGCTCATCCGAATGTGTAGTACGACAGCGGTTTTCCGCGATGCACGCCCCACTCGCGCTGCACTCCCAATTGCGTGGACTTCTTTGGCTTTTATTTTCTTTTTAGCTCCTTCGGGCTGCAGAAGCAATTCTAGAAGGCATCTCTATAGGGAAGAGGCTGTGCTTGGGAGCTTTTGCATTGGCTCTGCAGGCTTCTGGGTGGAAGGTTGTTGGAAATGCCATGTTTCCTGGGGGCCGGATTCGCGCGGACGTGTCCTCGCTCTGAAGCCGGCCCACGCGACGCCCCTAACTGCGCGCGCCCCTGAGAGCGGTTCTGGTGTCCCCAGCCAAACCATCCTCTGGCCACCGGAACTTTCAGCGCAGCCACGTCTCCTCAAAAACGCTGAAAGGAAGGCTCCATTTTTCTTTCCTTTACATCCACTTCCTTCGTGATGCGCTTTAAATTCTCCATTTTGATTTGGATCATCAGTACCCCAACCAGCAAAACCTTAAAGAATTTTATGTACAGAGCTGAGCTCACCAGCACGGCAGCATCTGCACGGCTCCTTCCCAGAGTAGCAAGGTTAGGCTTTTAAAAACCTATTGATGGAAATTTTGAGCTTAAATAGACGGAAATGCTGTTGTTACGGTGCTCCTCGAGTTTCCACGGACTCGCACTTTCCACGTTCGGCCAACTTCTGTTTTCCCAGTGCTTCCAAAAAGCGCCAAGTAGGAAGGAAAAAGAGCCCGACTCAGGGTGTGGGGAGAAGGACGTTATCTTTCTTGGGATCAGGCTGAATTATTTCTGGGGCCAAAGAGATATTGCTGTTACTATGCGTGTGTTTGGGTCGGGGGCAAGGTAGGGTCGTTCTCGGAAAGAAAGGAGTTTGCTCGGGGAAACTGCCTGCCCAGAGGTTTGGAAAGTAATGCAGTTGTTAAATGCAATGGAAAATTAATTTGACATTAAAAAAAGTCGGCAGTCACTTGACCTCCGGCACCAGGCCTGACTCCAGAGAAAGAAAGCAAGATTTCAATTCCTTCGCAGAGGTTGGGGTGTCACGGAGGCGGAGGAGACAGTTCTGGTGTGCTGCCGGGAAGTTTGGCGGTGGAGCATGAGGCCCTCGATCTGCGGTTGGCGGTCCGCGCGTCGCGCGTCTCTGTGGAGAGCATTTTCTTGGCAGTGTCAAAAGCTGAGCAACTGTGCCTTGGTCCCACATTCGCAGCACAAGTGTCCCCGAACTTTGTTCACACGTCTTGAACAAATACAATGTCGATTCTTTGGAAACCAGTTCCTTGGGCCTTGAGATGTCCGTGGGAGGGGGTCGCTGCGGGCGGGGGGTTGGGTGGTGCGGGGAGGAACCGGCAAGACGAGGGCAAAGCAGGCAGAGGTGTGGGGCGCAGGCGAGATGCCCTCCGGTCCGCACGGACCCGGGCCAGGTCTTCCGCAGAGAATAAGTGAGCCCTGCTCCGCGTCGCTCCTGCTCTAGCCTTCTCTTGGGATCCTTTCCTCTCTCCTTCTCTACCCCTGCAGCTCCAAGCGTCTGGTGACCCTGGCCCGGGGACTTTCGCCCGCCTTTCTGCGCTTCGGGGGCAAAAGGACCGACTTTCTGCAGTTCCAGAACCTGAGAAACCCGGCGAAAAGCCGCGGGGGCCCGGGCCCGGATTACTATCTCAAAAACTATGAGGATGGTGAGAAACTTGGTCCCTGTTCCTGAAGGGTGGGAGGAAATTTTGTGGTCGTGGGATGGCACACACAGTGTGTGAGTGGGAGGGGTGCAGATTTGGAGGAGAGCTTGATTGAAGTTTCTCTGAAAAAGTGGAAGCCGCAGGTCCAGGACTCTCGAAATGTCAAACTTATGACATGAGTAAGAAAAGGGTCTCCACAGGTTGTCCTCATCCCAGCTGCTGGTCTTTTGATGAGCTGCAATCTCCAGACTGGCAACTTAACAGGCAAAACTTCTGGCAGGCTAGCTCTGGGGGGAGAAGGTGCAGCAGATTTCTTGAGAAAATTCAGCCATGTTAATAGATTATTCAATGGTCAGAGTCACATTTCATTCCTAAAATCCTCGCTGCACATGCTTCTTTGGTTTTTGTGTTTCTTGTCCTACTGAGATGAGAATATAGAGAGATTTAGTCTTTTTGAAAGCTCAATGAAGCCTGCTCTGATTTTCTGGACTTTTTAGATCAGTTTCTTGTTGAGGAAGAGTTGAAGAATCTCTGTAGTGCATTTTCTCCCTCTTTGACATTGCCTAACATTAGAGTTGCACCCCCTTCCCAGTTTAAAAATGAGATGACAAGTGTCGGCCTTTCTTGCCACAATCAGAGGAGTTAGTAAGTGTTGAAAGGGCTTTGAAAACTTCAAATTGTATTTCAGTGTGAGAGGCCAATCTTTTTACCTATGAACAGTGTCATTTTTTTTCTAGGGGAAAATGAAAATTCTAAATGAAGTTTTTGTTTAGAGGGTTTAGTGTTAAAATCAAAAGCTGCCTGTGTGGTTAGAGGGACATTTCCTTCAGAGAAGCACAGTAGGGACTGATGTATGTTCAGCTACTTAGGCTGTTGAAGTTGGGTAGAAGAGGCTTTAGTGTCCATTGTTGGAAGACTCTCTCTCCTGCTGTCATTTCTCATAAATAAGCTACAGTTTTAAAGAGTTTGGGGACAGGTTTTTAGGGATCACAGATTTTGTTATATTTTGTTTCATGACAGCTAAACAGGGAAACATCCTTATATTTTCTGGGATTTCACTGAGTGGGACTTCTGGATAGATATTGGAATCTATTTCAAGGGTAGCCGGGGAATACTTTTAAAAAATCTCCAAGTAGAGTCAGAGGTCAAGGCATAGTCTCCTTGAATTAGACACATGACTAGGACTTACTCTATTACATCTGCTAAAGAGTGGAGGTGTTTAAATGTACCTTTTCAAAGGTAAAAGTCATTGTTATAAAAATGTGGGCTGAAAGTTGATTTTTGCTGTCACTCAGCATAAAGTACTGGAAAGTAAAAGATATTTCTGAACAGCAGCTCTGATGGTAATTTGACCCAAGGCCTTATAGCTTCCAGGGTCACTTGTCAGCTCTGTGATCAGACATAAGAAGGGGTACATGAATGGTTTTCCTGATGGGACAGTTTTTCTTTGGATCATTTAAATTACTTCCTCTTTACTTTGCAGAAGATCTTGTAAGAGCTCTTGGAATCACTAGAGGAAAAAGAACTTTATAAGTTTAAAAATTGGCCTTTTTCTCTCAATTTGCACCTAGGATTATATGTTGATTCATTGAAAGCACTGAAATTTGCTTAAAGTGAAGGGTGCAATTTGTTGCCCTTTGTAAAAGGAGAAAGTGGGCATCATGAGGGGAAAAGAAATTAGCAGACAACTATGCCCTGTAGAACTTCATGGAATTAAAAAAGTCATAAAGCATCTAAGACGTTGTTTTCAGTCTTCCCACCAATTCAGGGGCCAGTACAGTACAGGATCATTCCATATGAAAATCTTTTTTCTTTTTTTGGTCTAACCTGGTATTAAATATCTCTAGGAATGTGGCTTTCACCACTTCTGAGGGATGAGAGTTCCTCTGTCTCATAGGTTTTTGCCTGAAAATTTCCCTTTATAATTATTCTATAAATATTTACAATGATTCTTCTCCATATTTGAAACGTCTGCCTACCAAATAATTACAGTCATTGGTGTGGGTATTAGTTTAAAAAAGAAAAGAGTTTTCTCAGAAGTTTTTATCTATACTACCTGGATTTAATTCTTGAAAAACTTTCTTTTAAAGTCATTCCTTCCAGACACTAATCTGTTTTATTGCTCCTAGCTGAACTCTTTTTGATTTATGTCTCCTTGGTAATAAGATGCTCTGAACTATATCAGTATTGAGGCCTTAACAAAGTTAAAGAGAGTAGGAATGCCCTGTTTCTGCCCTTTGATGCTCATGTATCCTTAAATCACCCACCGTTGTCTTTGTTGTTGCATTGTGGAATTCAAAGCAAAAATGTTTTATTTGGTGAAGTTCAACAGTTTTGCAAACATACTTCTTTGTGACTTTTCATCAAGTGATAACGGTTACTATCATGAGCATCTTAAAGTAATTAGCCCTTCTTAGTAAGTGGACCTTTAATAAGCACTTGGGCATCAAAGCACCTTATTAAAATGCATTTGCTTAAACATAATACAGAATAACAATGTACTTTAAAAATGTAATGTAGAATAACAACTTACATTTTGAGTAATAAGATACACCCACTGGTATATTATGAAACCCAGTGATACAGTGAAAAGAATATGGAATTTAGACTTAGTTTGTACTGCAGGCCTGATTGACTCTATCACTTATGAATGTGTGACCCTGGGCTTACTGCTTCTCTGTAACGTATCTATAATGGTAATCCCTGCTGTGCATTGCTTTTGCCTAGGAGGGTTCTAAGAGGTAAGCTGTATAATATATTTTGTTGACTGCAAAGTGCTACATCAAGGCTAAAGAGTGTTGTTTCTTTAAAGGCAACTTCTGCATATTTTTAACATACAAACTTAATGTGTTAAAATGGGGTTAAGGAGCGAATAAAATTGGGTAAAACTAAGTTTATATAGAAGGAAAGAGGTTGCTTTAATGAATTACTTGATAAGATTAAGAGAATATAGGGAGACTGTAAGACACTCAGGTGAGAATGTGAGGCTGCTATTTTTGTGGTGAAGAGATTAACTGTTAGTTTTATTATATATCATAAAATTAAGCTTGGACAATTCTCCCACACTTGTATGGCTAATTTATTTATATTGCTAGCTTCCTATGTTTTGTTATTGTTGTTTTCTCCTGAATTAGTAATGCAATTAATAAATCACGTGACTTCCATTTTCCAAATACTTTCTAAAGCACATTAAAGCAGTTGTATTCTGTTTGACTTTGAAAAGTCACTACTTATATATCATTTTGGTAGTTTCTCTGGTTACTTCTTTAAATAATTATTCACTCTACCGTGTGCCTAAGCAATTTAAATTCCATACAAACATGGTGATGATAGAGAAAGAAAAATAGGGTAGTTTTTTATACTCTAGAATCTTACCTTTGCTTAACTGTCTCTCTGTGTGATGTTCTGCCTTACTTGTTTCCGAAATGGGATAATCCTTTGTTCTTAATGTTTATTTTGCTCCAGTCTGCTCCTCATTGTTATGTCCTCAATGTGCTTTATTTGTATGTTTCTTTATAACCATAGCCACATCTTTAATGAAGATGTACACTATTATGCACATCAAAAGCCATCTTAATATTTCTAAATTTTTCATTCATCATGTTATTCTTTTGCTTAAAACCTTGATAATTATTTTTGAATGCTTGTACAACATTTTCAAACTCTTCAACAAAGTACTTTCAAAGTCTTTCATTCTCTAGGATCTATTTAAATCTCACCCCAATAATCTCCTGTAATCTCCTGTAAATATTCCTTATTTGTAAAAAGCCTTTCTCAAACAGGTCTCTTCTTTCTCTGGACTTTTGTCTTCTTTACTCTTTATGTTTATCTTTAGGGCCTTTTGCCTTGTTTTGATATTCGGCCTTTCATATATGTTTATTTTATTGATACCTTTCCAACTAGAATGGAAATTCTTTATAGGAAGTGACATTGGCTAATTATTATGTACATGCCTGACATGGTACATATCACAGTGTAGGTCTTCAACAAATATTTGTGGACACATAGTGTCAGAGCACCGTGGAAGGCCATGGGAAATGGCGGAGAGCAAAGACGTGAGTGAAGGCATAGATTAATGTTTTAGTCTTTCTTTCTTTTGCCTTCAATGCATATTTACATGAACTCAATTCTTAATGCCACTTTTAATGGTGTTGTTATTTATTTTAACCGTGTATCTTTTGTATTTGGTTGTCAAAGTTGTCTTGTTTTGGAACTAGACATTAAATCAACTTTACCACCCAGTTTAAACCCTTGCATGGGGACTACAGCTTTTTTTTATTGCTTTTTTGTCTACAGCCTTTTTTTATTGCTTTTTTTTGTCTTTACTTTTGCTTTTCCTTCTTAACCTTACGTAGATTCTGTGCATGATTTTTAAATTACTGATGTAATTGTGTATTTCGGCAACTTTCAAGGGTCTTTTTATTTCTTGAAAACATTTCAGAGAACTTCTGAAGTTCTAGGTGATGGATATGAGTATACTGTGTAAGCTCTAGGTTATCATACAACTATTATAGTTGTACTCTCTTCTCCAAAAGTTTTCCCAGTTTTCGTCAAGGTGAGGTAATTATTCTTTCTTTTTCATTTTATCAATCATGATACATAAGAACAAGAAAACTGCCAAAATACATGTTTGCCTTGAATGTAACCATTGACCATTATTTCACACGATGTTTCTGGAAATTCAATTACATTTAATTAATACTTATTAATTACCTACTGTATTTGGTTTTATGCTGATTAAGAATGGCAGAACATAAAATAAATAAGAGATGCTGTCTCAGATCACCATTAGAACACAGCATTAGTGATTGCTGTAGTCAAAAAAGCTGAACAGGGCTGGAAGAATATTATAGTGATTAGAACACTTGCTTAGGGGGCTGGAGGAATGGTTCTGCAGTTAAAGCACTTGCCTAGCAAGTGCTATGTCAAGTGGTAAGTACCAGAGCTTGTGTCCTCAGCACCACATAAGCCGAGCATGGTGGCGCACGCCTGTAATCTCAGCACTTGGGAGGCTGAGATAGGAGGATTGCCGTGAGTCCAAGGCCAGATTGGTCTACATAGTGAATTCAGGATCAGCCTGGACTACAGAGAGAACTTGTCTCAAAAAAAAAAAGTCACTTAGCAGTTGAAGTGCTTACCTAGCAAGTGCCAAGTCAAGTGCTAAGTACCCGAGTTCAATTCCCCAGCACCACATAAGCCGGGCATGGTGGTGCATACCTGTAATCCCAGCATTCGGGAGGGTGAGGCAGGAGGATTGTCATGAGTCCAAGGCCAGCCTGGGATCCATATTGAGTTTAGGACCAGCCTGGACTACAGAGTTAGACCCTGTCTTAAAAATATCACTAAGCAATTTTAAAATTAATAAGTGCAACTTTAAAGCAAAATAGAATTTTTGCATTGCCTCGAAGTATCTTTTCTATAATATTAATTAATTGTTGTATTGTTTTAATGTGTAACCATCAATTTTCCTCCTGTGTAAAAAGTTAAAGACGATGTAGAATGAAGATCTAAGTAGAATATAATTAATTTCTGTGGATAGATAAGAGATAAATGCTGGCCAGTCTTTGTTGGGAATTAGGTTAGGCCTTTGGAAGATGGGTAGATTTTGAAGTAGAAGCAAGATGAAAGAACATTCAGTTTAAGAGAAAGGCTAGGGGGGAAGCCTGATATGGGCTTGGGCAGTCAGGATACCACCCTGACTGCAAAGAAAGTACATATTAGGAATTATCTTAATTCATGTTTAAAAACAATATCTAATTCTTTTCTGTGGATAACTACAAATACATATTTTGTTAATTCAGAGACGTTTACAAATAAAGAGAAAATATCTTCTAAAGTATATGTTAGAAACTATCCTAAGGAAAATTCATAGTACTAGAATTAGGTCTAAAACTCAATTTGAAGTTTTAAGATATTCTGATGTATTTTTCTTGGCTGTAAAATACAAAAAGAAGAAAAAGAAGAAGGTAAACGTGTGGGAGAGCAGGTTTGTTACTTAAATCCAGATCAGATTTTGGGAATCTTGAATTTTGGGCATAAAATAGATTTATCCATATAGGAAAAAAAAACAGTGCTGCACCTTCTTTTAATTCACTGGATGGAAGGACATATGTTTAACATGGACTTTCAAAGGCATTTATTTTCCTACTCATCTCTTATTTACGTCACTTGGCTAAAGTATGTTATAATAACTGTACTGGACAAGCTTAAGATATGAAGTATATTTAAGAGATGGATAATCTAAAATTAAATCAATCAGTTTCTTAGGGTGTAGGATTTATAAAGTTCTTAAAATTTCCTTGTTAATTTTTTTGGTTACCCTTCTTTTGTAAAGTAATAACAGGCTAATGTGTTTTTATATGTGGCAGTAAAGCTTTATTTATAAATGTTGAATTTATTTCCCCCCCGTTATTCTTTATATTAGTATGCATTTGTGATACATAATAATTATTTTCAAATTTAGAAATTGGGATACATAGGTATCCTCATTATTTTTACTTCCTCTGCTTCATGTTCACACGTTGGGTTTCTCATACTACCACAAATGGCATATTTCGCTTTGGTCACTAATTCATTTTGCTAAGGATAAGGTTCACAAAATGCATCTGTTTTCTTACAAATGACTCACATTTATCTTTATGGCAGAATAGTATTCATATATATATATGTATTATATATATTTCTTATCCATTCATTTTTTTGATGGAAATATCAGCAGATTTTGGTATTTAGCGGTTATGAGTTATGCTTCTGTAAACATGGATAGGCATGTACCTCTGTAATGTAATGTCTTTATTGTTTTGGAAGTATAACTAGAAGAGGTACAGGTGGATCAAATTGAATATTTGTTTTCATTTTTTTGAAATACTGGTTTCCAAAATCATTCTATCAGTTTACATTTTCACCAGCATTGTAAAAGGGTTCCTTTTCTCCCACAATATCTCCAGCATTCACTGTTTTTTTTTTTTTTTTTTTTTGAGGTCTGTCAACAGTCAGTCATTCTTACTGGAAAAAGGAAGAGTCTCGATGTTGTTTTGAGTTGCATTTCTATAACAGCTACAGATGATGAGCATTTTTTTGTGTATTTATTGACCATTTATATTTCTTCTGAAAACTATCCATTAATTTCAATTGTCCATTTTTTGATTGGATCTTTATTTCTAGGAGTCTAATTCTTTTCAATTCTTTACATATGCTGACATTAGCTCTCTATCTGAGGAGTTACTGGTGATTTTTTTTTCTCATTCTGTGAGTTCTCTCTATGCTCATTTGGTTGTTTCCTTTGTCATGCAGAAGCATTTTAATGTCATATTATCTTATTTGTTGATTCTTGGTGTTATGTCTTGTGCAATAGAGGTCCAGTTCAGAAAGTCCTTGTTTTTTGTGTTATGTTTTCAAGATTTTTACCTATTTTATCCTCCAGCAGGTTCAATGTTTCTATTTTACAATCTAGGTCTTTGATACATCTTGTTTTGATTTTAATACAGGGTGAAAGATGAGGATCTTGATTCTTTTTTTCTGCATGTGGATAACCAACTTTCCCAGCATCAGCTGTATTTTTTCCCCCAGCATTTGTTTCTAGCTCCTTTGTCAAAGGTTAGATAGCTAAGGTAGTTTGGGTTGTTTCTTCATTATCAGTTCTGTTGCATTAGTCCCATTGGTCCATCTGTCTTTTTTATTTTTAACCACTGTTGCTTTACAATATAAATGAAATTGCAATGCCTTGTCTTGTTGCTTAGGATTGCTGAGTCTCTTGTGATCCAATATAAATTTTAGGATTGTTTTTTAAAGTTGTGTGAAAAATGCTGTTGGTATTTTCATTAGGATTGCATTGAATTTGTAGCAGTTTAGTTATGGCTATTTTGACAATTATGGTTTTACATACCCAGGAACAGGAGAATCTTGCTATATTCTAATGTCCTCTTCAACTTCTTTTTTGAGCATACTATAGTTTTCATTACAGCAGTCTTTGATTTCCTTGGTTAGATTTATTCCTAGGTATTTAATTTTTTTTAAAGGCTATTGTAAATAGGTTTTTTTTTGTCTCTTAGGGATTTCATTGTTGATGTGTAGGAACGCTATTGATTTTTGTGTATTGATTTTGTATCCTGCATCATGGCTGACTTTGTTGATCAATTTCTAAGAGTTTTCTGGTGGTGTTTTTGGGGTCTTTTTGTGAAGAATCATATTGTCTGCAAATAAGGATAGTTTGACTTATTCCTTTCCCATATATGTATATATTCTTTATTTTATTCTCCTGCCTGATTGCTCTGGCTAAGGTTCTAGTACTATATTGAACACGAGAACTGAGAATAAGCACCCTTACCTCATTTCTCACTTTATGGGAACTGTTTTCAATTTTTCGTCCTTTAGTGTTGTGTTGGCAGTCGGTTTGGCATAAGTGACTTTTATATCTTGAGGTAAGGCCCTTCTATTCTTCTTTTCATCTTTTTTAAAAAATCACGATTGGATGTTGGATTTTGTCAAAAGCTTTTTCTTTGTCTTTTAATGGTGATCATTGGTGATCATGTGATTTCGTGTAAAAACTTGAGAAATATTGGCATTAGTTCTTTCCTTTAGTTTCGGAAAAATTCTGCCATGAATCTTTTAGGCCCTGAGCTTTCCTTTTTAGATAGAGACTTCATTGCTACCTAAATTTTATTGCTTATTTTGGTCTGCTCAGGCTTTTTTTCCTGTCTTACTGGTTTAATTTTTATATCTGATATGAGCCTTGGAATTTATTCATTTCTTTTAGGTTCTTCGATTTATTGTAATAAGAGTTTTCAAAATAGTTTGTCATAATTTTTTGGATTTCAGCACTGTTATGATTTTACCCTTTTCATTTCTAATTTCATTGATATGGGTTTTTTTCTCTTTCCTTCTTTTGGCTAATTTGGCTAGAGGTTTATCAATGTTATTTATCCTCTCAAAGAACTAGCTCTTTGATGCTTTGATCTTTTGTGTTTTCCTTTTAGCTTTTATTTCATTAATTTCTGCTCTCATCCTTATAATTTTGTTTCCTTGTACTAGATTTGGATTATTCTTGTTTATTTTTTTTAACAACCTGAAGTGCATCATTAGATTACCTCTTTGGTATTCCTTTATTTTTTGGGGCATGTGAATTCATAATTTAAAATTTTCATCTTCTTACTACTTTTATTGTGTCCTATATATTCTAGTATAATGTGCTTGCATTATCATTTAACTCTAGGAACTTTTTGTTTTTTTACCCTGGTTTCTTCTGTGACCCTTTGCTTCTTCAGTAATGTATTATTTAATCTCTATGTATTTGTGTAGCTTTTTTTTTGTTTTTTGATATGTAGTTTCATTCTACTATGATCTGAGAGTATTCAAGGAATTGTTTTAATTCCTCTATATTTATTTAAGCACACTTATGGCTAAGGTATTGTTTTTTCTTTGCAAAAAGTTCTGTAGGCTGCTGAGAAGGTATATTCCATTGATGCTGTAACACTATAGATATCACTTAAATCTGTTTTTTTCGTGATGCAGTTTAGTTCTAATGTTTCTTTATTAATTTTTGTCTGGCCTCTTTCCTTCCTTCTCTCTCTCTCTCTCTCTCTCTCTCTCTCTCTCTCTCTCTTTCTCTCTCTCTCTCTCTCCTTCCTTCATACTGGGGTTAGAACTAGGGACCTTTTCTTTGAGCTACATTTGCAACTCTTTTTACAAATTTTTTGTTTTGAGAAAATGTCTCACTTAGTACCCAAATTGTTCAGGCTGGGCTTGAATTTATGGTCCTGCTGCGTTAAGCTCCCAGTGTGTTGAGATGCATGTGCCACCATGCCCAGCTCTATCGTTTCTAACAAAGCAGTGCTAAAATACTATATTTATCTTTCCATATTGGAACTTGACCTAATTTTTCTCTTTAACAACTATTTAAACACCCTTCTTCATCTTAATCTTTCTAGCTCTAAGCGATTCTTTGTGCGAATGTTGAGAGATTGGCCACAGCAAAACTAACCTTATGCATCATTTTATGTTTTTTTTTAAAATAAGACAGATGCTTTGTAAGGCTTTGGATGTAGATTGAAAGTGACACTAAACATGTTTTGACTTTTTGTTCAAATAGTACATCGTCACTATGTAACTTTTGAAGAATTCCTGGTGAGAATTTCTGGATTCTTTTTGAATGTCACTCATTTCATTAAAGCTGCTTTATGAACTTGAGTTCTAGTCAGTCCATTAAGAAAGATTTATAAAAAGCTGGAACAATAGCTAGTTAGAAACAGACTAAAGAAAGTATAACATAGCAGTCATTTTTGTATAATTTTTAATGTTCTTTAAATATTAAGAAAGCTCTTATCCTCACAGCAACTCTGTTTGGTAATTTTATTTTTATATAGCCATTTTCATTTTTATAAGTGGGAAAGCAGGCTCATGGAAGTTGTAAAAGAAACATGGTTTTAAGTGACAGTACTGGGATTAGAACTCAGTATTCCAAGCCTGATATTGTTATATGAAGTATAGCAATTAATGCAAATTCTTTCCATCTACTGAAATGAACTGGGATGAGTACTTAAGTTTTATGGTGGTTAGGCCAGCTTGAAACATGTATCTGGGAGACCACAGTGGTTCTGTGATTTCTTTAAGAGGTCATGTCTACTTGTACGTGTGTTGGGCTCAATTTAGTGTTGGATTCTGCCATGTTTTTGAGGTATTCTTTGTCGACAGAGCAAAATGCCATTCAAGATCTAGGACTTTAATTTTAGACTCCCTTTAAACTGGGCACCAGTACTTGAGGTGAGTTTAGAACCAGTCCAGAGCATAGGATACAGGAAACTTTGAAAATTATCCGTAGGATGCCCTTGTCACTGCTGAGACTTACAATAAAGGATTTAAAAGACTTTTACATACAGACATAAATTAGCTATGACAGTGTAGGGAAAGAGTAGAGGTACCTGTTTTCTTTTACTAGAGAGAAGGCCTATAGTTATCAAACAGAGGGTCTGGAACTAGAACTTGAACTTTCTGGTGACATAGTTACTAAACCATATTCATTTAGAACAATGTCTGTAGTCATGATTGAGATAAATCTCTGCATATCTCTCAGTGCTATAATAGGTATGCTATTCTCAGCTGGGTATTTATTTTTTTATTGTTGGAAAACCAGATTTGTTGACTTAACATGCCTGGCCATTATAGATCTTTTTGGAAGAGTAAACTCAAGGTAAATTCAGTGAGATACAGATTCAAAAAGAACAGCAGGACAATCTTAGCCAACTTAAAATTCATAGGTGAAACTAAGCATGTAGTCAAAACTGTGCGGGGTGGCTGGGGGAGGGGAATACTGTTGTTTCGTAGAACATTTGTAGCAGCAAATGAATGCCACCTTGGCCAGGATTTTCAACCACTTGGAGCAGAAAACTACACTTATTAAATGTCTTCACAAGGGGTTTTGTGTTAGTGAATGACTGAGGTCTTTTGTTTCTTCTGATTTCCTCATAGCAATAAAGTTGAAGTTTAGCAAGCTTTCAGAGTGAAATTTCTCGTGGAAGTCATAACCACAAGTTTTAACTTTTCATCACCTAAATGTGAAACAGAATGAATGAAAATTTGAGGGGAGGGGAAAAGAAAGTTGAGGACACATGTGGTGTGTGTCAAGAACAAGTGTAAATCAGGAAGGTGTGGTAATGGGGATTTCCTGTGTCACATAACTGCTGAAATACTGCTCCCTCACCTTCCATCAATAAATTCCAAATGAAAGTGTTGGCTTTTCTGACAACTTGCAAAGATGTTTTGCCCCTTACCTGACACTGACTTTCCTTGAAACAGTGATCAACAGTTTACAGTTGGGAAAATTCTGTCTTTGGGGATAATGTATTCTTTGATTGTGGCAGGTATCTACCTGTGGGATGGGGCCAGACTAGTGCACCTGTGCCTATTCTTTTTATACAAGTTGTGGAAGCATTCATTTCTAGGTTTCCAGGTCTAGTAATAATATCTGTGATTTATTGGACATTTATCTGTCCCAACTACTGAGATAAGAGCTTTTCGATGGTGATCAGACTTGTTCCTCAGAACCCCATGAGGCAGCTATTCTTAATTGTTCCAATTGATAGAAGCTTAGAAATGTTCTTCAGTGGTTCCCTGTTCTGACTTCTTTTTAGAAGTAACTAGAGTAACTTTAATTGGGTCCTAAGCCAATTAAATCACTCTCTAGGTTAGAACTTCAGTATAACAATAAAAAGATCTCCCAAGATGGTTCTAAAGTTTGCAGGAATGTGAGAACCTCTGAGTGAAGTGCTTTATCTAAGGCATCCCAAGTGGGTCTATAGAGGCATTTAGAGCCTAGGCGTAGCCAACTCTTGCAATGATCCTAATACTTGTAATGTGCATATGCATTATGTAGGGTTCCACATAAAAATAAGATTCCAAGTTTCTGAAATACTTTAGGTGATGTCTATGGTTCTGGCCTAGGGACTACACTTAAAGCAGCAAAGCTTTGCTCCTGTGTGCATACTCATTTACAATGTACATACTAATTTAGTATGTATGGAAGACAGAAAGAGAAAATCTTCACTGAAAGCAAAATGAGGGCTAAGATGAACTTCTTATCATTTTGCTTTAGTAATGCTGGCATCCTGGTTAAATAAACTGATCAGTGCTTTTCTAGGATGATTGTAGCCTTTTCTAGGGCTCAATCCTGTGTTTCAGGTTACTTTTTCATTCTTGGAATTTTGAATTATCAAGACTTCATTTGTTGAGGCACTTTCATTGGCTGCTGGTGGAGTCGTGATTGTTAAGTTGGTTGTCAAAAACTCCTCCCATTTTCTTAAAAGGTGCTGATACACGAGTTCAGACAGAATGAGGAACTTCAAGAAAATGGGAGACACAGCTCTTGCCCTGATGCAAGTTAATCTTTAGCAGGAAAAAAATGACATAGATTAGTTAATGATATGTAGAAATATGAACCAATTTCTGAGGAAGAAACAATAACCTGAACTTGAAACAGTTAATGCTGACTTCATGGTGTCACTATATTTCCTGCCCTTATTGTTTCCCCCAATTATTTTTTATTAGTATGTGTTGCAATACAGAATAATTACTTTCAACTTGGGAAATTAGTGCATATACAGATCAGATCTCAATCATTTTTTACATCCCCAGTCCCTCTCTTCCCTTTCATCTCTTCCTTTCCCCAGATCCTCTTTCCCTCCTCACAAAATCTACTTTTCGGTTTCCTGTCATCTTCCTTTTCCCCCTCTTTTAGTTATTACACATTTTTTAATATAAGAGAAACCACATGATATTTAATGTTCTAAGTCTCTTCACTTAGCATAATGGTCTCAGGGTGCATTCATTTTCCTACAAATGACTCAAATCTATCTTCCTTATGGCAGAATGATACTGCATTATGTATATATACCACATCTTTGTTCATTCATCTGTTGATGAACATTTAGGTTACTTTCAAGATGTAGCAAGATTCATGAGTTTTACTTCTGTAAATATGCGTTATGCATGTATCACTGTAATAAGATGTCTTTAACCCTTTTGAAAAGAAACTCAAAAGAGGTATAGCTGGGTAAATAAAACTTTTATTTCAGTTTTTAAGAAATCTCCATATTGATTTTCATAGTGCTTATACTAGTTTACAGTCTACCAGTAACATAAAAAAGTTTTTTTTCCTTCACAGCCTTGTTACAGTTTGTTTTTCTTTTGAGTTCATGATAATAGCCATTTTTAATGAAGTAAAATGGAATTTCTGGGTTGTTTTGATTTATATTTTTCTAATGGCTAAATGTTGAACATTTTAAAATGTGCTATTAGGCACTTGTACTTCTTATGAGAAGTGTATACTCATTTCAGTTGCCCATTTTTTGACTGGGTGATTTATTTTGGGGAGCCATAAACATTTATCAGAATTTAAGTTGAGGCTCAGGGTGTAGTTCAGCAGTGAAAATGCTTGCCTAGCAAGCATAACATGTAGGGTTTGATCCCCCAGCACCGTGTAAGCCAGATGTGGTGCCACATGGCTGAAATCCCAGCACTTGGGAGGCTGAGGCAGGAGGATTGCTATGAGTTCAAGGTCAGCCTGTGTTATATGGTGAGTTCAGGCTCAGCCTAGACTTCAGAGTGAGTCTTTGTTTCCAAAAATGAATAAAGCAAAACCAAACCAAACTAAAAAACTTTAAAAGAATTTAGGTCACTAGACCATTGCTGAGATTTACAAATGTTTCCTCTGCATTCTCAAATAGTTTTATAATTTTGAGATTAAAGGCCCAGGTAATTCTCAAGAATTACATGCATAAATTTTTAAATTATAGAATAAATGTTTTTATTCTAGAATATAAGTAACATCATCAGCCTGTACTCATTTATTGAGCTGTTCCAAGGTACCTGACTGTGCTAAAATCTTCACAAGAATTGGCTCATGTAATCTATCTTTTCCTGAGTATAATTATTTTTTACTATGAATATACAACATATAATAGTTATGTTGGCAAAAAAAGGAATCCTCCATAGTGGTTGTACCAGTTTACAGTCCCACCAGTAATGTAGAAGGGTTCCTTTATTGCCGCATACTCACCAGTATGTATTGTTTATTCAGTTCTTTTTTTATTTTCCCCCCTTTTTGATAGGTATACATCAATCTTGAGTATGTTGTGTGCATACATATTGCAGAAAAATGACAATTTTTTTCCCTTCTCTCTTTTTGATCTTCCCATGCCCTCCTCTACCAGTTCCCACTGTTCCCCTCACTTAGTTTTATGAAATGATTGTGATCTCGGTTTCTCATATTAGAGAAACCATTTGATATTTAACCTTCTGCGTCTGACTCACTTCACTGAGCATGAGTGTCTCAGGTTGAATCCTTTTACCTACAAAATTCTCAAAGCTATCTGTCTTTATAGACGAGTAGCACTCCATTGTGTACATATACTACAATTTATGTATCCATTGGTCTGTTGATGGGTATTTTGATGTCTTCCACATTTTAGCTATTGTTAGTTGTGCTGCTGTGAACATAGGTACACATGTATGTTTGTTATATGATGCTTTTAATTCTTTTGGAAAATTTCCTAAAAGCAGTGTCACTGGACCAAAGGGGATATTTATTTCCAATCTTTTGAGAAACTTCCATACTGCTTTCTGTAGTGATTGTACCAGTTTACATTTTTATCAGCAGTGTAAGTGGGTTCATTTTCCCCACAGGGTCAACAGTACTGATTGCTGTATGAGTTCTTGATATGTGCCATTCTCTCTGGGATTAAATGGTATCTTAGTGATGTTTTGATTTGCATTTTTTTTAATGGCTAAAGATGTTGAGAAGTTTTTTCATGTATTTAGTGGACATTTGAACTTTTTCATCTGAGAACTGCCTATTCAATTCTGTTACCTATTTTTCAATCAGACAGATCTTTGATTTTGAGGGGCTTATTTTTCTTCAGGTTTTTTTTTTTTTTGTATATTCTACTTTGAGCCTCCTGTCTGAGGTATAGGTTCCCATTTTGTTGGTTCTCTCTTTACTCTGTTGATAATTTCCTTTGCTGTGCAGAAACTTTTCCCCCCACATTTTATTGATATGTATATGTGCAAAATTCAAGGTTTACAATGAAGTTGAGCATTTTGTGCACATAACTTATCTTGTCAAGGTGATAAGGGCTTTCCCACTCTCCTTTTGTCCCACCCCCTACCCACCCCTCCTTCCCTCCTCCCCCACCTTACTCCCCTCTTTCACTTTGTCTTTCGTCTTAAGTTCCATAGGAGTTGTGATCTGGGTCTCTCATATCAGAGAGACCATTAATTTGAAATAGTCCCATTTGTTAATCTGGGGGCTATTTCCCTTGTTTTTGGTGACTTGTTAAGAAAGTTCTTGCGTAGACCTATATATTTTTTTTTTTGCATAATTTGTCTTCCAGAAGTTCAGTGTTTAAGTTTTAATATAGAGGTCTTTGATTCATTTTAATTTAATTTTGGTGCATGGTGACAAGCGTGTGTCTAGATTCACTCTTCTACATGTGGATATCCAATTTTCCCAGTATTGTTGAAGAGGCAATCCTTTCTCCAGTATATGCTTTTGGCTTCTTCATCAAAGATCAGGTAGCTAAGGGTATTTGAGTTTTTCTCTGCGTTCTTTGTTTTGTTCCACTGGTCAACCTGTCTATTTTTGTGCCAGTACCATACAGTTTTTATAGCTTTTGCTTTGCAGTTTAACTTGATGTTTGGAATCATAATGCCTCCTGCCTTAGTCTTGTTACTTAGGATTGCTTTGGCTATTCTAAGTCTCCTTTGGTTCCACACGAATTTAAGGATTATCTTTTCAAGTTCTGTGAAAAAAATTGTTGGTATTTTGATAGGAATTGTATTAAATCTGTATAGTTTGGGCAATATAGTCATCTTGACTATATTAATTCTGTCTGTCCAATAGCAGGAGATGTCTTTCCATTTTCTGATGTCTTCTTCAACTTCTTTCTTCAGTGTTGATACAGTTTTCCTTGTGTAGGGTCTTCACTTCCTTGTTTAAGTTTACTCTTAGTATTTAATTTTTTGATGAGATATTGAGACTGGATTATTCTTCTGAGCTTTTTATCAATGAGTTCATTGTTAGTATAGAGGAATGCTGTTTTAGTATTGATTTGGTAGCCTGCAATTTGGCTGAACTTGTTCATTTTTTCTACGAGTTTCATAGTAGAGCTTTTAGGGTCTTCTATGTAGATAATCATATCATCTGCAAATAAAGATAGTTTGACTTCCTCCTTTCTGGTGTGTATTCCTTTTATTTTAGTTTCTTGCCTGATTGCTATGGTGAGAGTTTTGAGGACTGTGTTGAATAGGAGTTGTGAGAGTGGACAGCCTTGTTGTGTTCCTGGTTTAAGGGGAGAATGCTTTCAATTTGTCCAAATTTGCTATGATGTTTGCATTTTGGCATATATGGCTTCTATCTGTTTGAGGTATACTTCTTTTCCTTGGGTTTTTTTTTTAAATCATGAATGGATATTGGATTTTATCCAAGGCTTTTTCTGCATCAGTTGAGATGATCATGTGTTTTTTGTTCTTGCCTTTGTTGGTGTGAATTACACTGATTGATTTATGTGTGTTGAACCAGCCTTGTATCCCATGAATGAAGCCCACATGAGTATGGTGTATGATCTTTTTGATTGCTTGCTGGATTCTATTTGTCAGAATCTTATTAAGGATTTGTGTATATTCATTAAGGATATTGGCTTGTAATTTTCTTTCCTGGTTAAGTCTTTATTTATTTTTGCCATTGGATACCGCTAGCCTCCAGAAATAAATTTGATAGTATTCCTTCTCTTTCAACTTTGTGGAACAGTTTGCACAGCATTGCAGTTAGCACTTCCCTGAATTACTAAAAAATTGTTCTGTAAATCCATTTGGTCCCTGACTTCTCATATGGGAAGAGACTTTATTATTGCTTCAGTGTCTGTGTGTGTATGGGGCTATTTAAGGTCTTTAATGTCTTGTTGGTTCTATGTTGATATTCTGTGTGTGTCTAGACAGGCATTCATTTTTTCCCAGTTCTCCAACTTGTTGGAACATAAGTGTATGAAGTAGATCCTTATATTTTTCTGAATTTCTGCAGTGTCCATTGTAATTTCATCCTTTTTATTTCTAATTGCATTGATGTGTTTTTTTTTCTTTTCTACTTTTGGCTAGTTTAGTTCAAAGTTAATCAGTTTTGTCTGTTCTTTGAAAGAACCTGCTGTTTAATTCATTGATTTTTTTGTATTTTTGTTTAGTTTCAATTTCAGTAATTTCTGCTCTCATCTTTATAATTTCTTCCAGTACATTATTTGAGTTTTTGATACCAGCTATTCTTACTGGGATGAGATAGAACCTCAATGTTGTTTTGATTTTCATTTTTTAATGGTTGAAGATATTGAGTATTTTTGAATATATTTGTTGCCATTTGTTCTTTTATCTGAGAACTGTAATTCATTTCAATTTTCCATTTTTAATTGGGTCTTTATTTTGTGCAATCGAATTCTTTTAGTTCATTATATATTCTAGATATTAGTCTCCTATCCAAGGAGTAGGTGGCAAATTATTTTTCCTACAATGTCAGATTTTCTCTTTACTTTGTTATTTTCTTTGCAGAAGCTTTTAACTTTGGTATACTCCATTTGTTCATTCTTGGTGTTAAATTTTGTGCAACAGGTATTCTATTGAGAAAGTTCTAGCCTAATCCCATAGAGGGAATACTTTAGGAATAGGGGAAATAAAATCTCCAAATTAATGATTAGGCCACAGTAGGCATACCTATTTGGGTTCCTAAAGACCACACATACAACAACAACAGAGAGAGAAAAAAAACAGACTTGTGGATATGTATGTTTAAGAAGTCTCAAAGTAGATCATTCCCATGCCCTTTTTTTAGATTGTATATTGTTGACAAGTTAGAGGATTCATCAGACAGGGTATACCCTACATATACATTATTATGTTCAACGTATCCCTTTTGTATGCTGACTTTAATTCCTTTGGGTATAGACTAACAAGTGGTTAGCTAGGTCTTACTGACTGTTGTCTATATTTTTTTTCACCCCAATGAACCTCCCTACTGACTTCCTTTTTGGCTTTACTAATTTACATTCCCAACAGCAGTGTAGAAGTATTCCTCTCCCCACCCCCACCACCTGAATCTTTGCTATAATTTTTTTTTTTTTGTATTCTCGATGACTTATTCTGATTGGGATGAGATGGACCTTTATAGAAGCTTGGGTTTCCATTTCCATAACAGGTAAAGATATTGAATGTATTTGCACATATTTATTGGCCATTTGCTTTTGACTTTCTTCCCTGTGAGTTCCACTATTTCAGGGCCCATGACATTATTTTCTGGGGTATCAGGAATCTCTGTGGGTGCTGTTTCTTTGTCTTCTTTCTATGTTTCTGTTCTGGAGGGACTTCACTTTAAAGGCTGCTGTCTGAGGTTCTGGGCTCCGGGAGGACTTTCTTCCATCTGTGGATGCCAGCATCTCAGGAATGTTCTCATTTGTCCTGGGGCTGCTTCCTGGGATGCTGTTTCTCTTCCACTTTAGATATGTCTTTGGGATTTTTGACCTTCCAATGGCCTCCTATCAATTGTTAGGGTGCTCCTTCCTGTCTTATCTTGGTTAGAGGTTCCAGGATCTGTATGGACTTTCCTCTGTCTGGAAATGCTGGCAGCTCCCAGCTGTTCACAGTTGCCCTGTGATAGCTTCTTGGGCTGCTGTTTACCTCCACTTCTGTTGTGTTTCTAGGGATTCAGACCTTCCTGTGGCTTCGTTTCAATTGTTTGGGCACTCCTCCCTGTCCTAGCTACATTGAACAGGCGCTTTTTTTTTCCTTCTATATTCTCAACTTCATAAGTGAATCTACAAGGAGACATTGTGTATCTCTTTTTCTTGGCTGCCATCTTGACTGGAAGTCTGTCATAAATTTCTTTAAGGTCTTTTTGTCATGGAGACAGATTTTTACTTCAGTGTCACTTTAAGTGATATTTTTGCAGGGTGTGGGAGTCTTGGTTGACAGTTATTATCTTTTAGTGCTTTGAGGACTTCACTCTGGACTCTTGTGGCCCTGAAAATTTCTGTTGAGAAGTCTGCTGTTACTCTGATAGGTTTGCTTTTTTATGTAACTTTCCTTTTGTTCTCTTACAGCTTTTAGGATTTTCTCTTTGATGTGTGTATCCATGAGTTTTATTATAATACGTCTAGGGGAGCTCCTCTTTCGGTCCTATCTTGTAGGTGTAAGGTATGCTTTCATCATCACTAGTGTGTCTGTTTTTTTTTTTTTTTATGTGGGAAGTTTACTCTTATGACTTCAGCAAATAGGTTTCTTACTTCCTAAGTATAGATTTCCATTTTTTCTGTATTCCTGCTACTCTGAAATTGAGTTTCTTTGAGTCTTCTATAATCTGTTATATTTCATTTCTTTGTTATGTTGAATTATTTGATAGTCATGTAGAGTCTTGGCTATTATTTCGTTCTTGTTTTCTGCATCAAAAGTTCTCTCCTAATTTGGGCCCATTTTGTTCCCTAATATTTCCATGGAGGTCTTCATGTCTTGATGCTCTTCCTTTATTTTTTCATATTTTTGAATTCTGTAGTGAATTTGTCATTTTCTATATTAACTTCTGTAATTCTGCTGGTTTTGCATTTGTTTCTTTTTTATCCCCATTTTATTAATATGAATCAGTGCAAAATTTAAACTTTGCATTGATCTTGAGCATTTTGTGCACCTACATATCTTGAAAAGGTTACAAGACCTTCCTCTCTCCCCTTTTGGCCCTCCCTATCTAGTCCACCACCCCAGTTTCCATTATTTTCCACATTAAATTCCATGAGATAATTGTGATCTGGGTTTCTCATATTGGAGAAGCCATTCAGTATTTCACTTTCTGCTTCTCACTTCACTAAGCATGATGGTCCCAAGTTGCCTCCATTTGCCTACAAAGGCCTCCAACCTATCTGTCTTTATAGGTTCATAGTATTCCATTGTGCATAAATACCACAACTTGTGTATCCATTAGTCTGTTGATGGGTATTTTGCTGTCTTCCACATTTTAGCTATAGTTAGTTGTGCTGCTATGAACATGGGTATATGTGTATCTCTATTGTTTTTAACTCTTTTTGGGAATATTCCCAGAAGAGGTATCGCTGGATTGAAGGGGAAATTTATTTCCAACTTTTGAGAGACTTCTGTACTGCTTTCCATAGTGGTTGTGCCGGTTTACATTCCTACCAGCAGTGCAGGAGGGTTCCTCTTTCCCCACAGCCTCCCCAGCACTGATTGCTGTTTGAGTTCTTGATATAGGCCAATCTCTCTGGAGTTATATGGTATCTTAGCAATGTTTTGATTTGCATTTCTCTTACATCTTTCCATGTATTTATTAGCCATTTGAACTTTTTCACTAGTGAGCTGCGTCTTCGTTTCTTTTGCCCATTTTTCAATAGGGTTTGTTGATTTTTGGGGCGCTTACATTTCTTCAGTTCCCTGTGTATTCTGGTTATGAGCCTCCTATCTGAGGTGTTGGTGGTGAATATTTTTTTCCATTCTGTTGGTTCTCTTTTTACAGTTTGATAATTTCCTTGCTATGCAGAAACTTTTTAATTTGACATGATCCCATTTATCAATAATGGGGACAACTTCTTTTGCTTTTGGTGTCTTATGAAAAAGTCTTTGCCTACAGCCATGTCTTTTAGATATTTGCCTGATTTGTCTTCTAGAAGGTTCAGTGCTTCACTTTTAATAACTACGCCTCTAATCCTCCTTGATTTGATTTTGGTACATGGTGATAGGTGTGTGACTAGATGCATTCTTCTGCATGTGGATGACCAGTTTTCCCAGCACCACTTGTTGAACAGACTGTCCTTTTTCCAGTGTATGCTTTTGGCTCCTTTATTGAAGATTAGGTAGTTGAGGGTATTTGAGTTTGTCTCTGCATCTTCAGTTCTGTTCCACTGGTCTGTCTGTTTTTGTGCCAGTACCAAACTGTTTTTACAGCTCTTGCTTTATAGTACTGCCTGATGTCTCGTATTGTAATGCCTCCTGCCTTTGTCTTGTTAGGCAAGATTGCTTTGGTTATTCTAGGTCTCTTTTGGTTCCATATAAATTTAAGGATTGTTGTTTCAAGTTCTTTGAAGAAATTTGTTGGTATTTTTAAAGGAAATGCATTGAATTTATATATCAATTTTGGCTGTATAGTTATTTTGACTACATTTATTCTGCCTATACAAGAACGGGATGTCTTTCCATTTTCTGATATTGCCTATGACTTCTTTTTTTTTAACATAATGTAGTTTTATTTATATAGGTCTTTCACTTCCTTGATTAGGCATGCTCCTAGATATTTAATTTTTTGCTGGGTAATTGAGAAGGGGATTGTTTTTCTGAGCTCTTTCTCAGTTCGTTGGTAGTGTAGAGAAAAGCTATTGATTTTTTAGTATTGATTTGGTACTGTAATTTGGCTGAATTTGTGTATTATTTCTAAGAGTAGGGGAGTTTTTGGGGTCCTCCATGTAGATAATCATATCATTTGCAAATAAGAATAATTTGACTTCTTCCTTTCTGATGCAGATTCCCTGTATTTCACTTTCTTGTCTGATTTCTATGGCAAGTGTTTCAAGGACTATGTTGAATAAGAGTGGTGAGAGAGGACAGCCTTTTCGTGTTCCTGTTTTGAGAGGATGCTATTTCAGTTTATTTCCATTTACTATGATATTTGCAGGAGGTTTATCATATATGGCTTCTATCAGTTTGAGGTAAGGTCCTTCTGTACCAGCTTTTCTCAGTGATTTTATCATGTAAAGGTGCTGGATTTTATCTAAGGCTTTTTCTGCATCAATTGAGATTATCATGTTGTTTTTGTTTTTGCTTTTGTTGATGTGGTGCTTTATAATTTATTTACGTATGTTGATCCAGCCTTGCATCCCAGGAGTGAAGCCCACTTGATCATGGTGTACTTTTTGTGATTACTTGTTGGATTCTATTTGCAAGAATCTTACTAAGCATTTTTGCATCTATATTCATTAAGATTGTTGGTCTATAATTTTCCTTCCTGGTTAAGTCGTTGTCTGGTTTTGGGACTAGGGTGATGCTAGCCTCCAGAAATGACTTTGGTACTATTCCTTCTCTTTCTACTTCATGGAGCAGTTTGAGAAGGATTGGAGTTAGCTTTTCCCTGAAGTACTAAAAAAATTCTTCTGTGAATCCATCTGGTCCTGGGCTTTTATTTGGAGGTAGAGCTTTGATTACTGCTTCAATTTCTGTGTATGTTCAAGATTTTTATGTCTTCTTCATTTCATTTTAGGATTTCATTTGTATTTAGGAAGCGATCCATTTCTTCTCAATTCTCGAACTTGTTAGAATATAGGTGTTCAAAATAATTTCTCATAATATTTTGAATTTCTACATATCTGTTGTAATTTCACCCTTTTCATTTCTAAGTGTGCTAATTTGTGCTTTTTCTTTCCTTCTCTTGTTGAGTTTAGCTAGAGATTTGTCTTGTTAATTCTTTCAGAGAACCAGCTCTTTGACTAATTTTTTTATTGTCTTTTTGATTTCAATTTCATGTCTGATCTTTATAATTTCTTCTCTTCTATGCTTTTTGGGTTAAGTTGTTCTTGTTTCTCTACGTCATTAACGTGTTTATTTGTGACTGTTCTGTTCTTTTAATGTGTGCATTTATGGCTATGAATTTCCCTCTAAGTACTGTTTTCATTGTGTCCCATAGATTTTGCTATGATGTACTTACATCATCATTTATGAAGTTTTCGATTTCTTCCTTATTTCCTCTGTCATCCACTGTTTGGTCAGTAGTAAGTTGTTAAGTCTCCATGTATTTGTGTATTTTCTTCTGTTTCTATAGCTGTTAAGTTCAAGTTTTATTTCACTACGGTCTGAGAGTATAGAAGGAATTATTCGATTCCTTTGTATTTATATAAGCATGACTTATGGCCTAGAACATTGTCTATTTTAGGAAAAGTTTCATATGCTGCTGAGAAGAACGTGTATTCAGTTGATGTTGGGTGGGAAACTCTGTAAACATCTGTCACGTCCAAGTTTTATATAGTGTCATTCAGCTGTTGTATATCTCTGTGGATTTTTTGTCTGGTTGATCTATCTATTTGTGATAGTGGAGTATTAAAGTCCCCAATATAATTGTATTGGGGCCTATATGTTCTTTCAGATCTAATAACTTTTGGTTTACATAATTGGGTGTTCTAGAGTTGGGAGCATATATATTGATAATTGATATGTATTGATCATTGATATATATTGAATCCTTCCTATTCTGTTGTTCCTTTAACCAGTATATAGTGACATCTTTGTCTGTCCTCACCTGTTTTGTTTTGAAATTTTATGAGTCTGATACTAAGATAGCTACTCCTGCTTGTTTTCTGGGACCTGATGAATGAATTATTGAATTCTACTCTTTTATTTTCAGTCTATGAGTTTCTGTGTGGCTGAAGTGTGTCTCTTGTAAGCAGCAAATTGTGGGTTTCTGTTTTTTAATCCAATCAGCTAGTCTATGTCTTCTAATAGGTGAGTTGAGACCATTCATATATAGAGTAATTACCGAGGTATGTTTGGTATGTCCTGCCTTGTTATAGTTTTTCAACATTTTTTATTAGCCTTACTTTTTCTCAGCTCATTCTCCTCTAGCTGTTGTCTCTTTTTCTCTGGGGTCATTGGTGTTGTTGGCTTTCCTTTTGCTTTCTAAGTTTCCTGTAAGTATTCTCTGCAATGCTGGTTTAGTGGCTGCAAATTCCTTTAAGCTTTCTCTATCGTGGAAATTTGTAATTTCTCCCTCTACTTTAAAAGATTCTTTTGATAGATATAGCAGTCTTGGTTGGCATTTATGTTCTCTTAGTGCTTGGATGACATTGCTGTATGATCTCCTGGCTTTTAGAGTCTGGGTTGAGAAGTCTGTAGTTATCCTGATGGGCTTACCTTTGTAGGTCACCTTCTCTTTTTCTCTTACAGGTTTTAGTATTCTCTGTTTCTTTTGGGTTTCTAGTATTTTAATTGTGATGTGTTGTGATGAAATTTTCTTTTGATCAAGATTGTTTGGTGTTCTATATGCCTGCAGTAGTTCCATGTTTATTTCTTTTCTTAGATTTGGGAAGTTTTCTTTCATAATTTCATTGAACATGACTTTTAAGCCTTTTGGTTTGTCCTCAGTCTTCTCCTGGACTCCTGTAATTCTGAGGTTGTTTCTCTTTGAATCACCTATCAGCCATTGTAATGATTCGCTTTCTTCCTTACTTTGCATTTTTTACAACCTGTATGTTTCTGCTCAATCATTTTATATTTTAGGTCTTATACTCTATTCTGAAAATGTTTGAAGTGGTTGCTTATTATTTCCTGTGTGTTTTTCACTTCCTGCATGTCTACATTCAATTTTTTTATGTCTCTGTTGTGTTCTTCTCTGATTTTTTTGTGTTGCCTTCATTATCTTCTGCTTCATATGTTCCTTGTTCTTCTCTAATTGCTTTTCAATATTTGCTGTTACCTTAGCTATGTCATGGTGTAGCTCTTGCATTATTCGTTTTATTTCCTGTTTTAATTCAAAGTATTTCCGGGCCCAGTAGTTGTCATCTTTTTTGCCTTTTTCTTCTTTGGATTCTGCAATTTCAGGATCCCTGGTATCATTTTGTCATTTTCTGGGGTGTCAGATCTTTTTGTAGGAGATATATTACCATGTTTCCTCATGGTTCTGCTGTCTCTGGCTGTCTCTGGCTGCCTCTGGCTAGCTAATTCTGATGTGCTGGAAAAAAGGGTACAGCAAAGGCCCAGTCTTCAGTGCTTCTGGTAGCCTCTGGGGCTCGGGATTGACAGAGTAATTGAATTCCCTGGAAGCCTCCAGAAGCCTCTGAGAACCTCTGGCTCATGGGACGGGTGGGGCAATGGAGTTCCCAGTCATAGGGGTAGGCAGCGGCCACCTGGAAGTCCCCTCTTCCCCGCCCCCCCCCCCCCCCCCCCCCCCCCCCCCCCCCCCCCCCCCCCCCCCCCCCCCCCCCCCCCCCCCCCCCCAGCCGGGATAAAGCTCAAACCAGCGTTCAGTATTCCTTTGCTCCACTTGGTCATCAGTGGGTGTAGATTGGCGTGTGTTGGTTGATACCTTTTCTGCTTTGGGCTGAGACACAGAGGGCTGCCAGACCAGAGCAGTAGACTCTGAATGGCAGCCTCTTGTGCTTTTCTTTGTTGTTTTTAAGTCATTTCTCTGCACCCTCCCTCTAGGTGTGGCCTGTCAGGTTCCCTGGGCAGCAGGAGGCAGACAGGTCCCTGATTTTCTTGCTCCTGAGTTGGAGCTAAAGTCAGAAATTTCATAAACCTCCCCCCCCCCATTTTATTGATACGTATAAGCGCAAAAAATTAAGGTTTACAATGAAGTTGAGCATTTTGTGCACCTATGTATCTTGTCAAGGTGACAAGGACTTTCCCACTCTCCTTTTGTCCTTCCCTCCTTCCCTACCCTATCACCCTGTTTCACTTTGTTTTTCTTTTTAAGTTCTATGAGATAGTTGTGATCTGGGTTTCTCGTATCAGAGAGACTATTCGATGTTTCACCTTTTGCTTCTGTCTCACTTCACTAAGCATGATGTTCTCAAGTTTCTTCCATTTGCCTGCAAAAGTCTCCCCCATTCCTGGAGAGGCGCTGGGCTGGCAGTGCTGGGCTGGCCCGCAGGCAGCTGTCAACTCTGGGAGATATGGCTTCTGTGGCAGCTTGCTGTGCCTTCCTTAGTCTTTTTGTCTTGCACCCTGTCTGTGTGTGTTGCATTTTAGAGTCCCCTCCGTGTGGGGAGTGGATAGTGGGCCCCTTGATTCTGTGTCCCAAGCTGGAGCGAATGCCCATGTTTCTCATTGCTGGCTGAGCTTCAGATTTTGCCATCCCCGTTAGTTGCAATTCTCCTTTCTATCCCCCCCCAACCCCCCATCATGTCCCTTAATTTGATCCTTGGGGCAGCTGCAAGCCATGGGGATTACAGCGTGCTGTCCTCTCCTCTGGCTGCTGAATGGCACGCAGCTGCGTTGGGGGATATATATGGCTGTCCTTTTCTTTCTCACTTTTATATTTCCAGCCGGGTGATTTTTGGAGTCACACCCACCTGACTCCACAGCACCCTTGAGCCTTCCTTGCAGAAGAGGATGGTCAGTTTCTCCAGTTTGTTCCAGTTTCTAGTGTCCTGAGGGTGTTAAGATCTTTAGGTCCTTTGTTCTAAGGTCACACTTGAAAGTGCACTACAGAGGATCTCTATTGCTCTCCAGTTTTTTGAGGAAGCATGGGGAAAACCTCTGGCACTCGGATCCTCCCCAGCCCATAGTTCACCACCTTTGGTTTTACCTGTTGTCTCTGGGTTTTACTGTAGTCCTGAGATATATTTCATTCCAGCTATTTGTCTGGCTGGTTGATTTCTTTGGGAGCAGTCTTTCCTGGAGCTGTTTTTCCGTCACCATTTTGGTTTCTCTCCTTATAATAGATTCTTATAATTCAATTAAGCACTCTGATTAAGTTCTAGAGATCTGTATGTCATGACTATGGCTAACACTATTATATATCTGAAATTTGTTTTAAAGATAGATCTCCTTTTAAATATTCTTACTATGATAATAAAAAGGTTTTCATCATAACAATATTATAAAACTTTAAAGATGTATTATTATATGTGCATATTAGGATTTGAAAGAATTGCTATCTGTGTCTGTTTTCTGGCACCCTAACTAAATAGTAAGCGTGGTGACAGTGTGGCCCATGCATTTTATTTCTTCTGCTAATCCATACATTAAAAGTGATGGAAAAGGCATTTAGATAGTGCTTCAGTGAGTAGAAAGAAGTATAAAATTTGAACAATAAGGTCCATTGAACTAAAATATTCAGAAGATTTTGAGCACTTACTATATACCAGACACTGTGCTAAATGTTTAACATTGTTTTATTGAAATATTTACAAATTCTGAGGGATACTATCTTTAAATGTTGAGTTTTTCTGACTTTCTGAAGCATAAATGAGTTGTGGGAGATGATATGACTAGTAAGGTGACTAGTAAAGTTAGTAAGATTTGAACCTTAATCTTTGTTGATACATTTGATTGTTTTTAATTACTTCAAAAATATGTCTTTTTAGTTTTAGTAAATTACTGTTAGCCAGGGAAAAATTTAAATGTGCAGGTTGTTAGTGTTATGGTCAGGTAGCATTGAGTATGAAAAAGATATCCTGTTTATTTAGTAGTTTGCATATACAATCAACTCTCCATATCCCTGGGGGAGTTGGTTCCAGGACATCCTACAGATACCAAAATCTGAGATAGTCAATTTTTATAGAAGATGGTATAGCGTTTGTATATAACTATTGCACATTTTCCTTTATGTCTTAAATTATACCTAGATTACCTACAATACTTCATGCAATGTGAATGTTATGCCAATAATTTTTATCTCGTATTATTTAGGAAATAAAGACAGAAAACTCTGCAAAGATGTAATTGTTTTGAATATTTTTGCTTGGTGGCTAATCCACAGATAGAGAAGCATGTCATTCAGTTCTCAAATTCTACTAAGTGAGAAGAAACTTATTCAGAAATCACATCGTTTCCCAAGTTCACATGACTATTGGGTCAGATCAGAACTTGAACTCAGTATGTCTTACAACTATGTTCAGTACTCTTTTGTTATTATTATTATTATTATTATTATTATTATTATTTTGAGACAGAGTCCCACTCCATAGTCTAGAATGGTCCTGAACTCTATGGATCCCAGGCTGGCCTTGGACTCACAGCAATCCTCCTGTTTCAGCTTCCCAAGTGCTGGAATTACAGGCATACACCACCATGCTCAGTTTATGTGGTGCTGGGGAATTGAACTCTTTAGCGCTTGCTAGGCAAGCACTTGAACTGCTGAGCCATTCCTCTAGTCCCCCTCTCCCCACTTTTATGTACTCTTGTGATTTTAACCTATTAAGTTTAATAGGTTACTGTCCTAGGAACTGATTAATGAGGAAAGGCAGTTGACTAATGCTGATGATTTACAGATGAATAAAACTCTGCTTGCTTTGAAACAATTCCTCTTGTAAGGATAATAGATATGTGCATTCATATGGAATAGAATGTCAATGTTAACTAGGAAACATGAGCAGTCTTATGGTAGAAGGAAGAGGGATTTGAGTTATCTTTAGCTAGAATACATGTTTTCATTTTTCCCAATACATTTGTAGGGTTTTGTATTTTTTGACTGCAATTAGAGAACTCCTGTATGTGCCTCTGAATGTCTTCTAAAGTGTTTAGGAATTACTATAATTTTATGTTTAATCTTAGTGATAATTGAATACTTATGTGGATCTCCATTTTGAATACTTATGCCATGAAATTTTTGTGTCCACATTTAATAATCTTTAGGATTGTGTTGATGCTGTGTCATGCTGTTGTTTCGTGTTCATAGGGAAAGAATAGGGGGAAAGCTTAATATATAAACAGTGTGATTAGATTGCACCATATGAAGGGAAAATTATGTTAGAGAGGGCTGTAGGAACAAACATTTAGAAATTCTTTAAGTGAAGAAAACTGGTAGAGGAACTGAGTTACTCATAGGAACCATACCAAGTACAAGATTCTGATGGTGATGACAGATGATAGGATTATGATGAATGTTTATTGAGTTCTGCTAGCTGCTATGCACTTTGTAGGTATTACAATGAACTATGAACTAAAGATCTTTATTTCCATATTTTCTGTGTGAGGAAACTAAAGTGTATCTTGTGTTACAAGTCTTAGCTGTAGTTATATCAGAAGTGATTGTTACTTCAGTAGAAATACCATATACCATGTTAAATCAATGAAGACAACTTAAATTTGTAGGTTTTTTTTCTCAGCCTGTTTTTATTCACCTTATAATTTTTTGTGATTGATAAATAATGCTATGTACAGGTTAGTTTTGAAAGTTTTAAAAAATATTGAAGAAACATGATGATGAGAAAAACTTATTTCAGCTTTCGGTCTAGTCCACTAGAACTTTTTTTTTTTTTTTGTCTTTATAAAGGTATCCAAATCTTACATTTGGAAGACATTGTCAGGCAATGCCATAGATTCTGTATTCTATTGTGTCCTCTTAGCCCTCTCACAGCAGCATGCTACTAAATCTCCAGAATGTATTAGTGGACTCTACACTTTTGATAGTATCTTTCTGTTAGTAATTTTTTGAGTAAACCCTTGTCTGTTTGAGTATTTTATTTCAAGTTGTATAATTTCATTAGGGTATTAATTATATTCTGTACTAATGTAAAATATAAACAAATTAGAAAGTATAACAGATTGTAGTGAATAAGTAGATGCTACTAATACATCTACTTACATCTATAAGTAGATGTTACTTATGTATGAGTTCATTCTTATTCTATGGCATACATATAATGCATTTTGGAGACCACTATTATGAAAGATAATTGTTAGATTAAGTAGAAAGATTAGATTTAGTCTGTGGCTTCATTATCTTGGCTAACTGATTTTTTTATTTTTAGGCCTCTATTTTTAAAACTTGAATTTCATAGCAACTTACAGATTTTGCTATTTATTAAAATACAGTTAGTTTAGGATGGTGACAGTGATTAATGTAAATATTAATTATAGAAGTTTGAATATTTGGACATAATTTGTGTCATTGTCTTTCACATTTTATTTGTAATGGTTTAATTTTTTGGACTTATTAGCATAGGATGTTTCTGAGATCCTGAGTAACTGGGAAATTGTTAAACATGTTTGTGGAACATAGATTTAAGCCAAGTTAAACAGGTTTCTTTAAGGATTTTTTAAAAAATATACTAACATGTAATGTAAGTCTTCAAGAGAGTAATAAGTATGTTATTTAAAGAGATCACTGTGCCATGGAACAAGTTTTGAGAAACTGTGGTTCAGAGAATTTTTTTGCCAAAATGGTATAGCAGTTA
The DNA here is from genome assembly GCA_004027205.1 of Ctenodactylus gundi. Classification (NCBI taxonomy): domain Eukaryota; kingdom Metazoa; phylum Chordata; class Mammalia; order Rodentia; family Ctenodactylidae; genus Ctenodactylus; species Ctenodactylus gundi. The sequence continues at coordinate 519,638 of PVKB01000362.1, forward strand.
TACGAAGACTAAGTTATTGTTGTTATTATTATTATTACTATTACTATTATTATTAATTATTTGTCACCGTGACTCAAGATCCAACTTCTATGAATTAGGGTAGGAAAAGTCTGTTTTAGCTTACAGCTTTAGAAGGTCACAGTGCACTTAGGGGAGGCTGGCAACAGTGGAAGTACATGGCAGAGGCAGAGGTGGAGGCAGCCCCTCATGACATTACAAACAAGAAGCCAAGTCAAGGCAACTTGAGTCTTGTCACATAAGGAAGGCAGGAAGCAGTTTGTGTATTCTTCCAGACCTATCTCAGTGATTTGCCCCTGGTCTTGCCTCAGTATTCTTCCCCTTCCAGTTGTGGAAGATGTGATAAAACTCCCATTACTTACCTGTAATCCAGTCTATATGTCTGCAATCCATCCTTCCAGACCAGACCCCAATATCCCAATAGCATATGGTTCAAAAGACAATATATAACATTCAAAAACATGAGACTTTTGGGGGACATTCCAGATCCAAACCACAATAAAGACCTATATTTAAACTGGTTAAATAATCTTGGACAAGTCAGTTAATTGTGCTAGGAAAGAGTTCTTTTCAAAATCTATAATGCAGAAATAATAAGTGTTTAATATTTATTATTTTATTTTACCTTCACAATATTGGGTAAATAGATTTATAACCTTTATTTTATAGATAGATGTGAAGAACAAAGAGTTTGGGTAATATCTCTAAAATCACTCAGGTTGTAAGTGAAATAAAAAAAAAATCTTAAGTCAGATAGTCTGACTCCAGAACCTGTTCTCCGAACTATTACGCTGTAGTGCCACATTCTGTTATTGTAGGATGACATTGTATTTATATATAAAGTATTAGCATAATACCTACTACATAGCAGGTACTTAGGTACTTAACTAATGGTAGTTATCTTCTCCTTTTGAGTAAGTCAATATATAATATTCCGTAAAGTGATGTGTGATAGGAACAGCTGAATTGGAAAAGCCCCCAGGGAGTCAGGCAGTGAAGGAAATTCTAGCAGGTGTGTCCACTTTGTTTGGCTTGCTGGGGCCACATTGAGGGAAGAATTGTCTTGGGCTACATGTAAAATACATTTATAGTTAATGTGTGTAATGAAGTAACCATCCTTTTTTATATTTGTAATCATAGTATTAAAGTCAAAGAGGACAAATGGACAGCATGCAGATTGGATATGCTTGCTAGGTTAACAAAAGTGTCTTCTCTGTGTAGTTCTTAGAGGATTGGAGGCATTGTTTCTGCTCCTGAGGCAGGCCAGAGTGTCTCCTGGGCTCCCTCTGACTAAAGGAACTTTCTGCTAGGCAGAATGGCCAACTAATTTTAAGGCTTACTTCTGTCCCAGAAAGGACCTACATGAGATGCTGAGGTGCATTGCTTCCTTAGTTTAGAACAAGAGTCAGACCTCATTGAGAAAATTGTCTTCTACATAAACAGAAATATTTAATTTGATTAATTAATTTATTTTTTGAGACAAGGTTTCATTCTGTAAGCCAGCCTGGTTCTAAACTCACTATGTAGCCCGGGTTGGCCTTGGACTCATGGTAATCCTCCTCCTGCCTTAGCCTCCCGAGTGCTGAAATTATGGGCATGCTCCACTACGCCTGGCTTTTGTGGTGCTGGAGATCAAACCCAGTGCCTAGCACTTGGTAGGTAAACACCCTAACCACCGTGCTAATCTTCCAGCCCATAACCATATTTTAAATGGGAAAATAAAATTCAATAAAAATACCCTGACTTGACAACATTGCTTATTTATGCCAAGCCATCACATGAGGACATTTTACTTTGGTATTTTCTAAGTTAGGGTTAAGCTGCAGACTTCACGGGGTCATTTATTTTATAGTTCATTCTAAGCAACCAGCAAATTATGCTCTACAGAGTACTTTATTAACATTTCCATATAACAGCAAAACTACTTAGCTTCATGCTTTTTATTGAAGCCCACTCATCTATGCTCAAACTTGGTCTTAGAAGATCTTCACCAGTAATACTCCAGACAAAGATTTAATATCTAAAATGTATAAAGAGCTCATAAGAATAAAATCCCCTAAAATAAACAACTCCACCAAGAAGTGGGGAGCTGAAATGAAAAGAAATTTCTAAGAAGTACAAGTGGTCAACAAGCACATGAAAAGTATTCTCTATCACTGGCCATCAGAGCAATGCAAATAAACACAATGCTGAGGTTTCATCTCACCCCAGTGAGAATGGACTATACCAAAAACTCAAAAAAAAAAAAAATTATTGGCGAGAGTGTGGAAAAAAAGGAACTCTTCTCCACTCCTGGTGGGAATGCAATCTAGTTCAACAATTGTGGAAAAAAGTCTGAGGGTTTCTTAAAAAGCTGTGGATAGAAATTTCATTTGATCCAGCTTCTGCTTTATTGGGCATATTCTTAAAAGAAATGAAGTCAGCACACCAAAAAGACACATGTGTATTCATGTTTATAGCAGCACAGTTCATAATAGCCAAATCCTGGAAATAACTACCTGCCCATCAACAGAGAAATGGTTAAAGAAGATGTGGTACCTATACACAACAGAATACTATGCAGCCATAAGGAAAGACAGTTATGAAACATTTGAATGAAAATGGGGCCACCTTGAGTCAATAATGCTCAATGAAATGGACCAAACACAAAAGACCTACTATAGATGGCTATCTTTATGAAATCTACAAAAACAGTGTCATAAAAAGCCCCTAACACAGGTGACAGGGTAGAAAGAGGGGCAATGGACTCCTAGGATAGGGATGAGTATGTGAAAAATGGAGCCAGAGTGGCGGGCTTGAGTGGGCATTGATTCCCCAAACCCTACGTCTTTAATATGTTGTAGAATTTGGAATACATATATATATATAAAATAAAAAAGTTGGTCTATTTCTCCTTAGTTGTCTATTCTGAATTGTGGAAAGGGAAAAAGATAGATATTTCTGCCTTTTGGAGAAATGTAGGATCTTCCATTTAAACTTGTTCATATGCATATTTTACTTACTTGGCCTGCTTATTAAATATAAAAAGCCAGATGTCATTAAAAAATACCCTGTCATTATCCATGAGACATGCAGAAGCAGCCTTCTTGATGATAAATAAGCTCAGCTGCAGGAAGACCTGTGGTCTGATATTCATTACTGAAAAACTCCCACTGGATGGACAACTTGTACTAATGAGTTAAGTTTAAGAGTTCTTTGTCCTTTTACAAATGTGCTATTCCAGATTGGTTGAAAGCATGTTTGCTTTGAACAATCATCAGTAATTCTGGCCAGGCATCGCACAGCTTTGTTTTTGTTTTGGTGCCAGATGCACGTGGCAGAAAAGTTAATTAGATGTGTCTTATCATGTTAAAGGGTGAAAACATCATGTAGGAGAACAGAACCTTTGTAGAGAGGAGAAGATATAGAATCGTCAGTGTCCTCAGAACCAAGAAGTCGTAAACACATAAGCTAGTTCATTTGGATGTATGAGGAACTCAGGGTTTTCCAAGGATAATTTCTCATTTCTGAATGTGAGCCTCCATTTTAGTTTTCTAAAAGTATTTAAACAAATTATTTCACTTGTCCAAGACCCTTTTTTAAATTCTGTGTTTAACTTACCTTCCATGCCCTGTTCAACCAGTATTCCCAAATGTTTTCTTATTGCATTGGCATTTTTAAGCATCTTTTTTGTCTGATATTCTAAAGTACTAGGAGTTAATAATCATGGTGTTGTCCAGTGTAATGTAGTATTATAGTTGTTTCAAGTGTAGGTAATAGGGCTCTCAATTAGATTTAGGTGAGTAATTACCTTGTAAGTGAATGGAACAAGTAACAGTCTTTGCAGATGGTTAGAAAAAGGTCTTCTATATCTCTTATTTAATTGCTCAGTATCAGTCAAAGTTTGACAGTTTTTAAGTTCAGAATTTGGTGATTTTTGACAAATGTGTTTATCTGTTAATCCCTACCCCCACTATGATACATGATTAAAAAACATTTCTGTTCCTCAAAAAGTTTCAAAGGGACAGAGCCAAGATGGTGACAGTGAAGGATTATTTTGTCAGTGGTGCCATATGATTCAGCTAGAAGACAGAGATTTAGTAAAGGAATTTTCGCTGTGGCTTAGGCTAGGAGGGCAGAGGATTTGCTGGACCTGAATGGTGACCTCAGGTTCAGAGGAAAAGTGATAAATCCAGCAGGTTAGAGAAAGTTTTCAGACAAGGACAGGTTCTATGGAGAGGACTGGTGGATAGTCTGAAGCCACAGAGGTCAAGCTCTGAGGACTTCAAGTGGTGAGTGCATGGGAAGATTGTAGGAAGGACTACAGACTAGAAGGTGCTGGTCAGTCTTCTATCTCTGTGCCCCAGTGGTAGGCCAGGATGTGATGGAGTCACTCTGGTTGCAGTGCAGAATAAGGAGAGACCTCTGTTTGTAAGACCTCAGAATTTGGGGACTGCGGACTAAAGGCCTGCCCATGGACTAACAGTGAAATCATGGCCAGGGTCTGTTGGTAGGCTCACAGAGGAGAATTGAAAGCATTGTGAGTGCGCCCAGTAGATAAGATGATTGAAAAATTATATTTCAGGGTATCTGTGGACTCTTCTTGTCAGTCACTAGGCAGAGGAGAGCCAGTGACAAGAAGAGGGAAAGAATGTGTTCCGCCTGAAAGATCTTGGTTCGATGGGAGTAGGTCTCAGAAAGCAGCGGTTGCATCCTCCCATGCCCACAAGCACAGGTGTGAGAATACCAGCTTACCCAGGTACACAGGGGGAGGTGAGTGTAAACACTTCGCACCCAGGACCATCCTGCCCTCACTCAACCCAACCTGATAGAGTGGCAGGAAATACTTAGAAGAGGGACATCTTTGCAGACTGGGACACAGGAAGAAGAGGAAGAACTGATTATTTCCACCTCTTTAACAGGACTGAAGGTCTTTGATGAGGAGAATTTTTATACAAATAGCAGCAGGTAGTAATTTTTCTCCATTTTATTAATATATATGTATACATATATGTAATACATGTTTACATTGAACTTGAGTATTTTGTGTACATACATATCATGTGAAAATTATAGTCCCTTCTCTGCCCCCTTTTTCGTCCCTCCCACAACTCCCTCATCCCCCTTAATCACCCTCATACTATATCACCCTCTTTTTTTACATATCATTTCCCTTTTTCTATCTCACCTTCTCACCCCGACTTTCTCTCTTTACAAAGTCCATCTTCTCTCTTTTCTCTCTCTCTAGCATTTTTTATGGTTTGATTTTCTCACATTAAAGAAACCAATATTCAATTTTCTGAGTCTGATTCATTTTGTTGAGCATCAGGGTCCCAAGGTGAATTCATTTTCCTAAAAATAACTCAAATGTGTCATTATTAATGGCAGAGAAATACTCCATTGTATATATATACCACATCTTTATCTAGTCATCTGTACTTGGGCATATTGGCTTCATCCTAGATTTGGCTATTATCAATAGTGCTACTATAAAAAAGACATTCAGGTTATCATTACATTAATCAGATTTCTTAGGCTAAACTTATATCAAAGATTGAATAAATGCATTGCTACATTAAGTGGACTTAAGTCTATATCACAAAGTTATGTCACTCATAAAGCAATAGATATCATGGCATACTTAGTTATTTCAGAATTTTCAAGAGTTTTTTCCCAAAGAGGAGCAAGAATAAATATATATATAATAACAATTAGGCAAGAAGAATTAAAATTGTATATGTACTACAATTTTATAATTCCTGAATTATGTACCCCTCAATGTATTGAAATCAGAGATTTATTTGAATTTTTTGATTATTGTGTACTTTTTTGACTTGTATGCTTTTAAGTTATTTCTTCTGCCTCCTTTATTTTCAGCATTGTTCAAATTATGACTTTCAAATAATAAAGCATAATTTCAACAAAAAGGAAACAAATATTTCACTTTCTAAGCAAAATTCTCTTCTTCTCCAAAATAAGTGGAAAGAACACAATTACGCTTCATATATTACAGCTCCGTCTTATATACTTCATTTTTGTGCTGTGAGGAGTGTACCCAACAGATTTTAGCCAGAATGCAGACCAACATAGACTTTGTAACTGCCAGTTATTAAATATATTCAGGTGTGGGACAAGAAAAATAATTTAATATGCCACAGAGCTGAATGTGTAAATACAAAGATGTGATGTGTCATGAAATTCAGAGGAGGATGGGATCCTTAGGTAGATGATTAAAATTCATACAAATTCCAGATAACACTTATTTTTGGATGTGTGTCTTGGCATTAAAGAAATAAGCAAAAAAGTCAACAAATTTAGTTAGAGTATGATTTTGAAACATAAAATTCAGGAGTCACAAGTTGAATAGCCAGTTGAGTTTTTAGCCCACAGGCAAAGGCTACATGATCTTATATCTTTACCACTCAGTGAAAGCTACAGGGAAAAGACCCAAGAACTACTTATTAACCAACTGTTACTGTTTTTAGAACTAATAATATTTCAAACCCAAACCACTGCCTTTTGTCATTCCTTTTCCAGCAAAATATGTATATACATCATACCCATCATGATAGTTTCATAGATTAAAATTTTATACCAGTTCCCCATGTGGAATATAATTATGTTGTTTTTCAAACTAATATACTAATAAAAAAAGCAGTTATGGGGGAAATCAGGTTTTATGAGAAAACTGATAATGTTACAGTGTGGTACCAGTCAAATGATTGATGTCTATTTTTTTGTTACATTTTCTCTTTAGATGTTTCCTTTCCTCCATGTTTGGTGCTGCTTATCTCTCTCTCAGAGGTTCCTTCAAATATTTTCTAAAATGCTGGGGTAGTGGTTGAAAATTTCTTTGGGGATTCTTGATCATTAATCATTAAAATTTTTTATTCCCTTTAATATTCAGGGGTAATTTTGCTGGATACAACATCCTGGGTTGACACTTGCCATCTTTCATGGCTTGATAGATTTTGCTCCAGGTTCTCCTGGCCTTTAAAGTTTGCGCTGAGACATCTGGGGTAATTTTGATGGGTTTGTCTTTGGTAGAATAACGTCTGTTTTTCTCTTGCTGCTTTTAATATTCTCTCTTTATGTTGTATTTCTGAGGTGTAATTATGATATACTGTGATGAGTCTCATTGCTGGTGGAGATTATTTGGTGTTCTATAAGCTTCTTGTACCTGACAGTTAATTTCTTTTCCTAGATTTGGGATTTTTCATGCATGATTTCAGTGAACAAATTCTTTATACCTTTGGTGCTGTCTTCTGCTCTTTCTCCTACACCCGTAATTCTGGCATTTGTTATCTTTGAATCATCTATCAGCTGTTGTATCCATCTACTTTGCTCATTTCTAATTTTGGGGTAGTGTCTGTTTATAGCATTTGTTTCCTCAGCCTGTATCCAAGGTCTGAAATTTTGTCTTCACAGTGTTAGAGTTGACTTCCTCTGCTTTCAAATGTATTTTTTATATTCTTAATTTCAGCTAGATTTTTTCAAAATTTTTACTTCTCTATTAAAATGTTTCTTCATATCTTACATTTCCTTATTTACCTCTGCCAACTTTTTATTTGTGGTCTCTGTATACTCAGTAAACTTTGTATCTATTAGGACCACTATTTGTTTAGTTAGTTTCTCTTTTAAGCCTGCTGATCATTGCTTGCATTTTTTTGAGAATATCTTGTTTGAACTGGCTCTATATAAGTATGACAACCTAATATTTTTGTACTATTTTTCTTCCTTTTGTATATTTTGAGATGGTTGTAATGCTATTTTTCAGTTATGAGATTTTCTGATCCTTTTTATTGTTTAACTAAATCTCAGATCTTATTTTCTCATTAATTATCATTCTTGTTTGCATTTATTTGTAATTCAAAATAATTACATTCAACCTGGGGAATTGGTGCACATGCATGGTATATCTTTATCATTTTTACTTACCCTTCCTCTTTCCACCCTGTTGTTTTCTCCTTTCCATAGATTCCTTTCCCATCTCCACGAAGTCTACATCTCATTTTCTGTCAGATCTGTTTTATTTTGCTCTTCTATGTATATGTATTTTGGTTTTCTCATACAAGACAAGCCATGTGATGTTTGTGTCTTTTTCTAATTTATTTTGTTTAGTGTAATGATCTCAAGGTGCATTCATTTTTCTACTCATACCTCAAAATTCATACATATCTACACATCACTTTTTTTATTCATTCACTTTGATCTAAATTTTATGCCGAGTAAAATTTATTGAAGTTCCCTGTTATTACTTATCCCTTGAAGTTCTCCTGTTCAATGCCTTGGTTAAGGGCATCATTGTCTTAAGGAAAACTTTGATCTAATTTTTTTTTCTTGCTCTTTCTTGAAACTGATCTCTGGAATCATCAGGAATACTTATTCTTTATTTTTATTTTTTGAGACAGGGTCTCACTCTAATCCAGGCTGGTCCTGAACTCCCTAGGTAGCCCAGGCTGGCCTTAAACTCACAGCAATCCTCCTGCCTCAACCTTCTGAGTACTGGTATTACAGGCGTGTGCCACCCTGTCCAATTTATGTAGTGCTGGGAGATTGAACGCAGGGCTTTGCCCTTGCCGAGCAAGTCCTTTAACCCCTAAGCTATGTCTCAGCCCCCAGGTAAAGCTGGAATCACCTTTACTGTCACTATTGTGCTATGAGTCCTTTGTTCTTTTCTGAGTTGTTAGTAGTGACTATTTTTGCTATCTAGCTCTCCTAGTATGTTCCTTAATGCTGCTTTCAGAGCTGTTGTAATGAATAGTTTTTGTGTGTGTGTGTGGGGGGGCCACTTCTTTGATTTGGAGCTTCTGTTCTGGAGAATAAAGCTAGAACCCTAAGTTTGTTCCTAGTCTGTTTTCCAGCTCTCTGTCTACCCTCCCACATTCTAATGTTGTATTCTGTGTAGGAGAATAGGCTGAAAAGGAAGCATTCTGAAAAGGAAGCAGAATTAGCAAAGGATTTAAAAACATAGCATACTTCGATTATCCATCAGATAGACTTCTTCTTCCATTTAAGGCAAAATGCTACCATTTTATTACATATCCCCAGTGTGATCCCTTCCTTGATTCATGCATTTATAAGTACTTCTTGCATTGTTCAGTTATTTCTGTTTTTGCATGTTTCCATAGTAGAGTATGCATTTTATGAAGGAGAGAACAACATCTGTTCCTTTTTTTTTGGTGGAATTACTGCTCAATGTAGCGTGCTGAGCACGTCATGGGATCTGATGTGTTTGTTTGAAGTGATATCCACACATTAACTCTAATAATATCCGTTCTTCGATGCCTAGTGCTTCCCAAATTAGCTTTGTATGTCCCATGAGGCTGCCACTAGGAGGCTCCAAAACCATCCACATAAGGAAATTTGATTTGCTACCAGGTGAGGCAAGGAACTATTGATGCTTGACAAATTGTCATCATAAATTTAGATATCATTGTGTTTTAGTTTCTTACAATTCTGTTTTTTGTTGACTTTGGCATTAAAGACTTTTCAATACATGTATCTCTTTAGAGAATTTGTACCTAAATGATGATAAGCAGGAATGTGAATGTTCTGCTTCTAGGCAATCTACCCAAGCCGTGAGAAAAAGTCTTCTCAAAGAGACTGAGTTTTTTCAGGCAAAGAAAAAAGGCAAGTGCACTGGCTTTATTTATTTATTTTTTAGCACAGGATCTCGCTCAAACTCACTATGTAGCTTAGGCTGGCCTCAAACACAGCAATTTCCTGCCTCAGGCTCCCGAGTCTGGGTTTACAGACTCTTATTATTTAGAGCTTCACTATTTTTGTCCTCTTCATCATAATGGATTTATTGAAGGTAATTGTTCGCTCTTTTCTTTGCCTATCATTCACTGAACTTCCAAAGAATTTTAATGTACTAGATTCTAACAGAAGTTGCCATTCTGAGATTTTTGCTGCTTGATTGTCAGTTATTCCAAGCTTCTGAATGTAACTGGCATTCATGTCTGCTGCTTTGCTGTATAGTTTATTCTAAACTGTATTTTGGAATTTTGTCTTTTTAGGTGCTCTTAATGTTATGGTAACCTGAGAACTTCTGAGTGTGTTTTACTATTTGGAGGTGAGGAGTTGAAGAGAATATGCAGAGCTATAATGATATATTCATGTACCTTTGTCTTTTCACCCAGTATTTATAGTATTCATGGGAGAGGTGATCTTCTTTGAGGGTTTCTTTACAGAATATCCATTGTTTTCCTGCCCTCCTAAATTCAGAGTAACTGCCTCTTAGAATTGGAAGAACTTCAGTTAATGTAGTCCAATCTCTTACCCATACTAGGTTTCCATTTAGATACACTGAGAGAACTAGAAATTGGTTGTTCACTTGGTTTTGGCCTCAGCTATTCACGTAGCTGTTTTTGTCTGAACCTAGTCTTCTAAGAACTAATGCTTTGTTTTGATCTTTGGGTATTAGTGCTGACAATTCCTTATTACTGTCTATAGTTCTGTTATTTAGCAATTTTGTGAAGAATCAATCTGGCTAAACAATATTTTTGTAGATGAAATCCCAACAATTACAGATGAAAGAAATGAAGTAGAGGTGATATATTCTGATTCTTTGTTTAAATTAGTATTAGATGCAGTTCTGCAGAAACTTTCCCTTGAAAGTAGATCTCAAGTTGATGTGTATGAGTCCTGGTAGGCAGATGAAAAATCAGAACTGTGGTCAATACTGCTGTGAGAAGGACCTTAGAAATACTTAGCAGATGAACTATTTATGCTGATTAGTTGTGGGTAGGCTGTGCTGTTGGATTCAGCCTCCAACACAACTATTGCATGCTTTTATGAACATTCTTGAGATGGAACAGTGATGTCTTCATCTGGGAATGATGTAAAGCTAGAGAAATAATGCAGACCACAGAGGAGGAACTGGAGCAGAGACTTGCATATTTGTGGACATCTGCCAAATATCCATATATATTTGCATACATTTAGTAGTGTGGATAAAAATACATACTGAGACAGATTCTGCCTGAGTATCATTTGTTCTTCTGGGTGAAATCATGGGAAGAGCAACAGCAATCAGAAGGCCTGGGTTCTAATTTTTGTTTTATTTGGTATGACTGTGCAATCTTGGACAAATATCTTCTGGTCCCAGTTCTCTATTTCTGAAACATAAATTCTTTCTACTTGTTTCTTCAGATGAGTCAGCAAGGTATGGCTTGCAAACATATTTTTACCATCTGTTTCTATAAAGTTTTATTGGAACATAGCCATGCCTATTTGCTTATACCCTACTGATGGCCACTTTTGAATTAAAATAGTGAAGTTGAGTAGTTGCAACAAAGGCTTTTGTGGCTTACAAAAATACTGTTTATTACCTGTCTTTTTTATAGAAAAAGTCCACTATTTTTCTGCTCTTAAGAACTTTTGAAGAAATTGAGGAGTTTTCAACTATTGAGACTTGCTACTGATGCTTAGTCAGTGGGGGCCAACAATGTCAAATGTAATGTAGGACAGAGCATAATGAACTTATTACCTGAAATTCCTATAGATCCCTCATGAGGATTTTATCTCTTTTTTCATTCTCTAAGGATGTCTACTTTTGAAATGTACATCAACGTTTTTAGTTTACTAAAGCAACAGTTTCTAAAGCTAAAAAGGTTAAGTAAAAATTTAAAACCACTTTTCTTAGCCTGAAGAAAGTTACTATTCATTATACTTAGTGGTGAAATATTATAAGCATTGCCCTTAAAATCAGCATGAAACCAATGGTGGCTTCATGTTACCTTTATAGGGGAAGTTCTGTGTAATACCTAATTGTGAAGGATCTGAGATTTTATTTCACTTACAAATTAGCAGAAATAACTTGCCAGAGTTTCCTGGATGCTGGCAGAAAGCATGAGACTTTCATGTCAGAGAAAATGAACATTATTTTAGAGTACAGACTGGGGCCAAGGAATCAGCAGTTGATTTGCATTAGTTTCCTGAGTCTCAATTCTCATAGGACAAAATGAAAGCTAGATAAATGTCTTAGTCTGTTCTATATTGCTGTAACAGTGTCACCCACTGGGTAACCTATAACAAAAATGCATTGACTTACAGATCTGGTGGTTTGGAAGTCTGATACGAAGTTTCTAACATTGGGTAGGAGCCTTTTTGTTTCATGATAATATGGTGGCTGAATGGCAGAGGTGGCTGGGAAGAAAGAGTAAGAAGGAAAAAAAAACCACTCTCATGATAATAGCATCAGTTAATTTGTGTAGATGGACTTCTCATAATCCGTGTACATTTTAAGGGTCTCCCCTCATGTGACTTTCACAATGGCAGTTAAATTCCAATATGAGTTGTGATGAGAGTGTATCAGTGTTACTTGATACGATGTATTATATGACAGAAAGAGATGCTTGTGCTTAGGAAACCTGAAGTTTTCATTGTTGACAGTAAGTAGTCCCGTTCTTTAGTGAAGATATTATCTTTATATTATGTTGGGCAGTTAACATGCCTATTCTTTGCTCTGAAGAGAGAGCCTATATCTATCTTGCAAGATTATTTACTGTACAAATACACTTAAGAAGATAAGCTGGAAAAAACTTTTTAATTGTGAGATAAACAGAAATATCAGTCTTATGTCTCTCAAGATATAGGGAAATTAAATAAAATATACAAGCACTGAGTGGGAAGAACCAATATTGTTATTGTTAGCAGATGATATGATTATATTTATGGTGAATTTATGAACATCCAGAGACAAGACCTACATGGAAATGCAGGTCAAAGATAGGAAGAATAAATATCTTGAAATTGCCTCCAAATTAACTAAGTTGAATGAAATTCAAAGTCCTATAATCTACCTGTGTATGTTTGTATAACTTATTTAACAAACTGATTATCTCAATCTTTGTAGAGAAAACATTTGATAGAATTCAACATGCATATGTTACATAGAATTTTTTAGCATGTATATCATGACAAAAAGCTCTTAGCAAACTGGAAGAGTAAGCAACTTTCCTAATCTGATAAAAAATATCTACAGAAAAGCCTGCCAGGATCTCTGCTCTTTCCCGTTCAGCAGATCATATGTTCTCATACAGTTCTGGGCACGTGCCTGAGATAATGATGAAACTGAAGGAAAACAGATCTTGCTGTATTGGGCACTTCATTATCAGAGTGGTTATTGTCACCATAAATGACCCTTTGGTGACTTAGATTATATGATTATCATATGTCAGTATGATTTCCTCTGTGGAAAGTTTAGTGGCACAATAAAGGCAGAGAATGAGAAGTTGTTATCAATGGACAAACTCATTTTCGTCTTCTAGGATTGAGATCCTTTTAACATAAATGAATGATGGTGATGCTAAATGTGTTGTGAAGTCCATGATATCTTAGTCACTTTCCTGTTGCTGGCACACAATACCTGATACACCTACAAGTTCAAGGAGGAGAGGTTTATTTTGATCTTAGTCTGTGCATAGTTGGCCAGCTTCATGACAGAAGAAGCAATGAAGGAAGGGTACAGCAGAGTGCCTGGGTGAGGGAAAGCTGTTCTTGGCTTGACCATCAGGAAGCAGCAGGGAAGGATGTTCTGCACGGTCGCTTGCATCAGCTGCTTAGCTCCTCAAGATATCATGAAAAATGTAATATCAATGGGTAACTCATGATAGTTCATAGTTCTTGTCATCACTGTCACTCAAAAGAATGTGAACAGTATCTCCGGGACACTCAGTGTGACAGTTGTGTAGCTGTTCAAATCATTACTTTTGCATTCACTGACACTGCCAAGGCTATAAGCCAGGTCAATCCTGGGCTTAGTAGGAAGCTCACTGGCATAGACTTTTGTGTGCCCATCTTTATTATGTCAGTTGTGGACCTGATATCCTGTCTGAATAAAGCTGATAAATATGACAACATCACAAAGGAAGTTGGTGAGATAGCCAATAAAACTCTCTGAGAGGGCATTTGGGCTATATCCAAGACTGTGTTTTCTCTTGTGACTTAAGTAGACCCACTCTTCTACAGTTAATGCTACAGTTAATTCCACTGGTCTGTCTGTTTTTTGTGCCAGTACCAAATTGTTTTTACAACTATGGCTTTATAGTACAGACTGATGTCTGGAACTGTAATGCCTCCTGCCTTGGTCTTGTTGCTCAAGATTGCTTTAGCTATTCTTGATCTCTTTTGGTTCCATATAAATTTAAGAATTGTTGTTTCTATTTCTTTGAAAAAACTTGTATGTATTTTGATAGGAATTGCATTGAATCTATATATCAGCTTCGGTAGTATAGTCATTTTGACTATATTTATTTTACGTATCCAGGAGCAGGGGATGCCTTTCCATTTTCTAGTGTCTCCTATAACTTCTTTCTTCAATGTAATGTAGTTTTGTTTATATAGGTCCTTCACTTCCTTGGTTAGGTATACTCCTAGGTGATTAATTTTTTGCTGAGCTATTGAGAATGGAATTGTTTTTCTGAGTTCTTGCTTAATAAGTTCATTGTTAGTGTAGAGAAAATCTATTGATTTTTTTAGTGTTAATTTTGTAGCCTGTGACTGGGCTAAATTTTTTTTTATTATTTCCAGGAGTTTTGTAGTGGAGTTTTTAGGGTCTTCCATGTAGATAATCATATCATCTGCAAATAAGGAAAGTTTGAACTTCTCATTTCCAATGCAGATTCTCTTTATTTTATTTTCTTGTCTGATTGTTATGGCAAGTGTTTCAAGGACTATGTTGATTAAGAGTGGTGAAAATGGGCAGCCTTGTCTTGTTCCTGATTTGAGAGGGAATGATTTCAATTTTCATAAATATCCCCTTCAATCCAGAGATACCCCTCCTAGGAATATTCCCAAAAGAGTTAAAAACAACTCATAACAGAGATATATGTATATCCATGTTTATAGCAGCACAACTAACAATAGCTAAAATATGGAAGTCACCAGAATACCCATCAACAGACCAATGGATGCACAAACTGTGGTATTTATACACAATGGAATACTGTGCATCTATAAAGTCCAACAGTGTGGAGGCTTTTGCGGGCAAATGGAAGAAACTTGAGAACATCATGAAGAAGGTGAAACATCGAGTGGTCTCTCTGATATGAGAGACCCAGATCACAACTCTTATGGAACTTAAAACGAAAAACAAAGTGAAACAGGGGAGTAGGATGGGGAGGGAGTGAGGTATGGGTGGGGAGGAGAAGGCACAAAAGGACAGAGGGAAAGTCCTTGTCACCTTGACAAGATAAATAGGTGCACAAAATGCTAAACTTCATTGTAAACCTTAAATTTTGTGCTTATACTTATCAGTAAAATGGGTGGGGTTGGGGGGGGGGTGGAGAAGTATTAGCTGTGTGGATCAGTGTCTCCAGAAAGAGTAAGTGAGGAAGAGAGAGGCACACAGTGTCTGGGGAATTCCTGTACAAATTCGCTCTGCCAGTACATCTCCCTTCATAACTGTTTTCATCCTAGATCCTCTGATGAGGGAGAGCACATAGCGATCACTACTTTCCCACGTAACTGAATAAATTCCACTGCACCCAACAACAACAACAACAACAAAATAAAAGAAACCAAACAAAAACGCAATATCTCTCTTACTGATGCAAGTAAGATATTGTCTCCTATGACTTTCATCCAACATTGTTCTTGGAGTTTTAGCCAGTGCAATAAGGGAAGACAAATATATAAGACACACATGCCCTGAAAATATATGTCAAATGTCTTTTTTACAGATGACATGTAATCTACATAGAATATCCAAATGATTCTATAAAACCTCCACGGACAAATAATTAAGTTTACTTATGTTGCATGATGAAATATTAAATGTACATTATGAATTTTATTTGTATGTGTACTATCATAAACACTGAAGTTTGAAATTTACAAAAATGCCATGCATAACAGCAGTGAAAGTCTAGCAAATTGTATAAAGAATATTTATGCTGAAAACTGTGTAAATAAAGCCAGGGTGAAAAGTCAAATACATGGAAAGAGATAAAATGGGTTCATGAATTACAAGAGTCAGTATTATCAAGATATCTCTTCTTCTTAGTGTGATCTATAGATTGAATTCCAATTGAAACCACAGAATAGTTTTTCTGTAAATATGTGTATGTTTTTATGTATGAACTCTATATGCATATACACATGTGTAAATGAAATAGAATAAGTAAAACAATTATGAAAACTCAAAATAAAGTTCGAACAAAGTTGGAAGAACCTTATTTTAGGACGTTGTAAAGCTGTAGTAATCAGGTAAATATGGTGTTGGTAAAAGAGCAGACACACAGGACAATGGAACAGAATAAGCAACTTGGAACTAGATTCACACAAGAACTTGCAGTTGTATTAGCATCACTTATTAAAAACTGTCCTTTCTGCACTGAGCTGCCTGTGCATCTTTGTTAAAAATCTTGTGAAAAGATAAACTTTCATTCATATCTAACACTTCATGTAAAAATTAACTTAAAATGACCATATACCTAAATATAAAATATGAAACTTATGAACTTTCTGGAATAAAAGGCTGTAGATATTCCTGTGACCTTGGAATTAGCAATAAAATATTTTAAGAATATCAAAAATATCTATGAAGAATTGATAAATTTTATCAAAAAACTTAAAATGTATCTATAAGAGACCCTATTAAATGAATAAAAAATAAAATCATGCAGTGAGGGTGAGTATTTTTACATCACAAATGTAATAAATAATTTTTATCAAGAACATATAAAGAATTCTTACAATTGAAAAGATTAAAGAATAAATACCCAATTAAAAACAGAACCTTCTAGTTCTGTATGCTGGAGAGGACTTAGAAGTAGTGACAGTCCAGTAGCAATGAACATGTGTTGTGTTTAGATCTTGCTTTCTAAATGCCATTGTCCAAGCAAAGGAACAGGGTTTGTTTGAGAAGTGTAAGATTCCTTGGTTGCAGGGAAAATACAAGATGACCTTTGTAAATTTGTAATGCCAGGAAGTGCTCTGTTCATTTTTAAAATTTTGTTAAAAGGTATGGTAAAATGCACATAACAAAATTTACCATCTTAGCCATAATTTTTAACTATCATGGTTAAATGTTTTTGAGTACATCCTGTTGTACAATTATTAATACCATCCATCTCCAGAACTTTTTTCCTCTTGCAAAGCTGAAATTCTGTACCCATTACACACTAAAGAAAACATATCTCTTTCCTACCTCCGAACAACCACCATTCTGCTTTCTATCTCTATAAATTTGACTACTTTTGTATCTTTTATAAGAGGAGTGTGTGTGTGTGTGTGTGTGTGTGTGTGTGTGTATTCATTTAACACAATGTTCTTAATGTTTAGTTCTTCATATTGTAACAGGTGCCAGAATTTGTTTTTATGTTTGAATAATGTTTAACTGACTTAATATACCACATTTGGTGTATCCATCTGTGAATGAACGCAGGTTGCTTTTACTGTCTGACTATTGTGAATAATGATGCTGTGACCTTGCATGCACTTATTTTGTTACTTTTAAACAGAATTTTTGAGGCACAACTTCCATATCATAAAATTGACCCATCTTAAGTGTATAATTGAAATGTTTATGTAATGTGTAGAGTTTTACAGCTATCATCACTGGAAGTTTACAGTTCCACTAACAGTAAAGAAGGGTTACATTTTCCCCAGAACCTCAATAACTTTTTTTTTTCGATAATAGCTATTCTTACTGGAGTAAGATGGAATCTCTGTGTTGTTTAGATTTCCATTTCTCTTAATGTGAAAAATGCTGGACATCTTTTCATATATTTATTGGCTATTTATACTTCCTGTTCTGAGAAGTGTCAACTCAATTCAATTATTCATTTTTGATTGGGACTTTATTTTGAGGAGTGTATTTTTTTACAGTTTTTTGTATATTCTAGACATTAGTTCCCTATCCAAGGTATAGCTGACATCCTCCCCCCCCCCCATTTATTGGTTCTAATTTAATTCTGTTTGTTTATCTTTTACTGGTCAGAGGTTTTAATTTGATATAATCCCATTTGTTGATTTTCAGTGTCATCTCTTGCACCATACTTTTTTTTCAGAAAGACCTTTCCTATACCCATGTCTTCAAGGGCTTTGCCTATTTTTATATTTCATAGATTCAGTGTTTCTGTTTTAATGTTTAGGTCTTTGATCCATTTTGACTTGATTTTATTGTGAAATATAAACACATTTAAAAATCAAAGTATCCTAAATACACGGAGAAATACAGGATGAAATATATGGATCTAGATTCATTTTTCTGAATGTGAATGATCAGTTTTCCCACAGCATTTTAAAGAAGTCCATCTTTTCTCCAGTGTATGTTTTCTGTTCACGATCAGTTTCCCCTTTTTCTATGTGGGTGATGTATTACATTTATTGGTTTATGTATAGTGAACCTTCCTGGGATGAAGCCAACACTTGAACATAGTGTATGAGATTTTCAGTGATTTTTGGGTTCTGTTTATGAGTATCTCATTGAGGATCTTATATGTGTATTTGTTAAGGAAATTAGCTTGTAGTTTTTATTTTTTTTGTTAAGTCTTTGTTTGGTTTTGGCATCAGAGTAATACTTCCTTCCAGGAATAACTATGTTATTCTTTCAGTTTCCTGGAGAATGTTCGGATGTATTCTTTGGTATTACATCTTTCTTGAAGTTCTTATAAAATTCTGTAGTGTATTTGTTGAGTCTTAAGTTTTTTTTTAAACTGGTAGAATTTTTATTACTGCCTTAATTTAATTAGTTGCTATTTGCCCACTCAGAGTTTTCATATCTTCTTGGTTTGACTTTGTATCTTATGTGTGTCTGGGAATTTATCCACTTCTAGGTTCTTCAGTTTTTTAGATTTCAGTTGTATCCATTATGATTCACTTTTTTCATGTATAATTGCATGGATATAGGTGTTTTCTGTCCTTATTTTAGTGACTTGGCCTAAAGGTTTTATTGATCTTGCTTATTAGTTCAGAGAACTAACTTTTTGCTTTATTGAAACTTTTTAGTCTTTATTTCACTAATTTTCACTCTGATACTTATAATTTCTATCCTTCTACTGGTTTTAGATTAGGATTGTTCTTTATTTCCCCTAGAACCTTTAAGTGCATCATTAGATAATTTATTTCATATTCTTTTATTTTTTAAATGTGTTTATTTATAGCTATAATCTTTCCTCTTATTACTGCTTTCATTGTGTTTTATATGCTGTATGTGGCGCTTCCAATGTCATTTGACTCTAAGAACTTTTAAATTTTCTCCCTTATTTCTTCCATGAACAATGATTATTCAGTAATGTGTTATTTAATTTCCATGTATTTGTATAGTTTTATAGTTTCTTTTGCTGTTGATTTCAGGTTTCATTTCACTGTGATATGAAAGTACTCAGGGGATTATTTCAATTCCTTTGCATTTATTTGAGCATGTCTTATGGCCTAAAATATGGTCTATTTTGGAAAAGGTTCCATGTACTGCTGGGAAAAGAGTATATCCTGTTGAGATTGGTTGGAACTCTCTGTAGATACCAGTTAAGTACATTTGTTTTATTGTGTGGTCTAGCTGTGATAGTTACTTAATTTTTGTTTTGATCTGGTTTATCTATTTGTGAGAGTTGGGCAATAGGATCTGTTTGTCTTTTCATATACAGTAGGTTTTAGGAAATTTGGGTGTAACAACATTGGTTCATATATATTTCTAATTGTGATCTCTTCCTGCTAAATTGTTTCTCTTACCATATTATATAATGGTTAACTCTGTATTTTCTGATCAGGTTTGGCTTGGAATACTCTGTGTCTGAAGCTATCATAACTATTCCTGCTTGCTTTCTACCTTCGGCTGACTGGATTACTGTTTTCCATCCTTTTACTTTCATTCTGTGTGTTCTATTTTTAGATGAGGTGTGTCTCTTACAGGCAACAAATGATAAAGTTTTGTTTTTTGACTCTGTTTGACAGTCTGTGTCTTGTGATTGGAGAGTTGATACTGTTAACATTTATAGTCAATGTTGTAAATTATTTACTGAGTACTGTCATTGGATTATTTTTTCATTGTTGAGTTTTTTTTATTTGTTGTTGTTGTTTAACTACTTTTTCCATCTGCTGGATACTTTTCTCTGGGTTCTTTGGTGTTGCTAGTCTCCCTTTCTCTGTAAGTGTTTTTTTTTTTTTTTTTTTTTTTTTTTTTTTTTTTTTTTTTTTTTTTTTTTTTTTTTTTTTTTTTTTTTTTTTTTTTTTTTTTTTTTTTTTTTTTTTTTTTTTTTTTTTTTTTTTTTTT